>JAODOF010000012.1:6474509-6486068 GCA_027576175.1 Sciades proops | reverse complement strand
AAGAAGTATTAGATTAGTTTACTTACAAGTATACTGTAAGTACATTGATATCAGTATACTTGGTACACAAAAGTATATTTAAGGAAATATACTTTAACTTTACTTAAGTATACTTAATAAAATGAACTTGAAATATACTTCTTTTTGATAAGGGTTGCATTAAAAGAAAAAAAAAACCTCTTTGATTTGATCCAATACATTTTGATTTCGAAATAAATTAAATTCACTATTTGAAACATACACCATAAGCAAAATGCTTTGAAAACACAGTATGTTCAATCTAGTGTGGTCAAGCTTTTCACTGGTAGGACATGATCACTGGTCCCAGAGATGTATGTGTGTGGTCGATAAAACCACACACTCTACCTGTGGATGGAAAAAAGTATTTGTTTAATAAAATATGCGAGAATACCTCATTGAGGGAGATATTTTTTAAAAAAGTTTTGGAACTCTGAAGGCATATTAAAAGTAGTTGATTGGGAACTTGTGTGTTTACACATTGCAGCATGTGTGTTCCTTGAAACAGAGGGCAGGTAATATGCTTTAATGCCCTTTGCTCTTTATGTTGGCAGGCTTCCCGAACTCCCGGTCTCTCTCTCTCGCTCTCTCTCTCTCGGCAGTAATTAGCATCGAGCCAGGCTTAGGAGAATGCAATCTGCCTATCTTGCTGCTATTTCTGTCCTTTGCCATGTGTAAAGATGACTATCATTCCATGGGTGGACAGCCTTTTATTTGCCATCTGCAGGTCACTGTCAAAATCAGCTCAAAACATTTCTTCCCACAGAAGTGGAGCTAATTTCCAAGGCCAGAGCCTAAAAATGTTTCCGCTGCTATGCAAGAAAAATGGGAATGCAATTATAATCAAAAGGGAATGTGTCTCAGTCTGTGGCCTCATTCAAGTCTGAGATAAACTTGCGAAGGTAAATGCTTTCAAAAACCTGTTATCTATTTAAATTGAATGCTTGAGAATGTACCTCATGCATGGATATCAATCAATGAAAGAGACACTGCGCCATGACTGCTCATGGCACTGGACCACCAGAGAAACCTACAATCTCCGCTCCTGTTTCTTACCACTGCAGCTCCATAACACATGCCACTTTAATGGACTCCATGGTAAGTGCTCTCGGATCGCAGTCCATGGGTGAAATACCACTCAGCTCTCCTCTCTGCCAAGCAAGCACTCATTTGTGAAGTGCGAAAAAGAGTCTGTCACTTACAGTGGATGCTTTCCACCAGATATACACAGTTTGTCCAGGACACGGATGTTAATTGCATTTTAATGTGTCATTTATGAAAAAAAAAAAACATAAATCACAAGCTTGGGCTATAAAAAGGATGTAGAGATTTAATGTCCTCAGCGGAGACATAATCCAACGTTGTGAAGAGGAGAGAGACTGGAGTGGAGAAAATGGATATGGAAAACACACCAAGAATAGAGAGGTTTCTTGGCTGGTGTTGATGGTGCCACTTGAGTTTCGCAAAGGAATTCCTCTGAACTTGAAGCAGAGTGCGGTGAAGAGGGGCTACAGTATACACTCAATGCAAGGGTTCACCTTTTATAGGATTGCACAGCATTTTCAGCTTGATGAGAAATGTTACAGAATGACAATGGATCTTCTATAGATATTCCATGTATTTCCAGGCACCTGATGGAATAAACGCGTTCTGGTTAGATTAGTTTCTAGAGAAAGAAATGCTTCTGGTCTATTATAAGGCTGCCAAATGAATAAAACATAATGCTATACAAACAGTTCATGAAAAGTTTTCCGATAACAGCATGATACAAAGTATTCTATTCCTTTTATACCACAGTCTGTGGGTGGCATGGTGGTGTAGTGGTTAGCACTGTCGCCTCACCGTAAGAAGGTTCTGGGTTCAAGCCCAGTGACCGACAGGGGCCTTTCTGTGTGAGGCTTGCATGTTCTCCCCATGTCTGCATGGGTTTCCTCCAGGTGCTCTGGTTTCCCCCAAAGACATGCAGTAAGGTTTAACTGGCTACCCTAAATTGTCCATAGGTGTGAATGGTTATTTCCCAAGCCTGGAAATGGGAGGGTCGTGGCAGGAAGGGCATCTGGCATAAAACTATGCTCCAATTAATATGACATGTGGATCAATAGGGTCCACATGGCAGTGACCCCACACACATAAGTGGGACAAGCTGGAAGAAGAGAAGTGGGAGTTGCCAGTCTTTATCATTTATTGGTTATGTAAATGATAAAATGTACTGTTTGCTGATTGGTAAGAGGGTATAGACTACTTCTATAGTGAACTTGTTTTGCTTGTGGACAATTACATTAAATCCTGGGTATGACTTTAAACTGCAACCCGTGGTGAGTCTCAGGTCCAGGAGAACTTGAGTATTGGGGAATGTGGAGTTACCCCTTAATCACCATTGCTCCCAGGTCCGCTCTAACCCAGAGTGGTAGCACCTTCCTGGGTTCCAGCTATGGGTTAAATAGTACATCACCAATAAGGCACTGGCAGCAGGGTGCTTTTTGGTGCATTGTGGCAGATGAACCCAACAGGGTCAATGGCACACCACCAGATAGCATGCGAAAGAGCCACTCAAATGGCCAATGGATGGCATCACTCGGCAAGTCAGTTGTCACTGCAGGGCAACTTCCAGGTCTGTGGCACTTTTGTGCACCACTTGGCATCAGGTCTGGAGATCCAGAGAGACAACACGATGGGCGCACAACATCATTTGTCTTACCTTACTGTGCAAGGCCCTTTGCTAGGAGAGGAGAATAGTACGGGAGAGCTTGCGAGACCGGGCATTCCATAGTGGCTTGGCTGGGCCATTTGTGCCGCCGCTGCGGACGACTCTGTCACTCTGGTACGGGCCTTGCTGCCTTTCTGCGCATCCTAATGAAGCAGGCATCATTGCTAGCGATGGACAGCTGACAATGATGAATGTTAAGTTCAAAGTTCCTTCCCGTGCCAGGACCTGATCTTCCCAGGCAGTCTCCTGTCCCAGTACTAACCAGGCCCTTGAGGCACACTGGGTGTTTCAGTAGCCCTACTTTCATCTGTATTGCGGTGTACCTTGCCAAATGGTAGTAGGTACCATTTTGATAATGGCCTTTGATATGAACTAACCGCAAGTAGAACTCGCGATCTCCCGGTTGAGAGGTGGACACGCTAATCAATAGGCCAGCTTGCGGTTGTGACATTAAACATACCTATACATGGATAAATCATACAATATTTCTTTTTTTAATGAAAAAAAAATTAATTGTTGGAATGTTGGTGTGGTATCAGAGGAATAAAGTAGTTGATCAACTTTGGGATGGGAACAATCACATAAAAGTTATTGTTAACATATTACCATAAAAGTGTTTTATTCCTTATTTCTTTTGGTGTTGACATGACGGTACTTATGGTGCGTTAATGCTGATGTTCACTGTTTGTTAATATTATCAAATGACAGTAGTTAAGGGAATCTTCATGCAAAGTGTTCCCCCATTAAATTCTATTTGATGTACTTCTCCACTGGTTAAATAGTCTCTATTATATATTAGCTTGTTACAAAAATGGTTGCTTTGCTTGGTTGCTTTGCAGCACAGTGTAAAATCACAGAAAATCCCATTACTCTAGGGTCATTTGCAAACTCGCTTATGTAAATCCCCATTCAAAAATCAATAGTACATTACTTCAGGAGGCGAGACAGACGGGGAGAGAGAGAGAGAGAGAGAGAGCGCTTGGCCCATGCAGGAGGGAATCATTATGCGAGTGTTTGGAACGGGGGTGTCAAGGTGTCAGAGTGCTGTTTTCTCACTCTCTCGCCTCCCTCCCTCTTCCTCTGTTCTGTCAAATTCACAATCCCAGCCGGTAGATTGAGACTGGATGAACTAGCAAGTTGGTAAGAGTGAAAGACACACACACACACAGCGGTGGAGACAGGAGAGGGAGGAGGGCTGTGCTTTAAAATTCCAGTCATTTATTTTTTGTTGTCCCACTGCAATGTGTCATTGTCAAAATGCTTTATCTGTCAGGTGCACTCTAGCCCACAGACAGACCCAGGCCCTCAGGGAGACTTCATGGTGGCATTTTGTTCCTTGTTCCTCTCTGGTGGAGGGAGAGAAAGAGAAAGGGTGAGAGCGATTGACCAGGTGGAGATGTAGAGAGTTATTAGATGCACCATAGCAATAAAAGCACATTAACTTGCTAGTATGCGTCCCATGCTCATTGGCGCACCAGAGCTCAGGAGGTCAAGGGTGAACACGGGTCATTGGAGATAAGGTCATTCTGGGTCAGCTGCTTCATTCTTATTGCATTACATTTTAAACTGATCCTGGACTACAGAAATTTGACACATCCTTAAAAAAAAGGGGGGGGGGGTGTTTCAACAACAACAACAAAAAAAAAGAGGAACAACAGGTAACTGCTGACAGGATTTCTGCTTCTAGCGTGCCGCACTGCAGCTTTAGGTTATCAGAAAGTTGGAGCAATGATGATGATGATGATGATGATGTCTAATAAAAAAAAAAGAAAAAAGAATAGTCTCCATTTATTTTGACAGAAATTTAAAGATCTTGTTCAGCCTCTATAAGAACCAGGATTTCCAACATTCAAAGATTACAGTACTCCTTCCTTCCATTAATCATTCATGGATCTTCTGGAACCACTTTATCTTGGGGCATAGTGGAGTTTGACCTGAGAATATATGAAGATACCCCGAGCTTGACGAGTTGAGGCCCGCACACAATGCAAGAATCTGCACAGCAAGTAAACCAAGCTCAGGACTGAATAATGAAATGGTGTAAAGACTAATTATTCTCCAGGTGAGGTGAGGGAATGCTATCGAATGCACTTTGATGGTTCCACTTTTGGTTTCCTGCTTTAGAATCATGGGACATCTGCTCTTTCCACTATTTCAGTTAAGACATTCTTCTGCACCACAGGAGAAACCCTTCCCTCTTTACGTCTCTCTAATCCTGAGTTAGACCTTCAGAGGTGACCAATGGGAGAAGAGCTAGCCAAGTCCCTGGTACACCAGTGGGATTGGGGTTATTATCTCAGCATTTCTCAATGCCCTCATGTCCTCATGTCTGAGTGAGAACCAGCTGCTTTGTCTAAAAACCCTTTACTCTTTAAAAACAGTGAACACTGGCTTGTTTTTCCCAACAGAGGCTTCCTTGGGATCGCCTTGGGATGACACAGATTAGAGTTGAGTAATCCCAACATCAGGGCTTTCTGAAACAGTGAAGGTACACAATATGAGGTCATAATAATCAGATCAACATTCAACAATCAATAACTAATACAAATCACTAAAACTGGAGAATCCATTAAACAACTCCTTGTAGAAAATTTCACCGTCAATGACCAAACATTTATATAATCCTGGGATTTGAATTACCATCAGAGCTACTGTCTGTTGTTTTGACCAGCCAGATTTGAATATTCAGCAGCAATATGGTCCAAAATTGCATAACACCCTGTAGACATGAGACCTGCTGTTTATTTCGTTGAGTGAGACTTAATTTGTATCTCCAACACTACATTAGATTCTAAATGGCAGGCACATTGAGTCATTAACTTGAGCAAAAGTCCCTTTGTGTGGAGCACTCTGACAAATAAAGGGTTTATCAAGCTAATCGCGAACCAGTTAACCTTAAAAAAAGACAGCTTGAGAGTGCCAGCTTGCATGTTCTCCACCTTGATCCAAAGAAAGAGAAAGGGAGTGATATAGAATGGGAATAGAGAGAGAAAAGAGACTATTTGTAGGTTAGGGATTGTTGGATGATGCTAAAGACCTATCAGGACTTTACGGCAGGCAGGAATCCTGCTCCGTCTATCATCCGAGTGTCACTTTTTTCTTCATCCAGCAGGAGTGTGAGCAAAAAGGAAGGCATACAAGACTGGTATGGTGGTTGATCCTCCAGGGAAGTTTTTTTTTTTTTTCTTGCTTGCTTTATAAAACCACTTGAGAAACGCTGTGAAAACTCCAGCAGAAACAGAAAACTGGGTCAGGCAACAGCCAATGCCACTATGGAATGTGGCAGAAGAAAAAAACATGTCGCAACATCACGCTTTAGCACTATAGCCCTGACACTATAGACTCTGCAGTGCTGATTCCACTTGAGGCTTTTGCCACTTAGTGCATGATAATGACCCCGCTACCTGCATATAAATCAGATTACCACTCTCCCCTGGGAACACATGCATTCCTGGGAACACATGCATTCACATATTAAAAGGACTTACTGTGGAAAACCATGTTTTATATGTGACAAAAAAAAAGAATAATGAACAACGCAGTCCCTTCTGGAACGGGGATCTAATAAAGCTGAAAAATTGGAACCAGCAGCCTGAATGAATTACACAGGTCAAATTACATTGCTAAGTTGTTGCAAAGAGTCCCAGATGGGACACCTGAAAATAAATGATGGAGATCAGACATGGCCACACATATGATGGAGAACAGACATGGTCTTCAGAAAGCAGCCGCAGGCTGTGCAGTTTAAAATTCCTGTGCTTTGGTGGCTACAAAGATGCGGTCAAGAATAAAAAGTAGAGCAAGGAGCGAGGCTGTTTGTTAGTTTAAGGGCTGAATAAAAGATTCACCAAGTCCGAAAGAGCACCACTAACCACATCGAAGACTTCCAAAGCAAACTCAGCCACTAGCATGACCCGCTGGGCCCAAATAACTTCATCTCATTAGCACTTGCTGTGATCAAATGGGTTTCTAGAGTGCTGACTATTATTGCCATCCTAGGCTCTTTGTGTTTGTGGGATATGAACATTAGGTTCAGAATCATTAGTTCAGTGCTGTGTTGCTATAGTTACACGAAGAGCCTCCCAAAAAAGATGATAAACAGAAGCAAAATGTGGCTTTGAGACTTTTACAAGCCAAAGAAGCATTCACATTTGCCACACATAAACTGTTCTACCAGATGGTGTGATAAAAAAATGGAGGCAACTGGTGGTGTGTTGCTAAGGGAATGCCAAAAACAGTGTGACCAAAACAATCAACACGGCTGATATAGTTTTTCTTTTTTTCTTTTCAAGCCTGACTAGTCAGAACGTATTGATTAATTTTCTATAACGGCAACTCTGACAGATGTTCCAGCTGAACTATTACCTGGGAATGAACTCCAACTACATTGTGAAGTTTTCTGTGAAGAGATATTTATTTCACTGTTGTTGCTTTGTAACAGTCATAGGCCAAGTTTTCAGGTATTATTGTATTATTAACTTTAAAACAGAAGCTAGTAAGGGAATGATTCTTTAGCTGCTAATGTAACTGGTAACAGGAAGTAACTTGTTTCTTATTTAACCTGGAAGTACACTGAAACAGCAGTGAGAAAATATGACTTGGACTTGATGCTACCATTAAAAAAAAAAAGCATAATGAGACTTGGCAAAGCTACAAAGTTAGAACATGAGGGGGAACACAGAATAGGTGAACACAAGCAGATAACAAACCAATCACTGGACAGGAATGGAGGCAGGACTAGAACAAAAAAACAAAACAAGCACAAAGGTGAAAACTGTGACAGTGTCTCACAGGACCAGTTATACAGTTGGTTATAGCAAGAACAACCTGGAGGTGATACACTGCTGCTTCATAACCCCTCAGTTAGATCCTGACCTTCCTTGAGGTCCTGTTTGTGTGGAGTTTCTGTTTGGGGTCCTACCAGTTTTTCCAGCTTCTTCCCACCTCCCAAAAACATGTCGGTAGATGGATTGGCTACACTAGATTGCCCCTAGTTGTGAACAAGTTCCCTGGTCTTGATGCCTTCATATCCAGGGTGGATGTATTCCCACCTCATACCTAGTGTTACTGTCATAAGCTTTGCATCCTGACCAGGATGAAGTGGTTACTGAAGATGAATAGATGGTGGAATGAATGAGAAAAAACCAACAACCTTGCAGCCTCTTAAACCATTTTGCACTCCAACAGCATGCAGAATGTTCTAGAAAGATGTAGTCCAAGCTCTTTCTGAGTATACCATGAACTGCAAGTTTGGTGGAAGGCATTTTTCATTTGGTTCTTTTGTCATTTGAGGTTAGCAATCAGGTAATTCTTACAAACATTATGGAGGATACACTACACTATTCGGCCAAGCAGTAAACGTTGAACACTAACGCTTAACAAAACCTAAACGTTTGTCGATTGCAAGATAATTTAGTCCAATGGAAATCAATAATTCCTTATTATTGGCTATTGGAATTCCTTACTATTGTATATTCATCTTCAAAGCCATTCTTCAATGATCGTTAGTTAACAATTCTTAGCTTTCTAAACCTCTCTGACACTCTGTTGTAGGCTTTTTACAGGTTCTACACAGAACCATCAATGGTTCCACCAAAGGTCCAAGCGAAAGATTCAATCCTTTTTTTTTTTAGCTAACAGTGCGGTTAGTGTATTGGTGAACAATGAACGAATTGATGATGGAGATCTCACCTGCAAGCTGCTCGTCATAGATTTAGCAGGTCATGTAACTTATTTAAGGTAAACACAGTTACAGAATCTCGCAAAACTGAAAAGCCCTTTCACCACTGCAGATGTTTATCATTGCAGGGGCTGAAATATTGTTTAGAAATTCATGCATTCCGAAGAGGCCTAGTCTTCACATGGTGCTGGGTTCCCATTGGCTAATGCGTTCATATGCCATGAGCCTAGGATCAACTGCTGATAAAAGTGACTGGTTTACAGAAGACATGATCGATTGGTTTCCTGATTAGCCTCAGATTTTATGTAAACAAACCTGGTGCAATGCTAGTTCTGCTGTACAGTTGATCATTTTCCTCAATTTTGTCTGAACTCCATATTTGGTAGCAAAAAATTGCAAAGAAATGTTCCTCATTTATAAATATAGACAAAGACATTCTCAGGCACCCCGAGGAGTTTTGAGTAATAATCCTGAGTGAAATCAAGTATCATTAAGTAATTTTAAGCACACATTTCATGATTTCACTGTGAAATATGCCCTCTGGTGCTTGGTGGTTTTTCTTTAATATTTATGTAATTAAAACACTCTGTTCCAGTTATGAGAGTGTTGACTCACCAGTATTTTTTTCTTTTAACTTTTTAAAACTTTCCAAGGAAGGAGAAATCATAATATCTGCAGAGTTCATTGCAGTTGTTGAACTGCAATGGATGTTCTTATACAGTATACACCGATCAGCCATCACATTATGCTCACTGACAGGTGAAGTGAATAAGTTGATTATCTCATGACAATGGCACTGGTCAAGGGGTGGGATATATTAGGCAGCAAGAGAACAGTCAGTTCTTGAAGCTGATGTGTTGGAAGTAAGAAAATGGACAAGTGTAAGGAACTGAGCGACTTTGACAAGGGCCAAATTTTGATGGCTAGATGACTGGGTCATTTTCCAAAATGGCACATATTGTAGGGTGTTCCCTACAGTGAGTAATAGTTAGTACCTACCAAAAGTGGTCCAAGGAAGGACAACCGGTGAAGCGGCGACAGGGTCATGGATGGCCAAGACTCATTGATTCATTTGCATGGGGCACGAAGGCTTGCCCATATGGTCCAATCCCACAGAAGAGCTACTGTAGCACAAACTGCTGAAAAACTTAATGCTGACACCTTTCTGTTTAGCCAGTATTAACTTTTTCAGCAGTTTGTCCTACAGTAGATCTTCTGTGGGATCGGACCCAGTTGTCTTGCCATCACAGTTTGGCCCTTGTCAAAGTTGCTCAGATCCTTACATTTACCCATTTTTCCTGCTTCCAACACATCGACTTCAAGAACTGACTGTTCTCTTGCTGCCTAATATATCCCACCCCTTCTTCAACAGATGCCAATGTAATGAAATAATCAATGCTATTCACTTTGCCTGTCAGTGGTTTTAATATTATGGCTGATCAGTGTATGTTTTGCTGTACATTGTGTTTCAGTGCCACATCATCTACTATTACCAGTGCATCCACGCTACAATCGGTGGAACAGCTGATGTTGATGAATTGATATGCTAATTAAAGTGCTTCTGAGGTAAAGGAAATAGAATGAGGTGATTTTCTCATGACCTGTTGAGAAGAGCCACGAGCCGTTTGTTCATTCTGACCACAAAGACCTTGTGTAAACAACTTCGATGAGAAATCCAAAGAGCTCAGACGATGTTTTGAGCACTTAGTGTATTTGAATCCGAATGACGGTTTAATGACCCTTCTCTTCCCGTCTGTCGAGTGCCCCCGCAATCCAGGCCGTGTTTTGTTGCCTTTGTAATTTGACTTTCAGTCAAACTCTCCTGGATCCTTGTACAGGAATTGCGGGCCGTAATTAAGTTTGGAGCAATGCACGATCAGATACATGCAAAATGAAGCAAAGGCTTGGTGCAATACAATGAACATTTACATTGATCCAAAGCCACAAAGACAACAGGCGAGCCACTGAATTTAAATGTTCGGTGAAATGTAATGAAAGGTGACACTCGGAACGCTAGAACGAAGCTGCTGTGTCATCCCGGGTGCCTGTAATTAACTTTGCCGTGACGGGATCGCAATTAATGTGCTGCTGCGATTATGGCAGTTCTGCTTGCGCACACATGCCATTTGTGGCTGGCATACCTTTTATCTGACAGGTTTAAATAAAGTACTTCTCCACCTGCTGTTTCTTGATCTTTCACTATGACAGACAGGCCTTCACTTCCTGTATGTGCCTTTTTTTAAATTAAAAAAAAAAATTTATCAGCACGAAGTCGCTTTCATATTAAGACACGTCACCCAGAAGGTACCTGGAGTAGGTAAAGAGGCGTCACCATTCACCATACAGTGCAATCAGAAAAGAAAGAAGAAACTTTGGAAAATCACCCAGAAGGTGTAATTACTGTCACAGCATGCCCCCCCAGCATTATTATTACATTTTAAAGAGTTTTAAGTAATTTAATTATAGGCGCCTGCTTTGGGAAAGCACTTTTGATGAAAAGAATAACTTACAACTTACAAGGATTTGTTCCATCATAGCTAAATCGCAGTTTGAGTAATTTGGTCTGAAGAACATTTAATCTCTCGAGTTTTCTGGGTGTTCTTCCTGTACATGATGTCCCTACAACATTAGCTAGGAATATTGTATAGTTTTTTTTTTTTTTCAGAACACATATTCCTTCACCTTCTGAGAACCTCTAATTCTTCTTGTATGTCCTTTGTAGTTGTGTACTTTGGGTAGCCAGGGTAATATTTTTCAAATCTATCATCCTTGATTGTTTTTGTTAAATATTAGCTACCAATTTTAGATTTGCTAAATTGTCCAAATGGTACATTTGGAGGAAATTAATGTCAAGAATTCAGGATGTTATAAAACATTCCCACAATGAATGTTAACACCAACCCATCCCTCCATCCATTATCTACATATACACTTTTCCACTAGGACTGCAGGGGAACCTGGAACGCCAATCTCAGCCGACTTCAAATGAGAGGCAGGATTCAGCATGGGCAGGTCACCCATCTATCACAGGCCTAACATGGAAATGAACAACCATTCACTCTAACATTCATCTCTCATTATCTCATTATCTCTAGCCGCTTTATCCTGTTCTACAGGGTCGCAGGCAAGCTGGAGCCTATCCCAGCTGACTACG
>JAODOF010000012.1:5772919-5784387 GCA_027576175.1 Sciades proops | reverse complement strand
AGGGTTGAAGAAAGACTGATTGCAGCTGCAGAGTGTCCAGACCACTGCAGCAGCAGAACACAGTGGACTACTACTAAGGTACAATCTACACTATTGTACCCCGTCCGGCTCATTATTGGACCTCAGGGTAACTATGTCTACCCTTTTAGGGCCAAAAAGGTACATATATGTTCCCGAGCAGTATATAAGTACCTTACAAGGTACTGCCCCAGTGACAAGCCAGTGTACCCCTAAAGGTACAAGACTGTACTTTTATTTTCTGAGAGTGTACTATGGAAATGATAATGTATTAGAACGTGTTCATGAATATAAACCTGTGATTTGAAGCCGAACTATTGCCAGAACTGCTGTTATGGAAAATGAATCAACACCTACTGACCAATCAGCATCAAGAATTCGACAGTTTGGAACTTTATTAAGCAGAAGTAACTGCACTGAGGTTTTTATCCCACTGTTTAAGGAAGGAAGGAAGGAAGGTTCAGTGTTTCTGGACGATGTTCGATCTCTTTCGAAATGGGTTTGTTTGTTTTTTTTTTTTGTCGTGTGTGTTTATGACGACTCAAATAAGCTCAGTGGGAGCAAGCCATGAATTGTGGCTCTTGAAGCAGAAAGGTATCTTTTATCACAGAATCGGCTTCATGTGCATATTGTGTGTCATTTCTTTCTCTCTTGTTCTCTTGAAGCCATGGCCTAAAGGTTAGAGCAGTAGCTTTGGGACCAAAAGGTTGTCAGTTTGAGTCCTGAGACCAGCAGGAAGGGCTGAGGTGCCCTTGAGCAAGGCACCTAACCCATAACTGCTCCTTGGGTTGCCCGCTGCTGTGGGTTGTTCAGGGTATGCTGTATGTTGCTCTGGATCAGAGTGTCTGCTAAGTGCCTATAATGTAACAAGCTGGGCTTTTTTGGTCATATACTTCAAGACTAGGTGTTATCTAGAGACCCGTCTTTTCAGTGCTCAATAATAGAAGTCGACTGGGAATTTTCTGCACTGACTGGCTTCAAAATTCCCATTTGGGGATCCTTCGGAGCCGGCATGGTGGTGTAGTGGTTAGCACTGTCGCCTCACAGCAAGAAGGTCCTGGGTTTGAGCCCAGCAGCTGACGAGAGCCTTTCTGTGTGGAGTTTGCATGTTCTCCCCATGTCTGCGTCGGTTTCCTCCGGGTGCTCCGGTTTCCCAAAGACATGAAGGTTAGGTTAATTGGTGGCTCTAAATTGACCGTAGGTGTGAATGGTTGTTTGTCTGTCTGTGTTAGCCCTGCGATGACCCGGTGACTTGTCCAGGGTGTACCCTGCCTCTTGCCCATAGTCAGCTGGGATAGGCTCCAGCTTGCCTTGTACAGGATAAGCGGTTACAGATAATGGATGGGATCCTTCGGAGTGCGTTGTGTGCACGCTTGGGACCCAGTCATTATGGGAAACACCTGATGCTGATTTGAGCGCAATCAGCACACGCTGTAAGGACACTTTTCACAGAGACTTTGTGAAGTATTCTATCAGGTGGACGGCTGGAAGAGTGTTTATCAGCAGGCATGATATTTACAAAAAGGAAATTGAAAGCAGAGTCATAAATATGGCTACAAACACACGTGACCATGATAATGACAATACGTCACAAAGCCTCTGTGTCCTTACATGCATGCGCTGATTGCTCTCAAATCAGTATCGGGTGTTTCCCATAATGACTGGCTCCCAAGTGTATGCACGACGTGCTCCGAAGCATCCCCGAATGTAAATCTCGGTGAAGTTTAGGCTGTGCTACTCATGTTCACATCACTGGATAAGAATGAGCACCTTGTTTCCTTTCTGAAATTATTATTGTTGTTGTTATTTTTCATGGAACTGAAGTAAGGATACCATCGGGTTTTTGACCTCTCTGTTCGACACGGAGTCCCTGAATTTTTTTTTTTTTTTTTCCCCCACTTCTACGTTTAGAAATTTCTCTATTTTTCCACCCTGATGATGAATCACTTTTTGATAAATTAAAAAAAATCTGTCTTTGTTTCGCTGTAAAACCTTCCCATACCGATCACTCACAACTATCTCGTCTGAATGAAGTACTACAAGAGTGTCCCCTGTCATGGCGGCGTAGTTACCATTGCTATGGGGTCAGGTGAGGATGCAAAGCCTCTATTAGAGAATATTATGATGAAACAAAAACGAGCACTCTTGTTTATAATTTTGCAATCATGATTATGCACGTGATAGGATGACTGATTATTTTGTAGGGCTGTTTGAACTGTTTGCTGCATGTCTTTCTGTCCTGGTTGGCAATGCGGAGGCTGAAAGGGTCTTCAGCTGGAGCAACAGAATCAAGGTCGGCTTCCGCGACCAATATCGTATCAGTACGTTGGACCGCCTTGTTCTTATGAGCTTTGAGGACTTTCCATTTAAGGAAGCTGCAGAACTTTTCATGCAATCTCCTCTGAAGCGTGTGTGAAATTCCGAATGCTTATTTACCTTCAGGCACAAAGGTTACGCGTGCCATAAAATAAAAACATTTCTTGAAATGATTCGAGTTGACGGATTCCTTTTTCAGAAATTCACTACCTCAAACACCTTATTTTAAGAGCTTCTCTCACCTGCTTCTTCATGCCAAGGTTGCACCAGGGGGCTCCAAATTTGCTTCAATATTTCAAATCCTCCCAGGGGAGCATGCCCCCGGACCCCCTAGCAGGCGCCCCCGGCGACATCCTTCTTTCAGTTTCCAGATAACAAGAAGCTAGTGAGGAAACTACGATTTCTAGATGCTATCGCAGTTGAGTGATGACAGGAACTTATTTCACGAACAACATTAAATGTAATTATATACATAAAATAGTTTAAAAATGGATAGCGTCGTCGAGTCGCTGTCTACAGGACATAGACACGCCCTTTAAGTACTGTTGTAGAAAAACAGTCAACTTTATTTCTTCTAAGAGAAATAAAGAAGACGACGACATTTGTTATTTGTACCTCTTGTCGTTGAACAGTGTGTGAACCCAAGGATTTTTGTGATACAACCTTTAAACTTGAAATTGAGTGCAAAAGTTTGTGCACCCTCCGGAAACTGGGTGACGGGTTGCACGGACGTTCCTTTATTATTGTATGTCAGAAAAACGGTCAAGTTGGTATTAACCAAGACTTGTGGTTCTGCCGCTGTTGATCTTAAATTCTGATTTGGAATGAATTTTATTTTATTCGACGATTTAATTTTTTTTTTAATCACAGGGAGTGCGCACAAGTTTTCAACCGTGTTTCATCGAAAGGGTTACACTGCAAGAAAAATATACATATCTCGTCAGATTTATTTATTTCATCTTGTAATATTACAGTAAACCTGCTATATGATCATCAAACGTGGAGATCATTTCATTGACTCATTTCAAGCCTGGCATATTTTGTTTATCTTGTCCTGTTGGTCAATTTGTAATTTGAAGCATCTGCCAATAGGATAAGAACGTTTCAAGCTTGAAATGAGTAAAAGCGTCTGAAAACAGACCTTGATCCTTATTGTTGAGTCAGTTGTTCTTATCGAGTTGGAGCTAATATCATTGACACATTAGTTTGGAATGATCTAATCATAACCAAATTGGAGATGTTTTTGACTACACTGTGGCAATTCTGTGCAAATGTGAGTCAGTGTGTGTGAGTGTGATGGTGATTCTCACATTCAGTAAGGAATTTTACAAGCTGAACAAGAACTGGGTCTTATATTTGCATAACCCAGATATAGAAATAAGGCCATCTCCATCACTTTCGTCCCAAACGTCCCCCACTGAACAGGAAACACATGCACCATAACAAAGCTGATAGTGGGTCGAGACCTCCTACATGAATGAGGTGCATGTTAAGGTTATGCTTATCTAAATAATTCCATATATATATATATATATATGCACAGTGTAATTCATCCTCTGCATTTAACCCATCTGAAGCAGTGAACACACACACCCAGAGCAGTGGGCATATATATATATATATATATATATATATATCTGTATATGTATGTGTGTGTGTGTGTGTGTGTGAGATTGACAGAGAGAGTTTTCGCCTCTTGTTATGACTCACAATTCTCGTGTGTGTGCGCGCGCGCACGCTAAACCCCAAACCCACAGTGTTTCTCGGTTGCGCAGGTCGGATTTCTAACCTTTTAATTGATGATGGTGTTCACTCAGGGTACACACACACACCCACACCACACATGCAAGCAATTAACTTTTGTATATTTATAGAATAGCATTATATCAGGTTTGGGTGGAGGGGAAAACGGCTGTACTTATCAGTTTGAGAAATTCTACCTCTTGAACGTGACCTTTGATGCAACCTTTGCTGTGATCGAGGTGTTGATTTGAACCCAGTTGTCATTTTGTCCGATTTCCATCAGACAGCTGTGAGTCATGTTGGCAATGATGGAAGAACGCTGATCTGGGGAACTGATCACAGTGCCTACGTTCACCCTTTGACACATCAGGACAGTGATCACAAATAATATCGTCTCCGCCAGCTCCGTCAGAGGCTCTTGACTCATCTTTTCTTTACACCGTCACTGAATTTTAGTGGACGACTTCCTCCTTTAGGCAGAGTCACTGTCGTGTTTTCTTTTCTTAAAATCTGATTGGTACTTTTCTTCCAGGCTTCGTGTTCCTTGGTCTTCATGATGCTGTTGTCTTGAACAAACTCCTTCCAGGAACAGGTGTAATTATATCGACATCATGTGACATTTCAGTTGAGATAATTCTATGACTTCTAATGGCAACTGGTTGTTCCAGAACTAATTTAGGGCTTTCCTAGTATTCATGAGTGTGAATACTTATGCAATCTCCACAGCAGTTTAGATTCATGTGGAAAAGTTTAAGGTGGGGGTGAAGACTTGTGCAGCCCACTGTATGCACTACGTACACGCCCCCACCTACCTGCCCACCAGCCGGCCAGTTTATCCACTCAGCTTTATCCAATCACGTCGCAGCAGCATGTCAAGAACTTCTTCAGTGAATGTTCACATCAAACATCAGAATGGGGGAAAAAAATGCGATCTCCGTGATTTTGACCATGGCACGTTGTTGATCCGAGACAAGCTGGTTTGAAAATGATAGAAAACCCTGATTTAGTGGGATTTTATCCAGCGTTTACATAGAATGGTGTGAAAAACTGTGGGTACAGGTGGATGGAAACATCTTGTTGATGAGATGGGCTACGTCAGAAAGGCTACAGTCATTCACATGATGACTTTTTACATCCGTGGCAAACAGAAAGGCATCTCAGACTCAATCGTAGCTTGAGGTTGGGTCCATGAGGTGGATGTGCAATAACAGCCGAAGACCACGTCGGGTGCCAATCTGAGCTAGACGTGGGCATTGAAACTAGACAGTTGAAGATTGGAAAATAATACACTAATGTAACACAAGGCAAAGTGTAAGGGCTAGACATCCAGTTGTCATTTGTAGCCGCTTATCCTGTACAGGGTCGCAGGCAAGATGGAGCCTATCCCAACTGACTATGGGCAAGAGGCGGGGTACACCCTGGACAAGTCGCCAGATCATCGCAGGGCTGACGCAGAGACAACCATTCACACCTACGGTCAATTTAGAGCCACCGATTAACCTAACCTGCATGTCTTTTGGACTGTAGGGGAAAACCGGAGCACCCGGAAGAAACCCATGCAGACACGGGGAGAACATGCAAACTCCGCACAGAAAGGCCCTCGCCGGCCACCGGGCTCGAACCCAGGACCTGCTTGCTGTGAGGCGACAGCGCTGACGACTACACCACCGTGCCACCCATGGGACTAGACATGGTTTAAAAAAATAAAATAAAAAACTGTTCTGCTGTTTTTCATCAGGTTAGGTCCATGAGCAATCTGGCTTGTCTACCAGGAGCGCGTGTAATAAGTCATGTACAGGGTGTGACGGGTCTGCACTTAATCCTGTTGGCACATTTTGTAGTGATTCCACCGAAGGCAGGGCATTGGCAGCGATCTCATCCCTCTGTCACAACACGCTGGAGCCTTGTTGTGCTAAATCCTGCGGTTTTCAAAAGACACAGCGGAGGTGTAACACCGAACCGTGAACCTGAGCGCACTGTTTCAGGGTTATTGCAAGTGTGATCAGATGATTCCTTCATATGTTGATAGAATTGAGAAAATGGACGCTAGATGATGTCAATCCCTTGAACGGCTCCTTAGTTCTTTGCAGCGCGGAGTCACAAATCTTGAATCGACGACCGTTCTTTGCTAATATTCGCAAAAACAGGCATGATATAGAAAACTACTGCCGTGACCAATCAAGACCGGACACATGAGATATTCAGATCGGTGAAGAACAAATATGTTAATTCTCATCACCGTTCATTTCTAATACACGATGAAAGAAAACGGCTATTGGCAGCAACATCCTCGTGGTTGAATTGCCTCCAGCAAGCAAGCTCTAAGCCTCACCATCAGCAAATGATGATCTTCAGACATAATAAACAAGCTTTTGTAAACAAAATAAAGAACTAGACGCTACATCACTGGTGGCTTTGCAGCGCTGAGGGGAAAAAAAAGTCTTTGATATTTGACTCATCACCTTTTCCAGAAGGATTAAAAGGATTGAACGGAGGTACACACAAGCCCTCGAGAAACACCACATTCCAGACAGTGTGTATCGCTTATAAGTGACGGATTGTTAAGGTGTGGTGCTGGTGTGGGCTCGGATTCCAGTACAGAGCTGAAGGGAAGATTAGCGTGACAGGAAACGACAAGAAATCATTGCGTATCGGATCATTCTGGGATTTAAACCCAGATCCTTAGTCATTAGTTCAGAGTCTTAACCAGTGTCCTGATATTAGACTTGTGCTTTTTGAGCTTCTGTTTGCGAAGTCTATTTATCTGGAGCATCCTTCATTCAAGTCCCAGTGAATTAGTGGTTACTATAGAAACGATGATATTCTAATCCATGCGTTTGGATCCATGCGTTTGGATAAACCAATCAGGTTTAAGAACGCGACAACGTTGTGACACATCTTTGTGGCGACTGATTAATAATATCTTAATGGCTGTTGTCAGGCCTACAGCGAAGAAAACAATTCTTAATTTTCATATTTTTCATTCTGCTGCACAGAGTCATGCTGTTACACACACACACACACACACACAGGCGTGGGAGTATAGTAGTAGGCGGTTTTATGTGTCACTTCTTTCCTATGGGGAGATTTTCCATCAGTCTCTGTTTCCTGTGCTGGGGTTTGAGGTTTGCGTTGTATATGCAGGAAAATTTGATTACTTTTTCATGCATCCACGTTACATTTCCTGCATGCCCAAAATGCTCCGTGGTTAAAATGCACGCAACAGTTGTGCAAGTGCACGCCTCAGAAACGCCAATCACTGCCCATCTCTTTGTCCTAGGCGAGTCCTTGGGTTTGAACATTTCATGAAAGAGGAAATGTTGCTGATGTACGTTTTATGAAGGTATCCTTGTGTGTGTGTTGGCTTTTCTGCTCAAGGTGAGGATTTTTTAAAAGCAGGAGCAGTAGTTTTTGAACCAAAGCGTAAGAATAATACATTTTTCCAGCGTCGTGCGCTCCGGTTGGTCGAGGTTTGGAAGTGGATGGCGATGAAATATTTGAGTAAATCTGCCATTCGAGGAGTCAATCAATCAGCGATGTGACTGATGGGTTATGGAATTGAAACGGTGATATTTATAGCTTGTGTGGTCTTACAATGAGTACGTGGTGGTTAAAAATCCCAAACTGTGTGTGTGTGCGCAGACATGAGACTCTGCTAAGATTCTGTCTCTCTCTTTCTTTATCTTACTCGGGCAAGTCAAGTCTTTTTATAAAGCCCAAAATCCAACTGTCTCAGTGGGCTTTAGAGATCCTTAGCGATTGACAACCTCCAAGCCTTGGATCATCCACAAAGACGAATTTCCACAACATCTATTTCGTGGATGGAGGGAACCACTGGGAGGGGAGGGAACTCATTGTGGTGGGCGTGAACAAAAAGTGTGGTGCACTTGGGACAGCTCCATGGTGCCTGGGGCGCTCGGGTTGCCGTGCATTCTCGCCTTGTCCTCCAGAATCTCTAAAACCATGCCGGTAGGTAGATTGGCGATTCCAAGTAGACCTTAGGTGTTGTGAATGTGTGGATGCATTGTATGTGATGGACTTGGATGAAGCCAAGCCTTTTTGTCACACGTACACTCAAGCACAGTCAAGAAATTCGTCCTCTGCGTTTAACCCATCAGAAGCAGTGAAGACACACAAGTGAGCAGTGAGCACACACACATACCCAGAGCAGTGGGCAGCTATGCTACAGCGCCCGAGGAGTTGGGGGTTAGGTGCCTTGCTGAAGGGCACTTCAGCCAACCTTCAGGCCATGGCTGCCCCATGTTAACCTAACTGCATGTCTTTGAGCTGTGGGGGAAACCGGAGCACCCAGAGGAAACCCATGCAGGCACGGGAAGAACATGCAAACTCCACCCTTGAAAGGCCCACACTGGCCGCTAGGCTAGAACCCAGAACCTTCTTGCTGTGAAGAACCTTCTTACAGTGCTAAACACTACACCACTGTGCCACCCACAATCCCATCTAGGGTGTATTCCTGCCTTGTTGTTGTTTAATGTCTGACCTTCGGTCAGAACTTGAACTTTGGAATGAAATTCATGCATTCATTTGCAGTCAGCACTTGATCCTGGTTGGGGTTGCGATGAATCCGGAGGCTATCCTGAGACGGAATGGAATGGGATGCTCGTCCATCACGGGACACCGTTCACACCTCTCATTCAGATCTTTTAGGGTAGTGGGCATGTGCCGTCCTTGACCACCATACAATGGAGTAGTAAGGTGTCTCCTTCCCTCCACTAGCCTGAGGAGGGTGGTGCCTTGAGCAAGCACTAGCAACCCATCGCTCCCCCTGGTCAGGGTTATGACTGAAGACTGGACTCGGCAGACTGCGCGGAGGATACCACTACCTGGTGGTTCAATGGGCAGGAAGATGGACCCAGCAAAGCATTCGTGGAGTGTGATCAGGGCACGGTGCAACACGTAGTACATTGTTGGCCATTCACTGCATCCTGACCTAGTTCCAGCTGTCTTGATTTCGTCTTGCCCCTAGATCCAGTTAGGTTGGGATGAGAAAGTAAGGCTGACTGCTGCACAACTCTCCCTCATTCTAATCCAAGTCACGTGCAAGTCATGACTTCAAATTCAAGTCCTGTGGCGATGAACAAGTGGTGAAGCAGCAGGCACAGAGACACTGGAAGCTGTAGTCACGAACATGCACACAGGCGGCCCAAGGCATAGGATCGCTCTCTGCTGGAACAAAGCAGCAGTGGAGTTCGGCAGCCCCCTGGGTGTCTGAGCAGCCCTGTTTCGGATTTGCTCTGCTCACCTCCATGGAGGAAGGTGCTAGAAAATTGGAATTAGAATTGGCTTCATCAGTCACCTCCAGACCCACAACCGCCACCCACCAGGTTGAAGTCATGGTCATGTTTGGCCCTGAAGGATGAACATCACATCGCATTCAGATCCTGATTTTGGACAGTGGGAGGAAACTCCGAGAACCCTGAGGAAGCCCATGTTGACGCAGGAGAACATGTGAATTGCCACATACTGTTACTTGCGATTCGGATCGCAATCTTTTCATGCATCATTGCACCGTGTACCTGATTTAAAGCACTACCTTTTATGATCAAAAGATAGCTCCACTGATGAGTGTGTGTGTGTGTGTGCACGTCACATATTCTGTCTGTTACCATGTTAGACCAGCGTATGAGTCATGCAGCTTTCTGACCTACAAATGTGGGAAGTCATGATTCACCCGAGCTGCTTTTAACCTTCCTGGGGCCAACTTGCCTTCCTCCTCACCACATACACACACACACACAACACACACGAGACACACTGTGTGACACCAGCAGGCTTTTCATCATTCTCTGTAGGAGCTTGAGTGTGCACTCTGCTGCTCGGGTTGATTAAGGGGGCAGCATGGACTTTTTTGTCACTCACATCTGGAATGTCTCAGCTTTCCCAGAAGCCGATGCTTTAAACTGGAGTGCATGCGTAACTTTCTGAGGTAACTGCGCATCTGTCTGTCTGTCTGTCTGTGTGGTTATGTAGCTAACAAAGGAAGTGGCCTCGCGTTTTGTCATGTGTGTGCATTCAAGACGCATTCGTAGCCGTGATGCACTGCTGGCTGAGATCGAGACATTTTTCTTTGTTATTGCGTAATGCTGTGCACTTTCATCAAATTGCATCATATTCGGAGAGTTTTCATAGTCCATCAGTTGCAGGTAATGATGCTGTAATCATAATGCATTTTATAGCCATACTGTAATCTAATGGTCATAGTTGTTGTTCTATACCTTTTTAATATTATCGATTTTATAAGCTTGCAAACAAATCACAGGAGCTGCACTGATGCATTTCATTGCAGCTTGCTGCGGAGTTGAATGTGCTGTGAATTGTACGGTCGTGTCCACGCATCAAAGTGAACGCAGTGAGGTGTTTTTAACCTGAAGTGCTCGTGCATTTGGCTTGGGTCTTTGAGATGAAGTGCAGACGCTGAGGCCTTTTCTGGTGGCTAAGCTCGTGCGTGTGTGTGTATTTAGAGATGATGAGCACGTACATGCTATACGATCACGCGCAGATCTGATTTGAAGGCGCTGCCGTGGGTTTTTTTTTTGTTGTTGTTGTCTGTCTGTCCAGCTAACTATCGAAGCTAACTATCGAAATCTATCCCGTGTCTCAGTGTATCTGTCCGTCCTGTCACTCGGTCTGAATATCAATCTGTCTTTGTCTGCGTGTGATAGAAGGACGGACGGACAGACACACCTGGAGTCAGACAGACTTGCAGATGGACTCTAAATAATTCTATCAGTATTTGTCAGTTTACCTGGTTGCCTTTCTGTCGAACTTGCCGTCCATCTGACTCTAAATCTGTCCATTTTTCCATTAGCATGGAAAATATATATCTGCCTCTGTATATTCATGTCTGAATTTTCCATCAGTCTGTATATATCTTTCTTCTATGGGTAAGTCTGTTAGTCTGTCATGTTCCGCGATCTTTCTGTTAGTGCGCCCTATTATTCCATCTGTCTGTCTGTCTCTGTCCGTGTATGTATGCATGTATGGATGTACAGTACGTATCTGTCTGTCTGCCTGTCCATGTATATGTCAGTCTGTCTGTGTAAAATCTTGGATCATCTAAGATTCTTCAAAGGGTTTTTCCATCACTACTTTTGTCTCTCACTTTCTTCCGTCCACACCTACCTCGTATTTCCTCTGGTCTGTCCGTCTACCGATTCCTGTCTACCTAATTAGCATTTTTTTACATATCTTTTTTTCATATTTAACCAGGATTCAAACTCAGAACCTTCTGATTCTCAACCCAACACCTTAACCACGAGACCAGCAATATATATATATATATAGGGCAGCACGGTGGGGTAGTGGTTAGCACTGTCGCCTCACAGCACGAAGGTCCGGGGGTCGAGTCCAGTGGTGGACGAGGGCCTTTC
>JAODOF010000012.1:5710952-5721748 GCA_027576175.1 Sciades proops | reverse complement strand
TTTTTTTCTACAAAATTAAACAACTGGATGAACATCCTCCGAGGCCGGTGATTCCATAATTTTTGCCAGGGGTTGTATGTACGGTATTTTACGCTTATTTGTCATATTGATTTAGTTATAAATGAAAACAGTGCAACTAATCATTGCGATTTTAAAAAAGCTTTTGATGTATACGAATATACGTTAATACCACAGCTGGAAGCTAAATGGATGCTAATTTGCAGTAAAAGTAAAATGTTAACGAAATATGATTCAGTGGTAGTTTACTCTTGATTTATATCGCTCGAGGTGTTTTTGCCCGTGCGTTGTGCTTGCTGTGTATATCTCGGGGTAATTGTGCAGCGAATGCACTCATTCGTTCACTTCGACTCCAAAGGAGATTCCGAAAATAGTGAAACGAGACGCGTATTATTGTGTCTGGATTTGAAGGCTAGTCATGTTAGTCAGCAGATTTTCAATTGCTGCCGTCTCCCGGTGCTGCCGTGTGTGTGTGTGTGTGTGTACACGGAGTGTCATTGTCATGCGTTATCATTCATGACGTGCAGGAAAACGGCACATTGGCATCAATTAGACGTGTCTGCTATCGAGGTCTGAAAGGGTGATATAGAAGAAAGGAAGAGTGCGACGGTAAAAGCTTGTGGGGAGAGAGAGAGAGGGGGGTTTGGGGTTCGACTGTATTCCATGACCTGCAGCTTATTTTGGCAGGATTCCTGCTTGCTTTGTCAGGCTGTGTGAGACCTCTTTATTATTTTCTATTATGATCTGACCACTTAGAATATATATATAGAGAGAGAGAGCAAGTCGAGATTAGAATAAATGACCCAGATCTGTCACGCTGATATATGGCGGTCTTTGTGTACGTATAGTATCCGCTGTTAAGTGAACGTCGCTTCATATGTCAAAGTCCTTCTGTTAATGAGCCTCACTTCCTTAATTTCCCCCACTTTCCTTCAGTAATCGTCTTTCGTTTCCTCATTTTCTCCCTACCATAGTGATCTGTGGATGCCTTTGTGTCTTGTGTGCGCGTCTCTCTTTAATCCTTCTCTCTATCTCTCGACTCGTCCTTCATTCCTCATCTCGCTCATTTGGTGCGTCTGGATCGGAAAGGAGGAATGTGTGTGTATGTTTCAGTGTGTGTGTGTGTGTCACAGATGGTGCAGGCTCCATAGTGATGTGCTGCTGCGGGCTGCAGCTGCTGATGTCAGCTGAAAGCAGATCCAGCGTGCGCTCAGCATTTCTGCTCACCGAGCGAGATCGGATACAAAAGAAAGATAGAGAAAGACGGACATGCGTCCACTTAAGATCTGTATTTATTTCTCTCTTCCCCTTCTGCTTTTTAGTCCTTTCTTTCCGAGCTCTGTCGCACTGCTAGCATGATCACATGTGTCCAGTCAGAGTCTCTTCCCTGCCCCCTTTTTATACACATGCTCACACACATACACACACACGCTTACTTCCATCCCCCCACCAGAGATTACGAGTCAGCAGCTTCCTCTCAACAATGACTGATCACTGCTACTGCTTTCTGCCTGCCTGCATCTCTCTCTCTCTCTCTCTGTCTCTGCCAGCTCCTACAGTTACCTCCTGGAAGCCAGACAGTCCTGAGCCCTGCCCGTCTCGTTGCTCTTTATTGCCCGTGATATGTTTTTAAGCCTTAAAATTGTCATGTATGTCGGAAAATCCTTCGGCACGCTGCTGCCCTGTGATCTCTAATTTCAGGAGCGAATTTACAAACAGGACTGAATGTACTATTAAAGTCCTTCCATAATGACATCATCCCAACCCGCTCTGTTTCTCTCTCTCTCTCTCACACACACACACTCCATGCACTGCTTTCTTGGTATCCAGCTTTACATCACAGATTTGCTTTAACATCCAACAAACAAAAGTCTGTCTTGATCAGATAACATCACGCACACAGGAAGCGTCGAGGATTTTTATTAAACGGTACTTTAGAAGTTCGGAATCAAGATGAAGGGTTTGTAATCCAGTAGTAGATCGCTGGTGTTAGGGTTGATGCACGGTACTTGTAGTATTCCATAGAGGAGGAGGTAAGTAAGGGATTAAACACTTGAGGGCATTTGAGACAAGTTAATTCCTCGTGACTCTTCCGTTCTAGCAGCTATAAACTTTCTTGAAGTAGCTACAGATGGATTAAATCTGGCCGAAAGTCCAGGAAAGACTTGTTCGGAAACATCTAACCGCTGACACTGGAGACTCCGTGCGTAAAATATGAAATAAACATCTCCTTCCAGAAAACTTCATCATCTCACCATGTGATACAACCAGGCTTGTAGTACCCGAGTCCAGGACTCGTGCCCTAATTTCAAGGACTCGTGACTTGACTTGGACTTGAGCGCTGATGACTCAGACTCGATTTTTACTTGATTTTTTGTAACATGCCATAATAATTCGGCATAAGATATTTCCGTTTAAGTCTATATTAATTTTTATCCCAATTTCATGCAAGAGAATGCGCATTCACCTGTTCATACGTCATGTTCAGGAACAAACGAACGTTAATGTGTTCTATATGGAGAAGAACTATCGAGGGGACGACCTCGAACTTCAATCGCCATTTGGCGAGACTCCACCCAGAGAAGGAAGTGACACGCTGTGTTCATTGCTCTATTGATAGCGGGCGGGGCTTGCTTGCTGAGCGATGAACTAGCTAGCGTTAACCCTCTCTCATGTTATCTGCCTTGTTGATAGTGGGCGGGGCTTGCTGAGCGATGAACAAGCTATTTGTCTGTAGCCTGTTAACTAAAACGGGGCAGTCGAGCAGGAACGTTAGTCCGACACAGTAGCAGAGACGCTTTCACATAAAGGCAGCGCCGTCAAATGGTGCGGTTTGAGTCTTGTTCTTGGACTCGACTCGAATTTTTCCTTTAATGACTTGGACTTGAACACTGAGGACTCGGACTCGACTACACCACTGGATACGACGTCCTTTGTTAAATAACGTCATGTTCTTAATCCGTTTTTTGGAGAATCCTCCATACAATATAGAGCAGATAGAAAACGTTTCAGAATTGGGACCAGGTGTCAGTTGATTTGTAACAAAGGACCAAACTTGTTGATTATTAATCATTAATTAACCTTCAGTCATATTTTACCCAGACCCCATATATCTACTGTATATACGTACAGTGCAGGTTCTTTCCTGGTGGTGATATTTCGACACACATCTCTACAAATGATTCACCAGGTTCGGGCGTTCCTTTCTGCCTGCAAGTGGCTTTTCGTCCTCCATCTACATTTGCATGTTTTTCCACATGGAAAAATTCACACACAGCAAACGGTGCAGTTTATGGTGCTTAATCTTTCCATATTCGGGCTCCTGAGGACAACCAGCCAGAGTATGCGCGCAATTCAGGGAGCCTTCCCATGCGCAACTCTCTGTATCAACAATAGATCCAAACAGCAAGTGAAGACGGCTTTCTCCAGCGCTATTCAGAACAAAGTGTTTCTCCAGCGCTCTTGAGACTCTGTACTGAGATAAGTCACGATGCCAGATTTTATGTCACCCCGGCAGAAAAAAGAGACTGCTTTGTACATGGAAACAATACTGGCCCAGATCAAAGTTGAGTCATTGCAGTACACCACAGAGTAGAGAACACCTAGTAGTGAGTGTGGCTCACAGGCATAACGCCGGGCCAAAACATGACTCATAACTCAGACAGGCAGAGCCAATGTCAATTTTATTGTCGTATAAATTGCACACATTTTTACTTTTTTTTTTTTTTTTATTCTAAATTGTTTCCCAAGGTTATGGTGTTACATGAGACAGGACCAATAATATACCTTTGACAGGGGCAACAGGAATAAACAAGGTGGAGAAAGAAGTCCAGACGCAAAGGGAGAACTGCTTTTGCGAGATGATTCACACATTTTCCAGATGTTCCAGTCAACGCCTGATTCGTCACCCAGCATCTATATGTAGTCACTTACGTTGGCTTAAAAGGCAGCAAAACGTTGCAGACTCGGACATTTACCTAATAACCAGCGCTAGGGTTGACGTGCAGGCTTCGATCTCTGTCCTTCCTTCTCTTCATCCATCTCTCATACCCCATGCATTTGGGCTGACAGGACCCAGACAGTCCCATATGGTCCTGTGCTCCTTGCACTGTCATACCACGAAGGCTCAGCAGGGGGCACCATCTGTTCAGTCAGCCAGAAGACGAAAAAGGCCAGCCTAGGACAGAATATAGGCAGTCTGGGACAAGGGGTGGAATTTGGTTGATTGTTACCTGCTGGTCTGCTGCTGCTATTTTTGGCCATTTTATACTGTAGAACAATCAGTGCTGACCCAATATAAGATTACTTTTTTTGTTGATGGTCATTAGAGCTGTCAATTTGTGTCTGCACACTCCAGCTGCCGAGCACAATAGCATTGCTGATGGTATCATTAACATTTTCCACTGTGTTTTGTGTATGTGTGTGTGTGTGCAGGTCACTGCCAGGGGCTTCGCGCCATTGTTGCAGTTTGCCTACACAGCCAAGTTGCTGCTCAGCCGTGACAACATCCAGGAAGTGATACGCTGTGCCGACTTCCTGCGCATGCACAACCTAGAGGACTCCTGCTTCCGTTTCCTGGAGGCACAGCTGCGGAGTGAGGAAGACGGGGCCCTGCTCTGCCAAAAGGTGGCGCCAGAGAGCAACCATTCAGAAGATGAGCGCATGCAAGCTGAGGCGTCGGCCATGACGCCGAATGCACCGGCGACTTGGGCTGCTTCTCCACGTTCTCGGCACCATCCAGATGCCCTCAGTGCTCTGCGGCGGCCAGACCATGAGCGGCTAGTACCAAACGCTGACTTCCCAGATGGACAAGTGGACTCAGAACAGCAGGTCTCCTCGGATCTGCCACGCTGCCCAAAGTACAGGAAGTATCAGCAGGCTTGTAGTAAGCACAACACCAACGAGAGCTCCTCACATACCAGTAGTACCTCAGGTTTCCCAAGCACATTGCTCAGCGGGTCAGCTGTGACTCATATCAAGCAGGAGCCGCAGGAGGGCGAGGACGAGCCCATCGCACTTGGTCTGTCAGGTGACGAGGATGACGGCAGGGACAAGGACAACGGCATGGCCGAAATGGAGTTGGATGGCAATGGACTGCATGGTCTTTTCAAGCGCGGTATCTCGGATTTGGCCAACACTTCCCAGCAGCTTAATGCCAGCAGACTGGCCTGCACCCAGGTCAAAGCAAGCACTCAGGGAGAGCACAAAAAGGACTACAGGCCTTCACAGGTGCCTGTGGCCTTCCCCAAAGATGCTGACAGCTTCTCCACGGGACTGTCTCTGAAGTCGGCATCCTGTGACGGTGTGTGTAAGCAGGAAGTGGAGCTAGACCGGCGCAGCGTCATCTTTTCATCAGGAGCCTGTGAGCAGCTGCCCACACCTGCCCATTCCTATCCAGGCAGCAACTCCCATGACAAGGAGCTGGCTGACCACCTGCCCAAAGGACTGTGGGTTGGCGGCAGCCAATCACTGCCCAGCTCGCAGAGTTTTTCCTCCGGTGCTGCTTCCAGCGAAGCGTCGATGCTTCTCTGCCGCCAAAGGCCAAACACCAGCTGCCCTGTGCCCATAAAGGTGTGCCCACGCTCACCGCCCTCCGAGACACGCACCCGCACCTCCAGCTCCTGCTCGTCGTATTCCTATGCCGAGGACGGCAGTGGTGGCTCTCCATGCAGCCTGCCCCAGTTCGAGTTCTCCTCGTCACCTTGCTCCAACATGACCCGTTGCATGCCAACTGACCCACAGGAACTGGGCACAGGTACCGACGTGTTGTTTGGCCCAGCAAGGCCAAAAATCAAGTGCGAGCAGGCATACGGAACCAACTCGAGCGATGAGTCTGGATCCTTCTCTGAAGGAGACAGTGAATCCTGCCATGTACAGGAGCAAGGATCAGAAGTAAGTGCTTTGTCTTTTCTCAGCGGCTGATTTAATCTGTCAAGCAGACAGCGCTAGCAACAAAACTAGGTCCATTATGGTTTCGCAAAAGTCAGTTTACCGATCAATCTGTTCATCAGTTCCAACAGGTGCTTCGTCCCCGTCTCCCTCCAAGGTCCTGCGTCGTAATTTATGATGTGGCAATGACCACAATAATGGCAAGTGTCTCTGTAGAATGCCCTGGCTCAGATGTGATATACAGTGGTGATGTTAGGTGGCTGTGAGCGCCTTGATATTTATCTGCAGGCGCATATTAGTGCTAATTCATTCGGTATTGTTCAACCACAAAAGCCTGGTGTCATGGTACGGAGTCAAACGTAGGCTGAATGAACTTCACTCGCGTTACCTGCACACGGCATCGCTAATAAGGAGCCGGCTTCCTAACAAGTGCAGATAGAGATAAAAGACAGAAGATAGATCTGTGGACTTTTTCATAGCTCATAAAGGTCTATAAACGTCTTCCTGAGCCATAAACCACCACAGAATACGGACATGTCCTTTTTCAGTCCTGCTCATTTGTCCAAACAATGCACTCTCGCCAATCTCTGCCAAGTAATGTGGTGATTACCAGCTTGTTTACTCGTTCACGAGTCTGTGTCTTGGTGTGTACACGCGTGTTAAGGACCTATAGGTAGCTCAGTTGCTTCTTTTGGGGCTTGTCAGATATGATTTCCATGTGTTTCTGAGACAAATTACTATTTGACGAATTACGGGACTTTTGGCTGTATCTGCTGAACCATATCGCAACCCACACTTTAACCCTTAAATGCAGACCACTTTTATGTCGCGCTAACTAACTCTTATCTAACCTCCCACGAATGTCTGTGCGGAGTTTCACGCCAGTATGGGTTTTCTCTGCGTTCTCCAGGTTTTTTCCCCACCTCCAGTGGGAAAATCATGCCAGTAGGTGGCTTGGTTTTGCGAAATGGCACCTCGTCGAATGAGTGTGTGCCAAATGCGCACACAGGCATAGGAGTATATGAGTTAGGCGAGTTTTGACCTTGCGGGGACTTTAAGAGTTTGTGGGGACCGCATGAGGAAAATGGCTTTTTCAAAAACCACGGTTTTTATTTCAGTGGGGGGGGGAGAAAAAAAAAAAAAAACCCAAAACCTAAACAAGTTTCCGTTTGGTGTCTGATGTGAAGGTTACGGCTAGTTTTTGGACTTGTGTAGCATTTTTGGACTCGTGTAGTACGTCAGTGGAAGGTCCTCACAAGGATGTGTGTGTTTCAGGATGTTTTTAACGTTTAATTTAAAAAGAATTTTTTCTGAATGATGCCAATCACACGGAGCTGACTCACTATAAATGATAATAGTGGTGCTTCAGTGACGTTCCAGTCTGTCTTTCTATCTTCCTCTCTATTTTTGTCTCTCTACCCCACCCCCCATTTCTTTTTCACTCGCTTTGCTGACACAGATGGATGACAAACCAATCCTCTCATTTTGCAGTAATCCACCTGACCAGGCATACAGTAGCTCACACCTGCTCTCCGCTCTCTCTCTCTCGCACACAAGTCATTTAAGTCATGCGGTTTCTGTCGTTTTATTTTTATCGCCTCATATAATTTCTTTCATTGTACCACGAACAGCCGAAGAATAGGCGGTTCAGCTCGGAATTCAGCCTCACCGATCAACCCATTTAGCGCGTGGTTAATTAACGAGCTCAAACTCGAGGCGCGCGATATCCGTTCCGTCAGGAGAGAAAGGATGAATTCCTGCAGTCTGAATAGCGAGTTCAGTTTGTGAATAAGAAACCGAGGAGGAAGAGAAGAAAAGGACAGAGTGCTTTCACATGATCGGACCTCGTGTAATCGTACGCGTGGGGGCTGGGCAGAAGGCAGCTGGCACGTTGCCACGGCAACGGGAGCCCGTTAGAAATGAGGCAGCTCGTTTTGTCAGGTTGAGTCACACACTCGGGGTAATGACCAGCGATGGTGCATTAACACCGCAGAACAACTCGGAACAGTTTCCTTCACCAGCTGCTCTTATTTCTTGCGCTTGAAGTTAAAAAATAATAATAATAATTAAAAAATAACACACACACACACGGCTTCCCAAGAAAGTGGTGGAAACTTGACAAAGTTACAAAGCTCTGACACCGGAGACTCCTTCCGTAAATGTGAACGAAGCGTCTAATTACAGAAAGCATGTGAAGTAAATCAAAACCGACTTTATGATTAGGCTGAGATTACGTGGCGTGTCCACCATGCTCCTGGAAAACAGTATTCGGAGGTCGCGGTGAATAAACAGGCAGATTAATCCACTGACGTGTGTGGCTACGCGTTCATCGTCGTCGTGACCTGACGTACGACCCGCGGTCTCACTGCGACACGCGACATACATTACATTACCTCGGTCTTATCAAAGCCTGACTTATCTAATTAATTTGAACACAAAAGACTAGAAAGAGATCATGACGTGTGTATGGAGGGGAGGGATAAAATAAAATTTAACCTCATGCTCCCTGGAGATTCTCGTTTTCTCTCTCTCTCTCTCTCGGCCTACTTTTGTCATCGGGACCAGGAAAACGCACTCGCACTGCCTCTGTGTGTTTATACAGCAAATGGCGAGAGCGAGAGAGAGAAAGAGAGAGAGATCCTAAGGGAGACTGGGTGAAACACTGCTTTAAAAATAGCACCACTGGAAACAATGAATTTAGTGAAGGAAGGAAGTTGTTAAAGTGTAGGCTCATCGGCAGGACGGACACACTGAGACAAAAAGCACTAGACGTTTGGTACGTCGTTCCATAATTCAGCCCTTTATGTACGTTTTATGAACATTTTGCACGGATTGAGCCTTACCCGGAAACTATCATGGCACTATATTTCACGTCACAGCCAGCAATCAGAATGCCTTTGTTAAAATTTCACTAAGACAAATTTAAAAATGAGGAGTTTTTTTTTTTTTTTTTGAAGGTGTATTGGGTCTCATGAAGACCCTTTATCTTATTTGTTTCCACTTCACACCGCTCTATCGTTGATGATTTTCCTTTCGGAGCATGCAGGAAGTATAAGACAGATAGTAAATACAGTATACTGTGTATCAAGTAATTAAAACACACCGTACAGTGATTTTTTTTTTCTCTTTAAAAAAAAAAGTAGAAGTAGGAAATCCTGTGTTTGTCTGCGAGTAGTATCAATATCAGTGCGTGGGCGTGATCAGAAAGTGCTCACTCTCTTGCTTTTAGCTTGCAAGATAATTTAACCCCTTAAGAGCTGCTCGGAGGAAGTGAGCAGTGAAGTTGATACTCGAAGAGCTTTACGTCGTTCTCGCTATGAGCCGACTGTGGTCTCGTTATTATTATGCGACGACGCTTTTGGTAAAATCGGAAAACCGCACGACATGCGTGCCAAAGAGCTTGCTCTGAACGCAATTTCATCTCCCAGGCATGGTCTCGACTTTCACGATCGCTTAACCGCACGTACAGCGAGCGCGTGCTGTCGGGACAAACGACCTCGGATACGTCCACGTCTCGATCCCAGTGGAGGGTCCATCCACCATGAGCGCTCCTATTAGTCAGGCTGTGAGTCGATAGGTTTTCAGCCTTGACCGGAGTGTCAAAAACAAACAAGTCATCAGGACAACTGCGTTCCGTCCAGTCGGATCCGTGTCCCAGCGAGCCCTCTTACTGATGGACTCCTGAGCCCGAGACAGGTGCTACGGCTTCCTGACCTCCATCGCATTCCGATAATCCCTCATTTGTTCACGCCATAAGAGCGAAATGGGCCAGGATGCTGGGAGTAACAAACGAGACCTAGTTTTCAGTCTAGACCCATTTCCAGAGCAGCGCTCCTTTGAGAGAAGCGTGTAGGAAGTGTGTGAGAACATGCAGCACGCCGCGAGTGTTCACTCTGTCATCTCTTGCACTAAATACAGACTTCCCTCTGACACCTCGCCCCCTTCCCCCATCTCTCGGTTCCTCTCCGTTCGGAGGGCTGCAGGTTCTCCTTCCTGGCGCACGTTGTGGTTGTACAACCGGGAAAATCGTCTCGGAGCACGGAGAAGCAGCCAGGCTTTAAATCTTATTACAAGCGGTAGGATAAATTTGGAACAAGCTCATATATAGGAAAGAAAATACATTTATTCATCTTCAGAAAACGCTTTATCCTGTGGATTCCGAGTCCATCCCACAACCTATAAACGAACCGAGGAAGCCCACATGGACATGGGGGGGCGTGCAAAACGCCATACAGGCACATGATCGATACCCTGGATCTGTCGGGCAGCAATGCAGTGTGGGGCATCACAATACCCTTCAGATTCAGAGAATATATTCCGACTGGTGTGTGTGTGTGTGTGTGTGTCATATGGTAAGACAGACTGCGCCGCCAGCCCCTGTAGCACCAGCTCGTTAACGGCACGGATTTGCATACTCATCCCTGCTAGTAATCACCCAGCAGGAGCGTGAATGAGAGATGGAGAAAGAAACGAATGAGCCAGCTGTCTCTCTGCTTCCTGTTCCCGGCTTCTGTCCGCCTCGGTCATATTGACAAATGCGGAGACGCTCACTTTCTCACTATTCTTTTTTTTTTTTTTCTTTTCTCATCTCTCCATGTCTCTCTGTCTCTTCCTCTCATTATCATTACCTGTAAAGGAAATAAACGCTCAAGGTGTGAATTCTGTCTCTGTCGCCAAGTGAAGCTGAGATTTCTGGATCACTGCTGCCATCTTGTGATGGCCAAAGTGAACAGCAAGGACTTTAGAGATTTCTTGCGTTGTTCAATGAAAACTTCTCGAAACTTGAAAGCAGATACAGTGGTGCTTGAAATTTTTGTGAACCCTTTAGAATTTTCTATATTTCTGCATAAATATGACCGAAAACATGATCAGATTTTCACACAAGTCCT
>JAODOF010000012.1:5681012-5693807 GCA_027576175.1 Sciades proops | reverse complement strand
TAAAACGTCATTGTAGACATGGCAGAATAGACTCGAGACTCCTTAAAATGGTCTTTTACTTAAAGTGCAGGATTTAATAAAAAAAAATTATTGCAATGACATCCAGTTTGTCCTTAATGTCCAGGTCAGACGGCAGGCTGCAACTAGTTTTCAACTACTTGTGTCTAGACGCACGACGATGCAGATAATGGTATAAAGTGTTGCAGAGGGTCTTTAGTAGAGGCAGGCTGACACAAGTGGACCATGATCTGTTCGCGTTTCAGCTGTGACTCGCTTCCAATCGGTGCAAATAGCATGTAGAGGCACGCGGTCGTGCAATGCTTGACTAATCGCAGGTTAAAGCAGGTAGTCGCAGACTGCACCCACACAACAACCTGCGAGCAGTCTTATGGCCTTATATTTTTTAAAAGGTTTTCTGTGCTCTGCGTCAACCTGGACCTAGCTGCGTCTGCTTCCAACTGGTTGCGTCCTGTAGTAACAGCTTAAAAACTCTGCATCTTGCAATACGTCTGACCACAATGAAAGATTTGACGCAAAACGCCTGCGTCCACCTGCGATCGGTTGCCACCCGACTGATCGCAGCATGCGTCTTTCTACCGTCTGATCTGGGTATAACATAGCCGAGATACTGAGTAGTGAAAACATCCTTTCCTTTAAAAAAAAATGCCGATGTTTAAGCTTTGCAACGAATATACATGCTAACTTCAACCATTGCCGGATTGCTCTATTGAGAATGAATGGGTTTTTTTTGTGCTTTTTTTTTTTTGATGCGAAATGTGCCCCAAATTATAGACTGACTCAAGTACTGGTTCATACGATGTGTTTGATTTATATTACCTAGTACACCTCCTACATACAGTATGTGGTGTTCTTTTCTAACTGAAAAAATGTCTGTATTTAATAGTATGACAACACAAACAGTAAATATTTGAACAGGTACCCATCTTACACTTTTAGAATTAATAATAGGTTTTTTTTCATTGCTCAATTTTTTTCTGATTCGAATCTGGGTGTGAATTTGATTAACTGCAATAGTTGGAAAATTACTGTGGTACAAGAGGAATAAAGCACTTCAGTATGTGCTGTTGTAGGAAAATAAGCAGCTCTTGGCGGTACCAGGCCACATCACATGACCACATTGTTGATTACTTTCCTTGAACAACATACCCCTGTTGTGGTTTATCCCTTACTTAACTCCCTAATCTTGAATTACTCTAAAAGATGATAACTCTGTCTGGTCGGGAAACTGTTAACACAGAATTTTAAAGGGATAAGCCAAATGGTTTATAGTTCTAGATTTAACCTTTTAAGAGTGTTCGTCATTACATACACCTCATGCAGATGACCGTTTTTTTGTCCTGAAAATAGGTTCTTACCATTGACATGCGGCGCCCACCGGCAGGCGGAGGGGTCATGGCAGGGCTTTCACTCTGAGCCAGCTGCTTGGCCTCTGACTCTGAGCCACTTTTGGACATTGGACTGTCTAGTGGAATGGCCAGTCTGCTCTCAGAAAGCCCTCGGGACATGAAGCTAGCTTTCCTACCTGTAGGGTAGTGTTCTGGCGAATCACTCTCCTCACTCAGGTCCTTGCATGCACTCACCCGACTTTGCTTGCGTGCAGAGTTCTGAAGGGACGCTGGGATCTCGAGGTTGCTGGCTCTGAGGGACGCTCGAGGTAGCTGAGCAACACCCTTCAGAGGGCCGGATACCTTGGGTCCGGAGTCGTCGCTGCTGGACGAGTGGCCACGGTTGTCCATGGTGGAAGGCCGATCCGTGGCCCCTGGCTGACGGATGGCCTGGATCTCAGGCTGACTCGGGACACGTGCCTGCTTGGGCTGCTCAGATCCAGGAGCAGCACTGGTTGGTGCCTCAGGGGTGGGCATGTGGGGTTTCAAAGCTTCCATCTGCCCATCGGTCACTATGGCATAGGATGTTTGGGTCATGTGTGCAAATTTCTGTGGCAAGCAGTCTGCAAGGGCACATGCTTGCTGAACCATGGAGTTTTTCTTTGACCTGCAAAGACTCTCGTCATCTCCAGCATGCACATTGCCATATATGCTCTGCTTGATCTTTTTCACTCCCAGGTGAAAGATCTCCAAGATGTTTAAGAAGAGGGAAGCCCCAGCAATGCCCAGCATGAAGATCATGAAAATATTCTTCTCTGTTGGCCTGGACACGAAACAGTCCACAACGTTGGGGCAAGGGTCTCTCTCGCACTTGTATAGTGGGTCCAGTCCAATACCGTAAAGGGCATACTGACCCAGTATAAAGCCCACTTCCACCACTGACCTGGTTAAAATATGAAATACATATGTACGCAGTAGGGAACCTCTCAGAGGGGCCTTCCTGACTCTCTTCTGTTCTTCTAGCTTCCTCAGCTCCTTCTCAATCCTTTTGTGTTCGTCCAAGATGCCCTCAATCCCCTCCAGCTCACTTTTGAGCTGGGCTTTCTTCTTGTGCCTCTCCTTCTCCAGAGCACGCAGCCGGTACAGCGCATGGCCCATGTACACCAGAGAAGGTGAGGATACAAAGATGATCTGCAGGACCCAATACCTGATGAGAGAAATTGGAAAAGCTTGGTCGTAGCAGACATTCTTGCATCCGGGCTGCTCCGTGTTACACACGAACTCACTTTGCTCATCATCCCACACATCCTCGGCAGCGACTCCAAGGACCAGCATGCGAAAGATAAAGAGGATGGTCAGCCAGATCTTGCCCACAATGGTGGAATGGATGTGAACTTCCTCCAAGATGCTTCCCAAAAAGTTCCAATCACCCATTTTTGGTTTCACATAGCCTAAAGTTGTACAAGAGTGCAAAAGATACACTTAACGTTTGATTCAGGAGGTAGAAAAAAAAGTTACACTGAGCACTACAAAGGGTCCTGTCACCCAATTTGCCTCTCTGGGGGAAACCCTTCAAAGCTCTATGTAGTACCCAAAAACCAAGGGGTTTCCTTCCTGGAAAATGCTGCTAGAACTATTAAGACCCAAAAGAATGCTTGAGGAACCCTTCTAAGAGTGAACAAGATAGGAAGACTTACACAATTTGGATTGTTTTAAAGATGACTCTCAGCACCGATTTGCTATTATGCCGGAGACAACACTAACGGTGTGATTTCTTCCCTTCTTCAGTAAAGCAGGTGAGCTCCTCTCTGTGGGCATAGCTTCAGCAAATGAATCCCAGACCTACTGCACCCAGTGAACTAATACAAGGTTTCCATTGATCTGTGGGTGGCTGGACAGCACCCTCAGGGTAATAGCTGGCACAACTCGGTCACTGAGAACAAAAGGGGAGGGGCACTTGCTAGTCTCAATACCCACCCCTGTAGTCATGCATTGTGATAATCTTCCCTTTTATAACACTGTTACATGAAGTATATAAATATCTGACTAAACACTATTCGAGTCATATTTTGAAGCAGGACTTTGAAGGGTAATGCCATAGAGTAAACTCAGTTTGAGTTGCTCCAGTTGTGGAAGTCTTTCCTCATTGTCTCAGATGAACATTGACTCTTCCAACCCGTTTTGCTTTTCCCACCAAAACCAACCATGGACTGATAATTTTGTAATAGGGTGGACAAACTTTTCTTAACTCTATTTAGTCAGACCAGTACAATTAAACGAGGGATGCTGACGGGACCAGATATTTCAGGCAACCTTTTAAACTTCAGTTGTCCAAGCCATATTCTGCGACACCCAAAATATATTCTCAGGCCACTGGAAATACCAGGTCACCAGCCAATGGTTTAAAATATTTCAGATTTCATTTGAAAAGCTTTAAATTTTTTACATACAAACTGCAAACATTGAACACTGTATAATTCAGTCAAAGTAGCTGACTGCAGTAGGATGAAGAAAAGCTTTGGAAAGTCTCAATAATGAGGTCACATACACGTTATTACACAGACTTGAAATAAATTAACTTTATTTTAAAAAGTAAAAAAAAAAAAAGTGTCCTACATTTTACAATATTTACAGTATATTTATTCAAACAAGAATTTTGAGATAAGGCTGTCTTGCAATTTCTGCATCCAGGGCAAAATTAAATGGTAGAAACTTATTAAGAAATAAAAGCTTTCCAACAACTCTCGCATTTATCATGTATACAAAGCATTACGATAATCTGAGAGAAGAAAATCTTGAGTTCAGGACAATGAAAGCGAGACAAAAACAACCTGTTCAACGATTAAAGAATCTAGTGAATTCTCTTGAATAACTGAATGCATGTTTATTTTGGGGAGCCCGGTGGTGTAGTGGTCAGCACTATCGCCTCACAGCAAGAAGGTTCTGGGTTCGAACCCAGTGGCCGACAGGGGCCTTTCTGTGTGGAGCTTGCATGTTCTTCTCGTGTCTGCATGGGTTCCCCCCCCCCACAGTCCAAAGACATGCAGGTTAGGCTAATTGGTTGCTCTAAATTGATCACTGTGTCAGTCCTGCAATGATCTGGTGACTTGTCCAGGGTGTACCCCACCTCTCACCCACAGTCAGCTGGGATAGACTCCAGCTTCACCCTGCATAGCATAAACAATTACGGATAATAGATGGATGTTTATTTGGAGACTCTGAGAACTGTTTGCTCGGCTTTGATTTGAATTACTGTGTACTTGAGATTTAGATCACCAAGATATTTTAACAACTTATATATGAACAAAAGGAACCAAGTTCTGCATGGTCATGCAGAGTGGCGAGACAAAAAAAAAAATTTAACACTGTACGCTGCCACTAAACTTCATATTGAGAACAGGTAGATGGTCTGACAGGTCTTTCCACCACATACTTTTTACTGCTTATTCCAAGTTTATTCGAGGTAGATGGTACTACGCCAAAATGACACCAGTGTCTTTAATGGAAAACCAATAAATCACCTCAGGTTCAGTTCAAACATCATGTTGTTAATAACCTTGTTCGCTGTTGTTCCTCTCGGACAGCTGATTTCCACCTTCTGTTAAAGAAAATGGCACCAAGTGAAACGTATGGATGCAAATTGTTCTGATGAACTAAATGCCATCAACGGTCACCGATTTGATTTTGGCGGCTGATGCGTAGAATTTAACATCATGACCTAGATTATTTCGCAGTGCTTCCTTTTTTAAAATAACACTGAGAAAAAAAATCCTCCAGTTTGTCAAAATCCAGTGACGAGAACGTTTTGCTGGTTACCAAGATAAAAAAGCGTTTATCCTGGAGCCTCAGCTCTCCATTTTCTCTTTCTTCTTAAAGAGTTTCATGAGCTGGGTGAACCGTTCTTCAATCTATCATGGGAAAGGAACCAATGTTAGATTAGGTTAAGCCTTGGCTAGAGATCTCAAATCTATCTCAGATATAGTTCTTTAATAAAAGACCAAAAATACCTGCGTTGGCGACTTTCTCAACTTGGATGACAGAGTAACAAATGTTTGGGAAGAAGCGCCTTTCGTTTTCAGTGCAACAAGAATATCTCGGTCTTCCTCCCTTGAGAAAAGAAATACACAATTTACTGCTTGCTTGGTTCCTCATAATGATCAAGTGTGAACGCAACATGAGCTACAGCAATCAAAGTCTTATCTAAACTCACCTGGTCCAGGTCACCACCACTTCTCCTTTTTTCCTGATGACGTTCTTGGCAGAGAGACTGTTGGGAGATAATTGAGGAGATGGTACCTTGATCTTCTTTGAAGGAGTCTTCTCTTTGTTATCCTTGGATGATTTTGACCTCTTTTTGTGCCTTTGCTTTTCTTGTTTGCCTTCTGATGTGTCTCTTCGAGAACGTTTGGCTTTTGACCCTGAATGATGCTTCTTACGCTTCCTGGACACCCTGGAACGTGCATTCTTCACCTCATGCTCAGATTCTGTGGCATCAGCACCACCATTAACATGGTCGATCAGGTTCTTAGTGGTTTTGGGCAAGCTAACTGTACTGCCTCCTGAAAGGACACCATTTGAGATGTTCTTGCTCAATGTTCCAGCTTCACTTCCTTCATTTGAGGTAACCTGACACTGACTTGCCAAAGATGGACTCCGATCCAGCGTATGTGAAGACAAGACCTCTGCAGCTGACAGCGTTTCTTTGTGCTCCTCCTGTACCCCAGGAGATGTATGTCTGATCCGGACTATAAAGTGATCATTGGACCTCTCCATCACCTCTGCCTGCATAGGCATGTTTGGTTTGATCTGGAACACTGCTGGATTTGTAGCCTCCCAATTTCCACTGGTATTCGACGGACTGCTGGAGTTGTCCGTTTCAAGAGACAAGTGTATATCTTGCTCAGTGGCATCTTCTCCGTCAAGAAGCGCATCCTCGCTATAGTGGGCGCTGATGACGTTGCTTGGTGTGGACAATGGCTGTCCACTAGATGGGTGCAAAAAGCTCAAGTGACTATCTGACTTCAAGGGTGAAGGAATGGTGAGTGATACGGCCAAATCTTCAGCCAAAATAGAGAAAGGTTGTTGGGAACTCGCTGTGGCTACAGCAGGGGTAGACTGGTTAGGAAGAGCATTAGACGGGACTTCCAACATGCAGTTTTCATCAAGGAGTGCTGGGTTTAATGACATTTGAAACTTGTAAGGTGAAACGGGCGTCCATGTTGTGATGAGCTTCGATGGCGTGATCATCTTGCTGGGTGTCACGACCCCAATGAGACTCTCTCCGGCTTGACCTTCTTTCCGTGGAGTGTTGAGTGGCCAGTTTTGATTATCACCAGTCTCTAGCAAATCGGACCCTTGCAAGAGACATCTGAATATATCTCCCATTTGGGAATCAGTTACCAAATTAAAGGTCAAACTTGATGTTTGCTGCTCGGTCAGAATTTCAAAGTCTGCCTTGTCTTGTGTCGAGCCACTGTGAGAAAGACGGCGGGTATAGTTGGGGGTTTTGTTCTTGTGTGCAGGGACACTTTCTTGAACAGATTTCTCAGAGGACGAAACCGCTTGGAGCTGATCAGACTGGTGAGGTTTGGGTACCTCTGGTAGCTTGTCCCCTTCCTCCATGGTTGCCTTTATGTTTTTACCACTACTGCCAAGGCCTCTAGTTCTACATGGCAAACTATTTGAACAAGTGATCTTCTGGACATTTTGGCCCTTGCTTTCTACTTCACCCTTAGATTTTTTATGTGGTCTGTTTTCGGTTGTACTCAAAGGTTCTTTCGATTGTAGCTTGCACATGTCCACATTCAAATCCTCTTTTGCCCTGGGATTTGAGTGCTTACTTTCTAAAGATGGTTTATTCTTGGAAAGATCTGGAGCACCTTTCAGTGCTGCTTTTAGTTCCTTAAACAGGAAATCAAACTGGCCATCGACAAAGTTCCACAGCTTCTGCTTGAGGTCTTCGGCTCGTTGCTCAAAGATCCGGTTCACAATGCCATTGTTAGAGACCTTGCTCATGATAGAAGCAATGATCTTATTGAGTCGAGGTTTGATTTCATTTCCTTGACTGCAAAATTTGTCAAAGTTAATGCTGTCAACGAATTCTGTGAAAGAGGCCTGAGACATTTCAACGATACAGCAAAAAGCTGGTTTGGTGACATTTTTATGAAGTTTCATGTACTTTCGTCTCAGCTCTGACCGTATAAATAACAACATGTTCATAAATTCAGCAGTGGTTGAAACTTTCGCCTTGGGTGGAACAGTGACCGTTTTGAAACGCCTCTTATTTGAAGAAGGACTGTCTTTAGATGTCGTGTTTTTCTCTTGTTCTGGGCAGCTGGGAGTAACAGCAGGTCGCGTTTGAGATTGTTTTTGTAACCTTGGTGATCTGGGACTAGGCTGATTTCTTAAACTTGATCTTTTTTCATTTGGAGGACTCTGAATGACCAGAGTACCCTCCCCATCACTCTCACTGATAATTTCCCCTTCTTCCAAGCCTTCTTCAGTAGCGGTAGAGGAAAGAGCTTCTTGCTGGTCTTTCTGCACAGTAGGCTTGACTAAGGAATGGGGTCTCTTGTTTTCTTTGTTCATGTCCATCTTGACTGCATCCTTATCTGCCACAGTTGCTGAGGTAGAGAAATCTTAAACAACAATAAATACATTTTGTGTATATAACATCTAAACATCTGACCTGCAACCGAAATAGAAAAAAAAAAAAAATCACTTTAAAAACGTAGGACTACATTTAAGTAACGTTGCAAAGCTTTATTATTAATATATACTCTGACTTTTTTTTTTTCTTAGCCAACTTTAAATTCTCTCAAAAAGAGAAACAATTTGTGGTAAGTTCTGCATACAACAAATCCCCCATTAAAACAAACCAAAGAACACTTTTGGACTTAGAGAGAGAAGACCCATAGTACACTGACCTTTGCTGAGACTTTTGACATGTTGCTCCTTTCCCAAGCGCTGCTGCTGGGATTTCTTTATCTGACGTACTGGACTCGTAAGAGGACTGATGGGTTCTGGAATTACTTTAATGTTGCTCAGGGTTAGCATCATGGAATCTTCATCATGAGGCACCAAGACAGACCGGGAAGGCCTGGAGATGTCCATCCCGTGCTCTGTGGAGTCAGGCTCAGAGGAGCTCGGTTGTTCAAGCGGTATTTCCTCCTCTTGGGCTGTGCTGTTGACGTTAATCGCCTCAGCGCTTGGCCCTACTCGTGGGCCTGGACAAGGATCCGGATTCTCAAGGCCTTGTGTCATTTCTGTGTCTGAAACAGCTGCTGTTTCTTTTCTTTGGTGATTATTTTCCACATTGACAGTGCTCGAAACAACTTCCAGAGACACAAAGGGGTCCGTATTTGAACAAGCCTTGGCTGTAGTAGTTGCCTTGACAGAGGTGGCGACTTCCTGCTGAGATGTTTCATTTTGAACCGATGCTTCTGGTTTGTCATGCGTTTGGCCTTCTTTAGAATTCTTAGCACCGATCCTTCTCTCATCCTTGTCGTTCTTCACAGAAGCCTGAGAATCCTGTTCTCTGCAGCCAACATCAGTTAAAGAAACAGAGGAACTGTCAACTGGTTTAGCGCTTTCGGGGAGTAAAGAAACTTCAGGAACAGCAGTCTTATCTGCCACACTTTTCTGAGAAATACTCGTAGGACATACATCTGAATCATCTCCTTTTGTAACAGATTCACGTTCCTGCATCTCTGAGTCTGTACCATCCGTTGTCCGAGTTTCACTCAGGTCACCATCAAGACTTTTGGGTAATTCAAGTTCCTTTCCTTCCAGGCTAGCCGGTGGTTCTTTATCACAGGGATGTGTGGTTGTAGCAGGTGCCATGGAGTCATCCAAAGCATCATCAATGACACAGAACTCTTCTCCAACATCCAATGAACTTTTGTCCTCAGGCGAGATGCTTACAAGGGTGTCCTCGGGAGGTGGCTGAACTGGCTCTTTTGCTTGTTCCGAGTTGTTTTGCTTTTTATTTGGCGAGACAGTGAGGTTCAGAGTTTCCATAAAGGTCAATTTTCTTTTTGGACTACTCTCTTCATGCATGGCAGAACTATCACAGTTGTTGGTTACCTTTACTGGAGGAGATTTTCTTCTTGCATTCGCGAGGCCGTCTGCTTGAACGTTCCCATCCTCACTTATTTTGGGTATCCTTGCATTATCCAGAGCGTCCTTTGACTCTTGGTCTGGAGTACCAATTCGTTTTTCTTTATCATCCCTCTCTTTGACACCATGTCTTTCAGAACTTATAGCGGGGTCACCTCTCGAATTATCACGGCTGCTTGATGCTTTGCTCCGGGATGATTCTTCAGTTCTGCCAGACGTTCTCCTTTTGTCATCTTGATCTTTTCTGAGATTTTGAGCACTATGATGAGGTTTTCCAGGCGACGCATGCCGTCTATTTTCACGTACGTCAGTGCGGCTTCGTTCCTTTCCATCGTTGACGAGTATTTTGTCAACTTTATTCCCCACCCCCCTCGTGGTACCTGAATCTCTGGCACTCCATCGCTCGTGTTCTTTGCAAGTTTCAGACCTGGAGCTTCTTCTTTCTCCTCGACTGTTATGCTTTTCATCTGATCTATATCTTTCTTCACTTTGAGTCCTCCTATGCTCATACTCCTTGATTCCGTCACTTCTGGTGCGTCTCCTTTCCGAGCTACTCATACCGTCTTGCCTCCTCTCCTCTTTTCTGTGATGCTCCCTTGTTCCTCTGTTCTCCGTCTTTTGGTGCAACTTGTCCGAACTGCTCTTCTCACTTCTACTGCCAGACACTTCTGCATGTCTGCTTTGTCTTTCCTGTCCTTGCTTATTCCGGAATTCGTCTTTCCTGCCCTGGGTGTCCACGTGCGATCGAGAGGAATCGGGTGGAGATGACGAGGGATGGTGTGGATAACAGGAAGGACTCTTTGAGCGGCCAGATCTCCTGGCTGTTACAGGATCGTCATGCTGTTGACGGCCGTTGCCTGATCCGCAACCGCTTTTGACAGACTCCCTTTGCTTTCTATCCATTTCGGTTTGAGATCTTTCTGATACGTCCTTCTCTTTTGAGGTACTCTCTTTCCCAGATTGCTTCTCTCCCTTCCTGCGGTCTGTTTCATTGCAAAAGTTCTGTCTGGTGCTATTCTCAGAGTTCGTGCTTTCCCTTTCCCTTCTACAAGATGTTCTGTTACCCTGGGCATTGGCGTTGAGCAGCGAATTAAAACCGTGACAGTCCTTATTTGGCTGAGTTAAAGCATTCTCAAGGATGCTCTTGGTGCATCTTTGGAGCGCCGCAAACGATGATTGCGTGGCATCCACAGAGGATGAATCACCAGGCTGATTTAACGGTCTACCCTGTGACACCTCTGCTAATCCTTTAAGATCTTGAGACTCCCTTACAGGACCAGCAGAGCTGTTCAAACTTGTCAAGCTCCTGTTGCAGGCATCTTGGCTTAGACCTTTCGCAGATGGATGGAAACTACCTCGAATTAATCTGCAGGAACATCCGGTAAAGAAAGAAGTCGTCACTTTTGGACAAAACGCATGCATGTATTTATGCGTGCGAGAAAAGGATCACAACATTTACCTTTTGCTTAATTTGCTTATCTCCTCATCCTTCCGAACAATCTCCATTTTAGCGGTTTTGATAAGTGAACATATGTTTTTCTTCAGCAGCGTGTTCTCTTTGTGTAAACTTGAGTTCTTTAACAAACCAAAAAAAAAAAAAACATCTGTTGATCCTTCCATTATGATTACACTATTAATGCAATAATAGTCATGATATGAAAGTGCTGCAGAATTCTCTAATCTAATTGGTCAGAAGGTGTTGATTAATTTTTTGTAACAGCACAGCACGACAGAGGAAAAGAAAGGATGGTGAGGGAACGCGTGTTTATATCTAATATACTGCGGGTGCTAACTTGCATTTACACAACATTAAATGTAACTAGAAATGGATAAAAAAAAAAAGTTGCATGCTTTTGTAGTTGATGACAAATTACTTATCGTTATTGGAAAATATTCAGCTTTGGAGTGATAAAAGTAACTCTGCTTCATCACACCACCGCCATCATCATCATCCATCACTGATTAATTTCCTCGAAAAGCAACCCCCCTCAAGTGTTTTCTTCCTTACCTCACTTATTCTGTAATACAATGGGAAAACCATGTAAAAGGTCTGTAAGTAGATTTACATACCTTCGTTTGCATCTGCTGCAACTTTGCAAACAAATCCTGCACTTGGTTTTGCGCCGCAACATATTTACTTTTCAACTGCAACGAAATCAGACCCATTAGTAGTACGAATAAGAATCAAATTGACATTAACCAAGAGAAAAAGGATTAAAACCTCTTTATAGGTTGCGTCTTTCTCCTCTTGCTCTTCGGTAATGAGTTCCTCATACAAATCCAAAGATTCTTTCACTCTATTCGGTGAAAGAAAAGTGCTGTCTTTGCCTGAGGAGAAACAAACAGAGATGCCGTACTGGAACACTCCAGAAACTCAAAGAAAGCGTAAACAAAAGTCTCGGTCGTGCGTCAGACTTATTAAAATTAACAAAACACCACAACTTACTTTCACACACCTACTATTACTGGAGGGGGGAAAAAATAAATTAATTGTGCGCTCACCATTGTCTTTCTTTTTCTTCGGGCTATCCTCAAGTCCTGAGTATATATCCACAGAGTCTTCATCATAATTCACGACAGAATCTAAACACATGACATCACAAGAGGTTAGAAAAGATTTTTTAAAATTCTTTCATTTTTATTCTGCGCCTGACTCTGTCGTCGTATTTATGGATGAATATTGACACACAGATCAGATGCTGATTATCGGGATTTGGATCGGCGCCGGATTAAAACGTCCGACTGTCATTCGCTCGGTCATGATGATACATAATCGTCTGATGGCAAGTGAACTGGAAAAATAAAAATAAAAATTATATATATATAGTCTCTAGTACATTACTGAGTGACTTTGCCATTCAAATACAGCCTCTATATGTTTATTTAATAGTTGTTCCGTGCTTTTATTTTGGAATTTTTTAAAACAGTCAAAAAGAAACCAAACCTTAACTTACTTATAGGTTTAGTGCTGATAAATGGCTGCGTGTCTGCATTAGTACTTACGTTTACTAAGCACCAGGGCTGGGCGATATATGATATCGTATTATCGGTATCGTGATCTCTTTTTATAACGCCGCCACCACCACTTACAAGAGATCGACTATTTAGAATCTTGAAAAACTGGTCAAATGGTACATCGATCTCTGCAACTGAATGATGATGATTCTTTTGGCTGCTCCTGATTAGGGGTCGCCACAGCGGATCTTTCGTCTCCATCTCTCCGTCTTCCGCATCCTTCTCTACCACTTTCATGCCCTCTCTCACCACATCCATGTATCTCCTCTTTGGCCTTCCTCGTTTTCGTGTGCCTGGCAGCTCCATCCTCAACATT
>JAODOF010000012.1:5112899-5123495 GCA_027576175.1 Sciades proops | reverse complement strand
CTCGCCGGCCACAGGGCTCGAACCCGGACCTTCTTGCTGTGAGGCGACAGCGCTAACCACTACACCACCATGCCGCCGTGAAACAATTTGCATGACTAATTCGAAAGGTTACGAAGGGTAAGGCGATAGTTATGGGGTCGTGTTTGCATTTTTTTTCTTACAAATTGCATTCGTGTGAAACTTCATGGACCAATCAGAAGATCAAGTTCTTTTTAACCAGTGTTGCATTGGTAAATTTGTATGTGTTGGGGCTCTTCAGCAAGGAATGTTCTTCACCCGAAACTACACACAGCTTTTTTCTTTGCTTGTCATTGAAGGTTGTGATGTGTTGACATGTGCATAGATAATAAAAAAAAAAATTCCAATGTAGCCCAACAACTGGATGACGAACCAATTTTTGGACAATCATCCATAATTGTGGTGATATTCAAATTCACTGGCTGCCACAGGACTTAATTTACTGTGCATTGTGCCAGACTGTAAGTGTGTAAACTACATTTACTACATTTATAGGAGCTTCTGCGCTGAGCAGGTGGCTTAGATATGTGCACGGGTGTGTAAGTTCAGATGTAGCGACAGATGGTGTTTGATAGTGAAGCAGACGGTTCGTGTCACACAAAGATGCTGCCTCAGCCTTTCCCAAGGAGCCTTCGTGCTGCCTGCGGACTGTGGGGAGAAGACACGGTGTCGAGAGGGAGGGAGGGAGAGAGAAAAAGTGTTTGTGCGAACAGTTGAAAGAACAATAATCACAGAAGGATCAGTGAATTTCAAGTCTCGATACTGATGCTCATGCCGCACTATTTACTCCAGTGTGAGTGTAGCATCTGCTCTCACTGGCCAAGCCTGGGGTCAAGGGTGAAGGTCAGAATCAAGGGGTGTGAGGGTGAAACTGCCTGCTTGGATTTTAATTACAATAAGAGCGTGTGATTGGCTAATGAGAGATGAGCAGCCTGCAGTACAAAGCCTGAATGGTTTTAAGGCGATTAGGCACTCAACATCTGACCCATAAACAGGCCATTACTGGGAGATATATATAATAGTTTTAAGCCAATCCTCTCTACACTGGAGCACCTTTCATTTCCTCTTAGATCTCGGGTTTGGAGTTGGTTTGTTTCCATATGGTCCAATGGAAATCATAACATACAGTATTTCAATGGGTTCTTATAATTTACTCACCCCTTGACTCTACCAGAAACTCCGCCTCCCAAAATTTACAGTGGCCATCCATCCACATTGGTTCTAGCTACATAACTTTCCATTCATTGGTGAACTCATGGTATTCATGGTGGATCCCAGACTCTCAGAAAACAAAGTACATCACTGTACCTTTAAGGGTACAACAGCTTGGCACTGGGGAAGTACTCTCTAAGGTACTTATTTGTACAATTTATATACTGATTGGGAGCATATTTGTCCCTTTTTGACCCTAAAAAGGTACACATAGTTACCTTGAAGTCCAATAATGAGTCCTTGAGAGTACAATAGTGTAGATTGTACCATGGGGTACAGAAATGGACTCCTACTGTACCCTTATTTCTGACAGTGCAGGAGCACTGGATGCGAAGTGGGAATACACCCTCAACAGGATGCCAGTCCATCAAATATGGATGGTGCCATCCAAATTATATGCATGTTTACAACTTGGGGATATTTAGAGTACCCAGTCCACATAATTGCATTCTAGATCCAGGAGAAAACCCATGAGGACACTGGAAGAACAAGCAAAACACCAGACTGACAGGATTGAACTAGGGTCCCTGGAACTGTGAGGTAGCAAAGCAAGTTGATGTACCAACATGGTACTCAATACATTCTTGCCAACTCTACCAATTCACGTGGTAGTCTACTGATTTTGACAGGTGGATACCACCTACTGCTTTTAGTTTTAAAAAAAATACTGCATTACAAAATAATCAGTGAATACTGTTGGGTTCGCTCTTCTAACATCACTTCAGCTGTTTTTGCCACAGGGGATACAAGTACAGGGTGTCCCAGAAGTTAGGGGGCACTCTGGAATAATAAACATAGATCAGTTGCCCCCTAACATCTGGGACACCCTGTATATAGCGTCAAATAGTCATATTAAGTGAAGCCGAGAACCAATGGAACAGCGTGATGATGATGTTGACTCTAAATTGTATCATGATATTGCACCATTCCACTGGTTCTCATTATGGTTCTAGCCAATCAGCAATGAGGTCACATGTTACAACAAATCATGCCAGTATTTGTAGAAGCCAAACACAGTCTGGTGATCATGAAGAATGAAAACTCCGAAGGAAAAAAAAAAAAGATTTGCTATGACAACAAGTTCAAGGTGACTTGGTTGTCAGATCATCCATGCATCAAAGCATTGAGACAAGGTGAGAAACATGCATTTTGTGAAGTATGTTCTTGATCAATTCCCTTCAAATATGGCACTCAGAATGCAGGAGAATGCACCATTTTACAACTTTTTTTAAATTTTCCACAGGAGCGGGGGGAATGTCATTGGACCCCCTTGGACCCCCCTAGAAGAGAAAGACTGCACTGCACAATCTGATCTACCACTTTTAATTCTCTGGGGGTTGGTAAGTATGCCAATATTGGCCATGCTTGCACATTTGTGACAATCTGCGCAACTAAATTTGTATACAAGAAGTTACAAAGTAACTTCTTGTATACAAAAAGCCATGGCCTAATGGTTAGAGAAGCAGCTTTGGGACCAAAAGGTCACTGGTTTGATTCCCTGGACCAACAGAAGTGCCCTTGAGCAAGGCACCTAACCCCCAACTGCTCCCCAGGCTGCTCTGGGGATGTTGTATGTTGTTCTGGATAAGAGCATCTGCTAAATGCCTGTAATGTAACAAAGTTTGGGGTTAGGCATTGGTGTTCATATTTAATGAAAGACTGACATGAGAAACAACTTACTGATTTGTTTCCGCAGCCATTATTGATCTCAATACCTGGCATCAAAAGAAACATAGTTAGGGATATAAACACAACCAGAGGGTAGAGCAACAATACACTTGCTTTGATCACATTTTAAGCAATTACTGTATTTTTCCACTGTGTTCAATATTACGAGCAATAAAACACAGACGAGCACGGCTTTGAAAAGTACCATTCAAAGAAAATGAAGAAAATGTATCCTAGAGTTGATGATATATTAAATGCTGTAACACTTTAGCCATCCTCATAAAAGGCAGTGGCTTCTGTAGCTCAAATTGCAAGAGAGCGTAATTTGAGTTATTGGCGTTGAATTCTTCCGATCTACCATCCAGTCTCATCATGATCCCTGTTTCTCTCTCTCTCTCTCTCTGTTGCTCTCTTTCTCTCACCATCTCTCTCTCTCTCATGAGGATGCATATATAAAGGTCTTTGAAACCTTTGACGGTTGAAGTAAGATGAAAGATTTGGCGATTGTGTTGCACAATGTCAAAGACCACTCCTTCATCTCCCACAGAACCAAAGGATCTTAAGATGAAAAGAGTATCTGAAAGAACAGTAACACAGTAACAGGTGGGGTCTTGCCTTTGTATGTGGGTAAATATGCAATCTTGACTGCCTCGTAGTGTTTGCTCATAGAGCGAGGATATAGAAAGGCCAGAGAATACACTGGCAAAGAAGAGAAACCCGGTTCACTTGAGAACCATCTAAACATTCTTTGATCTGAAACCAATGTGCTTAAAATCATAACCGTGAAAACGGCAACCTGTTGTGTATGAACTGTTTAATGCTTCACCAGCCTCAGACCATTGATTACATTCAAACAGTGTATTTACACCTGTTACATTATTCGAAAAGGAAAAGAAAAGATATTCCCAATGGCCCTACATTCACTGTGTGTTAAAATAAAGTTGGATGTTTACCGAGACCAAATTCAGAGTTTAGTAAAAGAAACTTAATACAGATTCTCAGAATATACTGTAATAACAAAGACAAGCAAATTTCCAAAATACTATGCACTAGCTAACTAGTCCAAGCTAGCATCAAGGCCAAAAAACTGATTCAAAAACTCTAATGTGAAAGATGTTCTCATACAACATTATCTTCTAATTGCAAATCAGTGCACAAAAGTCGCAATCTAATCTTGATGTTAAAATAGATAGGGTTAGTGAGTCTAACTTTTTTAGAAATCCAACAACTTTAGGGTGCATTTTGAACACTAACTTTAACCAACTTCCTAGCAATAGATTTGTCAGACATACCATACATTCATTAATAAACCATTAAACATTTATACAATACTAGAATATAAACCCAACAATGTTATTACAAACCAAATAATAAATGCTTCTCCCTGTACTACAGGACAATCTGCTATTTTTGAGATTAAAGCTAGCTAAAATGGTACCAGGTGAAAAGTTACATCACATACAACTTTATGTTATAGCTAGGAATTAAGGATAAAAATGTAGTCAGAACAAAGAGTAAATTTCTAACAAAAACTCTGTGCACTGTGTAGAAAGCTAGCTACTGAAGAATTAGTGTTAAAATTCCATGATACATGGCTCGATAATGTGATGAAATTTGCAGTCTTTCAATGTTGTGATGGATGGAGTTTGTGCTTGTAGCTTTTTTTTTAATACAACTTTGTTTAATGAAATTTAACAAAACTGTTTTCGTGTTTTGGAAATCCAACAAATTTTAGGTCCATTTTGAACAAAAACGTCCAACTTCCTAGCAACAGAATTGTATGAATTGACAATACATACAAGAAATAACCCAATCAACATCTTGCTAAGAATAAAATAGCTGACTGAAGCTCACTAGCTAGTAAGACATTTACAGTAATTCTGGATATTATAATATTATTATTAGTCCTAACTTGCTATTTTTGAATGTAAAGCTAGCTAAAATGAAACTAGGTAAAAAGTTAGATAACACAAGTAAGACTATTCAGAAATATTGATAAGAAGCTAGTGAGGAAGAACAGCAAATTTCCAAAACCCGTGTTCACTAGCATTTTGAGCGAATTTTTTTTTTTACTTTTTCAGAAATCCAATGAATTTTGGGGACATTTTGGACACCAACTGCCAACTTCCTAGCAACAGCTTTAGCATTAAAGTTCTGTGGTTTATATTCTAACCTTGCAATATGGTGTGAAGGTTATGATGGACAGGGTTCACAGTTGTACCTTTTTATACAACTCTGAATGAAATTCAACAAAAGAATTTTCACTTTTTTTGAAATTCAACAAATTTTGGGTACCTATTGGACAAAAACGTCCAACTTCCCAGCAACAGAATTGTATGACTTGACAATACATCCAAGAAATAACCCAATAAATGTCTTGCTAAGAATAAAATAACTGACTTCAGCTCACTAGCTAGTGAAATAATTACAGTAATTCTGGATATTACAATATTATTATTAGTCCTAGCTTGCTATTTTTGAAACTGCTCTTTTTGAATGCAAAGCTAGATAATATGAAACCAGGTAAAAAGTTAGATAACACAAGTAATATTATTAGGAAATAATGATAAGAAGGTAGTAAGGAAGTACAGCAAATTTCCCAAACCCGTGTTTACTAGCATTTAGTGCTAGTTAGCTTTAGCATTAAAGTTCTGTGGTTTCTCACCTTGCAATACATTAAGGTTATCATGGACAGGGTTCACAATTGTAGATTTTTATACAACTCTGAATGAAATTCGACAAAAGAATTTTCACTTTTTTGGAAATCCAGCAAATTTTGTGTACCTTTTGGACAAAAACGTCCAACTTCCTAGCAACAGAATTGTATAAATTGACAATACATACAAGAAATAACCCAATAAATGTCTTGATAAGCATAAAATAACTGACTTCAGTTCACTAGCTAGTGAAACAATTACAGTAATTCTGGATATTACAATATTATTATTAGTCCTAGCCTGCGATTTTTGAAACTGCTCTTTTTGAATGTAAAGCTAGCTAAAATGAAACCAGGTAAAAAGTTCAGTAACACAAGTAATGAAATTAAACAAAAGAATTTTAACTTTTTTGGAAATCCAGTGAATTTTGGGGACATTTTGGACACAAACTACCAACTTCCTAGCAACAGAATTGTAAAAATTCACAATATGTACAAGCAATGATGCAATAAATGTTTTGCTAACCATAAAAAATAAGCTGTATTAAGCATGCTAGCTTCATGTGACACAATACATTTTGAACACTAGAGTATTCACAGGAATGAAAACCTAGTGAAAATAATAAAAGTGCTGCTATCATTAAAAACTGTTTTTCCAAGTCTGCTTATTTATACAAATATCTCGCTCAGAGGTTCTTGCCACAACTTGCTAACTTGCCTTTGGGCCACAACAGTGTGAAAGCATGCAGCGTGTGCAAGAATTCTAACAAAGGACAAGATATGCTTGAGATTTTTTTTATAGCAAAATCAAAACCAAAAAAACCAGGGAGGTCTTCGTATAGTTGTTGTTGATTGGTGACAGTGTTGAAAAGAGACAGCTGGAGGATATTTACAAGAAGAGGAATTATGAGTTTTTATTCATGTCTTTTTTAATTAAGGGTATTTTTTTAAATTATTTTAGATATGTGGTATGATTATGGATGAACTAGGTAACATACTGAAAAAAAAACATACTGCACAAGTGTTTTTGTTGTGTTTTTGATTTTGTTGTTGCATTGATGTTTTTTTTATGACTTTGGTTGTCAATGTGTTTTGCATTTACTGTACTATTTACCAGAAATGTCTTTCCATTTTGTCTCATGAGAGCTTTTATTATTATTTTTTTAATCATGTATACAATGGCATCTACAGCTACTATAGAAAGAGGGCAAAGTACAAAAATGCAAAAGTAAAATAATCTTCGTTTCAAGTATATTTTCAATCTTTATTAAATAAAATCCAATGTCATTGCTTTCACTGAACAACAGGTAAGTGCATTTTTTTCTTTAAATTTATATCCATACAGTACAAACTTTCAAATCGTAACATCCAGGGGGGAAAAAAATCGTATGCAAGGATTGAATTGGTGCTGTAATATGTCCTCTTCGAACATGGTTGCCTTTTATTTTTCAGTATTCAAGAAACACCATAAAAATACTGAGCTAATTACCACACAGCAAAAAAAAAAAAAAAATTCACACGCGCAGGAAAAAAAAAGTGCACACATATGTCCTCGAAGGTTTCAAATGATTCCTCTGGAATGAGCAGTTGAAGGGCATTTCAATGTGTGTTCTTGAGATGTGCACAGTGACCATATGAAAATTTTTGACGTGATGTTACATCCGTGGTTTAGTCGTCCAGAAACTCAGTGTGCTTCAGAGGGACTGTATACATTAAAAATGTGTTTTCTGAGAAAAGAAGAAAAAACAAAAACAGGCTGTGTAGCAAATAATTAAAAATGGGCTGGGTTATGACGCCCTTTCAAATGTTGTGATTGGTGCATTGGGCTGTCAATCAAAGCCAGCCCCCCCTCCCAAAAAAAAAAACAACAAAACAAAAAAAAAACAAAAAACAAATCTTGGACCCATATAAACCAAAATCCAGGGCGAGGACTTTATGAAAAGCTATTCTAATGTAAAGTCTGTAATATAGTTTTGCATATAGTTAGAGATTTACATTTTGGAATAATAATTTATTTTCTTGCAATCTTATCATGAAACAAAGAAAGAAAGAAAGAAAAAGAAAGAAAAGAAAGAAAGCAAAACCTCCAAGTGCCAGTCTTACCCAAGCAGGAACAACAATGACGACAACAAGAACACCAACAGTAATAAAATAACAATAATAATAGAAATAATAATAATAATAATAATAATAATTCTATACACCCTATAAATGCAATGCCCACTTCTCCAGAGAAATACACACTTCAAAACTTCAATTTGAACAAGCCCGAGTCTTCAGTCATATACCAGTTCACTGAGTTGTTTGGCTTCAGTATCAGGATTTCATAAGGATTACCCATAATTCCAGAGCAGGCAGGCAAAAAGTCAGGCAGGGATCAAAGTCCCTCCGATTATGAAACAGGAAAAAGAAGATGTAAAATAAACGACAAGAAATCTCAAAATTTACCTAGATCACCCCAAGGGAAAGAAGAAAAAAAAAAAAAGCTCAGGAATGCTACTTCATATGCCATACATTCAAAAAAAAAAACAAGAACAGAAAAAAATATTAAAACTCAAAAGAAGAAGAAGAAAAAAACAACAAAAAACAAACAAAACTCAAATAATCAGGGAGGTTTGGTGGGGGTGGGGGAATCGTTATCGTTACTCATGTAGGAGCTCTTGGAGACAGTTGGGAGATTTGAAGATCTCTGGAACCTCTGAGTCCAGCTTGCAGATCACTTTATAGATGGCCTTCTTCCAGGACGGGTCCACGTCTTTCCCGGCCACGATGGCGTTAAAGAACTCGCGCAGCGTTATCTGAGCGACCTCCAGGAAGCGATCAGGAACCTGCAGAAAGAACGAGAGAGAAAAGATCATCAAGCGTCAACTCATGTCAAGTTCTGCTGTCCTGTTCAGTTTTCAGGGTAAAGTTTCTATAGCAACAATATGTACTTGGATGGAGACTCGACATAATCTAAGGCTAATAATAATAATAATAATAATAATAATAATAATAATAATAAAAGTGTTGTTATTTAACAAAGAGAAGCATACAGTATAATCATTGATATGGTGATGCTTTCTACTAGGAGAAGTTTAGTTAACATGGAAGGAGTCTCCAGTGCCAGTACTCAGGAGAGAGGAGTTTATCTTTTCCAGTTTCTGGGTAACTTGGTATGCTGTGTTTTTTTTTTGCTGAATTCAAGAGTGAGAAAAAAAAAAGAGACGTTGTCTGCTAGCTGCTAAACTGTAAGTGATAACTTGGTTTGTAGAAGACATCAGCAGCAGATCCTTGAAGTCCAAGTGTAACTTGCAAGCTGGAGCCTCCATGGATCTGACAAGGTTGCCCAGGACATCCCACAGATGCTGGAGACCAAGATTGAGTGCCCATGCTGACCACTGAGCATCAGCCCTGGACCATAGAGCAATGGAAGAAGATGGCCTGGTCTGATGGATCACGTTTTCTTTTACGTCATGTGGACAGCCAGGTGTGTGCGCGTCGCTTACCTGGAGAAGATTAAGACCTGGTACCAGGGTGTACTACGGGAAGAAGGCAAGCCAGTGGAGGCAGTGTGCTTTGCTCTGCTGGGAAACCTTGGGTCCTGGTATTCAAGTGGATGTTCCTTTGACATGTACCATCTGCCTATCTACCTAAACACTGCTGCCATTGTCCAAGTACACCCCTTCATGTCAATCGGCAAGTATTCCCTAATCACAGTGGCCTCTTCCACCAAGATAATGCTCCCTGACATGCTGCAAAAATTGTTCAGGAATGGTTTGAGGAACATGACAAAGAGTTCAAGGTGGTGACTTGGCCTCCAAATTCCCCAGATCTCAATCTGGTTGAGTATCTCTGGGATGTGCTGGACAAACAAGTTCAATCCATGGAGGCCCGACCTTGGGACTTAAAGGATCTGTTGATAACATCTTGATGCCAGATACCACAACACACCTTCAGAGGTCTTGTGGAGTCAGAGCTGTTTTACGTGTATATCTTGACTGTGTCCAGCATATTTGTTTGTGAAGTATAATGGACTTAATAGTGGATTTAATGTTTAAACACACACACTACATCTTATCAGCCACTCCAGTTTGACAGGCATGAGGAAACACAGTGATATGTGGCATTACAAATCACATTGTCTTGCTCTCACTTCCTATAAAACAGCTTTCTGGAAACACTGTCTTGTGGAACTTCCCAGTATTTGTACGGCTTAAGTAACACACACACACACACACACACACACACACACACACACAACACTGAAGGGGGAAGTGAATACAGGACAGGTGTGTGTGTGTGTGTGCGCGTGCGAGTGTGTGTGGTGCTCATAAATAAGAGGTGAACTAACTGTCAGGCAATGTTTGAATGTATGTGTGTGAAATGTAACAAGGTAAGAAAGGGGAAAGCAGAAGAAGGCCAAAAAGCAGAAGTTGAGTCGGGAGTAGGCTGCTCGCTAATCTGTTCCCTGTCGTGTATTTAAGACACCGCAGGTCGCCACCGTGACTCTCATATCCCTCTCAAAAGCGAAATAACCGGTTCACTTCTCTCCACGTGAGAAAGAAATGAGACTCTGTGTTCTTAAGAAGTCAGGAGCGCAACGGCTAACCCCCGAGCTAGCGTATACACAGCTGTTAGGGCTTGGATACAGATGATGTAAAGGCACAGGGTCGATGAAAATGTGACGACGTGATCGAGAATACCAACATTTACCTCAGATGTGGTGGTTAATTACAGATTCGAGACTCCGTATGAGTCAAATTTCACTCTAATGCGCTTAGCATTGTTAGCAAACAGAAATCCTGTGAGTTCTGCCAGAATGATAAACATCAGCAATAAAATGCTGTGAGGAAAGTTTGGAAATCAGGCAGTTCATATGCTCTCTCGCTCTCTGACACACACACACACACACAAAACAACAACGACTACTACTACTACTCAGGTTCTTCTCTTTTAAAGGCTATGTGTAAATGTGACTATCGCCAGCATATCTCATCTCATCTCATTATCTCTAGCCGCTTTATCCTTCTACAGGGTCGCAGGCAAGCTGGAGCCTATCC
>JAODOF010000012.1:5067619-5079071 GCA_027576175.1 Sciades proops | reverse complement strand
ATGATTTTTTTCATCCATTTATTGCTACATTTCAATGACATGCCCTGTCCACCATCCAAGTCCATGTGCACATGCAAGATGTCCATGAACATTCATTACGAAGGCCTGACTGAAACTGGCGCCTACTAGATTTTGTTATTTATCTAACTCAAGTCAGTGTAGGTTCACGTTCATTTTCTGCCTCGGCATAAGTTCTTTTTTTTTTTTTTTTGGTTCACATAAAGGTTGATGTTTTCTATGTGAACATCAGTGACACACACGCATGTTTGGGTTGTGACCAAATGTGCATCGCAGAAGAAAAGGAGATGACTCGAGGGCTCAGTGTTGGGATGCTTGGTTCCCCTGTGTACGCATGACTTGCTTCTGACACTCTGCGCATCCTCTTTCCCTTGCAGTCACGCCCGAGGCCATCGGCTTCTTGTCTGCAGTGGGTGTCTTCGTCGTGTTGCTTACCATCCTCTTCCTTTTCATCAACAAGAAGCTGTGTTTCGCCCGTGTAGGGGGCCTGCCATGCTTCGAGCTTCGTGGCCATCGCAAACGGAAGGAGCGTTCTGGGATCCACCAGGGTTTGGGTGAGTACGCAGTCACAAAACACAGGAAATCGCGAGTTTAAATCCGTCTGAAGCTTTCTTATTGTGGAAGGCATACTTCCTGTATTCCATGTTGACCAAAGCTAGTCAAGGGCGTGGTCAGGTCTTGTATAGGGAAGAGGGTAGTTAGCATCTCCTCCTAGAATAAGGGGTATCAGACGAAGCCTTTATTTGTTACATATCTTTTCTTTGTATATCCCTGCATTATATTACATTACAGGCATTTAACAGATGCTCTTGTCCAGAGCGATGTACAATGAGCACACAGACACACACACAAATACACACACACACACACGGGACTAGGGGAGCAGCTGGGGATAGATGCCTTGCTCAAGGGTACTTCAACCATGGATTTTTCTGCTAGGGTGGCACAGTGGTGTAGTGGTTAGCACTGCTGCCTCACAGCTAGAAGGTTCTGGGTTCGAGCCCAGTGGCCGACATGGGCCTTTCTGTGTGGAGTTTGCATGTTCTCCCCGTGTCTGCATGGGTGTGCTCTGGTTTCCCCCAAAGACATGCAGGTTAGATTAACTGATGGCTCTAAATTGACCGTAGGTGTGAGTATGAATGGTTGTTTGTCTCTATGATGATCTGGTGACTTATCCAGGGTGTACCCCACCTCTCGTTCATAGTCAGCTGGGATAGGCTCCAGCTTGCCTGTGATAATGGATGGATGGATGGATGGATTTTCCTGCTGGTCAGGGGAATCAAACCAGCTACCCTTTGGCCCCAAAGCTGCGTCTCTAACCTTTAGGTCATGGCTGCCCCATGCCCCTGCTGGGAAGCCAGGTCGTATCATCTCATGCTTGACCCTGTGCTCTGACCCCAGCTTCCAAACAAGCTGGGACATTGGGTTAAGCCTTGCTCAAAGGTCCAACATTGGCAGCTTGGCAGTGCTGGGGATTGAACCCCTACCCTTCTGATCAGTAACCCAGAGCCTGAATTGTTGAGCCTGAACCACTCAACAGTGCCCTGAACCACTCCCCTGAACCACTCCCCTTTGTATCATACATGTCTTATATATTTTCCTTTAGGTTTGTCCTTTCATTGGTAAAGTATTCTTCCTAATTACTGACCAGTCCTCTGGGTGCCATCAAATAAGTAAAATGGGCTACGTTTACCTTTGTTTACCCTGGGCATGTCCTGAACCTTTCAGTCAAACATTGTGTTTATCTTTTGAATCACCTGTCCTGCGGCTCAGTGCATGAATCCAAATTTATTTCCTGCTCTGAACTCTTACACATAAAAAAGTTGGGCAGTTCCAGCTTGAATGCTATCTCACTCTCATACACACACATTGCGGAAACCTGAAACTCTGTTGATGGTTATGTAGTACACCCCACATACGCACATTACTTAAACTGTGTGTAAAGTGCTGTGGTATTTCTCGTTTGAGCACCTCCCTTTGCAAACACCAGCCCCTGAGTCAGTGTGTGCATTAGCTTCGTGTGGTCCTTGAATGTACCTGTTGCTTTCATTGGGAATATAAGGACACAACTTTGCTCATCCTGTCGACGACATCATTAGCCTCAAGAAACCTTTGGTTTGGTTTGGTTGAGGTTAAACATGGCTGTAGTGTTACTGGAAATTTGGACAATGGCTTACTATCATGTGTGCAATAGATCATTCTGAAGATCTTTGGACCAAGGTTCTGACAGGATATTGGAATTGCAAAGATACAACAGAACCATTTATCTTGTCATCAACTTTCCAAGAACCTTCATAGTGGAAATAGTTTTTATTCGACACCTCTGTAAGTACACGGTGTGCTGGATATCTTTCAGAAGATCTTTGGATTCAGGTTTCTCCAGGATCTTGGCATGACAGGGTTCCAACAGTGGCATTCATCTTGCTATCAACTTTTCAGGAACCTTTGGATTGGTATGGTTTTGACGTTACTCAAAATGGGTTTCAGTAAACATCCTTAAGCAAAGTAGAAGGTATGGAGGAGGTCTTTCTGAAGATCTTTGGACTAAGGTTTTCCTGGGATCTTGGGATTCTAAGGCTACAGCACCATCATTCATCTTGTCTATGCTACCAATATTTTGCAGTCAGATTAGTGTTTGCTTAATGTTTGTTTTCTGAAAGAGCTTTTTGATGGTGAAGGTCTCCAGTAGATCTTTCTAAAGACGAGGTAATCGCCACCATTTTGTTGCCTACATCATCCAATGAACAACAAACAACCATTGGGATTGGTGGTGGTGTTCATGGAAGTTGTCATAAATAGACAACTTTGGCAGGCGGCATGGTAGAAGGTTTGTCGTAGATCTTTTTGAAGATCTTTGGATGAAGGTTTCTACATTATATTAATATTACAGTGATACAACAGCACCATTCATTTGTTGTTTACATCGTCAATTTTCCAAGAACCTTCAGATTTGTGTCATTGTCATATTTTTGGAAACTGTTTTTTAATAGATGCCTTTGAAGGTGGCTGAGTCTGAAGATCTTGAGACTAAGAGTTCTCAAATATCTTGTGAGACTTTGATTAGAACTTTTGGAGGTGTGTGGTTGAGTAGTGGTGTTACTGGATGTTTTTTTAATAGGAACCATTAGGAGGTCACTAAATGGTGGATCAGGTATATCTCTGGAGAACTGTTATTCCTTCTGGAGATCATTCTGAAGATATCTGGACAACGATCGATACTGAATCTTGGGACTGCACCTGATTTTTAGATTGTGTATGTTCAGTCACCCAACATCTCCAAAAATGGCTGATTCTCCATCAGCGTTCTCGATTTGGATCTCTCAGATCTCGGACACCATAAAAGACTCCTTCCTTGGTCTCGGCCCCAAACTGACCTCTGACCCAAAGTCTGAAGTCACAGAGGTGGACGAGTCTCATGTGGACGAGTCTCATGTGGACGTCTCATCCATGAGTTCTGAGGAGAAGCTTCAGGTCCTGCACACCCAGCTGGCTTCCAGAGGTCTGATCGAGCCATTACCAGATCGTTTGACTCCCATTAATGAGGAAATGCAGGACATGGAGAGCTGGAGAAGCAGCATGTCATCACGTCCAACCAGCGCTGGTGAGAAATCAGTCAGCTCGATGAGTCTTATAGACGTCTCAATGCAGTTCAGACCTTCTTTAGCAGGTTGTGAATGGCTGGTTTGATGTTGGGATGTTATTTCTAGACATTTCCCGAAGTTTGAATTGACTAAGAACTGGTTTTGTTTCAACATTTACTGAACACAAATGTAATTTTTTAAAATTCAATTTAATTCAATTTATTCCACTGAATGTCCCGTTTGCAGCCTGGTTACTTCATTCTTTTGAAAAGCATCCTGATGCTGAAGATTTAAACATGGAGTATAGTACACACGCTCTGAAATCACAGGGTTCATTTTGACTGATAGTAACCAAAGATTTGGCAGTCTTGTTTTAGAAATATAAAGTTATGGAAAAAAGTTGAGTTAGAAATATCAAAATATAAAGTTATAAATAATTATGTAAAGAATCTGGAACGATTTATCGTCTCAAACATTACAGGCTGAAGTTGTACGTTTGAATTTATTGTTTTTGAAGTTAAAATTGGGAAAATGGTTGGAAAGAAAAGGAATATAATTCATTTATAAGTAATAGCATGAATATAGAATATTTGTATTCCATTTATAAAGGGAAATTAAAACTTTTTAACTGATTTTTTTTAATTGTATCTTAACATGCACGACTTTCATTTTGTTAATTCTAATCATAACATCTGATCATTATTAGAGCGGCGGCTACAATTATCGACAGTCCATAATTATCGACACCTTTTCAGATTTACCAATAAAAAAAAAAAAATTAAAAAGGCGAGTTTCAGTTACAGCAGTTATTATTGGTTAATTAATCATCCGGAAGACCCGCCTCACCTGTTCATTACCTGAGATGGAATTTTTTTTTTAGCATGATCAGCAATTTGATGAAAATCCAGATGTTATCATCGCAGGTAAGCTTGGTGGAAAGATCACGAACATGTTTTTACTTCTCAAATTCACTGATATTTCATGATATCCTCGTCAAAACCTACTTTTGTTTCTTATGATTTCATTTGACAGTCACCGTTTTGTATCTAAACGCACGTGTCCACCATTATCGACACCCTGTGGAATTAAGGGACATTTACAACTGTTATGGATCGATCTTTGTGTCACATTGTTGAAGTAGATGATGTACTTTAAAAAAATTAAAGTGCTGTGATTTATAATAATTTTTTTCTGATTCATAACAGAATGGAATGTTGTTATAGAGTATTTGGAATCCTACTGCAATAAATAGAATTAGATTTTTAATTATATTTTGGTTTAAAGAACCAGAATTAAATTTTGCGCTTTGTTGTAAATATCTACCCCATATTGTAAGATCAGTAGACATTTTATATTTTGGTTCGAGGAATGACAAGTGACCTTTGACCTGGATGTTCATGTGGTTACAATGTTGAGTGCCTGTTGACATTTATTGGTAAACTACAAAACTAGAAATTAATACAAACAACAATGAATGATGAACAAAATGTAATGTATGAAAATACTTAGAAAGTGGAACAAAAAGATTTTCTGACACAGGTTAAACGTTATTAGTTCATTTGTTTACAAACATTAGAATTACTTCCTCATTTACGTAAACACCGACGTCCATATATTTATATAAAAGATATTTTGTACTAAATATAAGTCAGTGTAAAACACATTTTAAATAAAAACTATGTTTTGTTAACTTAATACGACATACCGATTATTTTTTTAATAAATAATCATCTGGATATCAGTAATTATGGAACGGTGTTGATAACTGTGGACAAAGGTGTCGATAATTGTGGAACGGTGTCACGTGATCTGATATGCGAAGTAATCGGGAATCAACTCGTTTTTTTCCCAGTGGAAGTTTGAGTAATTATTCATGCACAGTTTACGTATTGAAAGTCTTTTCTACTTTTTCAACGGCCAAAAGATCGTTAAGGTGTCGATAATTGTAACCGCCGCTATAGTCTCAGGTCCAATGAGTGCAGTTTGATAAGGAAATGAGCTGGAGGTTTTACTGAGCATCTTACAGAACCAGCCCCAGTTCTTCTGGACACTTTGCTTCGTAATTTTGCACCAAAACCCAGTCGCCTTCACTGGGTTCTTTTTTAAGCTCAAAAGCAGTTGTTTGGAACTCTAAAATGTTTTTGTAATGTTTTGACTCAATAATGTTGAAGTCATAAAATAGAAATCGATAAAGTTTGTATGAAAAAAATGGGGGGGGCTAAGACTTTTGGACAGTCCTTTAGGTACAGTAATGTAGCTAAATGAGTAGCTAACAATCGACACGTAAACAGAATTTGGACACAAATTAAGTTTGTACGCGGAGTTTCAACGCAAAGCTAGAATTTGTCAGTCAGTGATACTTGTGTTGTCTTTCGCAATAAGATAACGATAACATTCATTTTCGAACAAATATTCACTAACGCGTAACACACTCGGAATTTAAAAACAAACTTTAAAATGACACTTTAAGATGGCTGAAACTGAAGAAATTGTTTGGCGGAAAATCAAATCGAACGTACACAATTTATATATCATCTGCTTCTTCGTTAACGTTACGGCTAAGAACGTAAACTAGCGAACAAGAAATAGAAATCTGTTTCACTCAAAATATCTACGTAAATATTTTTAACTTGGACACCATTTTTGGTAATTTGACAAAAATATGATGTAGGCGGAGCTAAAACAGAAAAAAAAAATAGTATCCGACGTTTACTTCTTTACAACTATTGTCACTCGGCTGTAACAGAAACCTGTCTCATTTAAAATATTTTCCATAAATAATGATGATAAATCAGTAATCTATAAGAAAAAAAAAAACAACCTTGGACGCCATTTTCGCAAGATGAGAAAAATTTGTGGGTGGAGTTAGAACCGAAAGCTAGAATTGATCCCAGTGATAGACTTAATGCAATGACAGAATTTTGAAGGAAGTCAATGATAATAAACATAAAGAAATGAATGGTTGGGCGTGCACACAAATTTGCATAATTTATGTTTTCGGTGTCGTGTCTGAGGTTTGCTTTTTTTCGTATCATAGCTACAAACAAAGTTCTGTAGCTATCGAAAGTAATAGAAGTCTGTCTCGCTTTAAATATTTGACGTTTTTCTGTAAAAATGAACGAAACTTGGACACTTCTGCAAGATGACAAGATTTTGTAGGCGGAGCTAAACTCCAAAGCTTGAATTTACTGTATGGTAGCGATAGATAATGCGGCGGCGCTTTAGTCCTTGACTCTGTCAAGTCCAAAGCTTCAGCTTTCACACTGGCGACTTTTCGCATGTTATCTCGTAGCCGAGTCTCTGTATCGTAAAGCTGCGTTGCATTCTGGGAGATTAAGTCCAGCATCTGCACCGACGTCTTCACTTGACTTCGCTAGAAACGGTACACAACGTTTATGCTAACTTTGCTAAAGAGTCATGACGGAAATACCGCACCAGGGAACAAATTCGGAGCAGAATCACGAAGCATGTCCTAAATGTTCCAATGTAAACAACTTCAATGCATTTCAGTGCAGGGTTTATCTTTAAGAGACTCGACATCGTGGTTTATTTTCATTTCTCCTTTTATATGATTGACACCTCAGCTAAAAATGCATATCACATGATGGCGGCTCAGAGACCAGTGTGTTGTGGTGAAGTCCGGTGAGGTCCGGTGAGGTAGAAACCTTAACAGGAAACTCAACAACACAACAGAGCCAAGAGCCGAGCACCTTCTCACCGTGGCCTTATCACCGACGCTTAAAATAGGGCCTGATGATGCCAAAGAGCTCTCATGCTTGTTCTCTCTCTCTCTCTCTCTCTCTCTCACTGGGTGTGACATTATTGAAAGGTCATGACAGTTCATGTGAAGGCCATAAACATGTGCCTTCTGGAAAAAGAACTTAAAAAATTGAAATAAAAAAATTAAAAATTAAATTTCAAATAAAATTTAAAAAGAGTTCCTCCTTTGGAATGGGATTAGAAATAGTTTCACATTTCAGAGTAAAATCCCGCAATTTTATTGGATGTAATGCTATTTGTTTGTTTGTTTGTTTGTTTAGTGGAGGCCTTGTTTTTTTCGTCACAGGTTGAGGTCGAACAGGTCGCGTTCAGACATCAGGACAATTTAATAAAAAAAAAAAATGCAATAAAAAAATAAAATTGACTTGTTTGTATTGTTTTTCGTTGTTTGTTTAGCACAAGAGGTTGGATTTTGTATTGCAACTTGAGGTTAGAAATCACTTTGTGTTAAAAATATATATATATATATTTATTTATTTTTAAGTGTACTTTTTGGTTATTTATTTTGCAAGACGCTAAGACTTCCCCGCTGAAGCAAAATGTTCATTTTTGAGGTAAAATGTTTCGATTCAGCAAATAAAAGGATCCAATAAAATAAATAAAAATTGTTTGTTTGAGTGTACGAGTGTTTGTTGCTTGTTTGTTTGCAAAAGAGTTTTGAAGTCGAGGTTCAACAGGTCACATATTTAAAAAAAAAAAAAAACAGAAATTTTTTTCATTGTTTTGTGTTATAAAGAAATTAAAAAAAAAAGATATATTTTGTTTGTTTGTTTGTTTGTGTTGCCGAAGAGGCTGAATTTAGAATTCCACACTGAGGTTAAACAGGTCGCTTCCAGCGATACAGTAATCAGACTTAATCAGTTTAATGAAATTGTGGGGTGAACAAATATATAAAAAAAACAAAAACAAAACTAAAATATAAAATAAAACCAAGGCAAAAAGAAAATGAAGAAGAAGATATTTACTTTCTTGCTTTATTCATTAAAAGAGTCTGAATTTAGGGTTCAGGTTAAACAGCTCACTTTTGGATATAATTCTTCAAAATATCATCAAGTTGTATATATAAAAAAAAAAAGTTTTATTATACAGAGACCTCAAAAATTCATTGTTTTTTTTTATCTCTCTCTTTTTTTTTTAAATCATGCACTCAGGATGTCACTGAGGTTTTCAGTGTGGCTCGTTAGTGACCCACCCTTTGACCCCGCCCCGACAGCGTCTCAGTGGAACAGTCCGGTTCTAAATGCTGAGCGTTTTTCTCTGACCGACCTCGTGTCCAAAACATCCAAATATAGGTGCTTTTGTGCTACATCTGGACGATGCAGACGCACCACCTCTCTGACCCGCCTCACACTCGCACACTCCCCTCGGTCCAGGAGCTTAAAACGATGTTAGACGATGGAATAACAGAGATAAGAGCCGGTGCGTTTGTACTGACGCTTATTCCGTTCAGCGCTGTTTCCAATTGCCCTCCGGGGGGCAGGCGGGTGGGCGGGTGGGCGTGTTGCATCTGTTTCATTTAGCCGGCGCTGCAAGATCACGAGATCACGAGGAGCCGCTAAGATATCTTCCAATAACAAAGTCTCGGGGCTATAAAAATCAATCAAGGCCCCGGCCAAAATCAGTGTGCAATGCCCGGTGGAAAACGCATTAAGGGCCAGACGACACTTTTATGGGAGGCCCAGCGAGGGGGCCGCGGTCAAGATAAAAACACAAGGTCAGGCTCTACCTGTTGGCTTTAATCACGAGAGCAGGTTGCCAGATCATATTAGCCGACTGCGCTATTGTGCTAAGTGTAGACTTTAAAGCAGGGTCAGAGGTCACGTACAGACTGCATGTGCTGTTTTTAAACTTTCCAGCTCTGAAGTTTGACTGAGGTAACATCCTCATCCTCAAGGCCAGGTTTGAAGGGAGCGTTATGGCTGACCTTCAGAGCAAGTGGAAGTGGATCGTGCCAAGAACACAGATACACACACACACACACACACACACACACACACACACACACACACACACACACGTACTATATGTATATACAGATGCACAAGCAAAAAGTACCCTGATGTTCACACACACAGCCTGGAGAAGCGAGCCATCAGCCATCACTGTCATAAATCTCCTGTTCTGTGGTGAGGAGGGCACTCTGCACCTTGTCGGAAACGCCCACATTAAACGCTGAATAAACCATAACATCCTGCCCCCTGTGGCCCACCAGGAGCGCTCCGAGCTTCCCCTCAGCCCCTTCTGTCCCTCTGTTCCATCCATCCATCCATCCATCCATCCATCTCCTTCCTTCTCTTTCCGCCTCACAGCGCCTTTCGTAGAACTGCATCTGTGCAGGGGGTCAGGGCGCATGTTGCCATCTCGCTCAGACCCTTAAGAGAGGGTGTACGTGCATGTTTCCATTCCAACGACTTCCTGTTCCCTGTGATGTCATCATGGGAGGAAAGGGGCACTTAAGTAGAGGATGCAAACACTCTCTTCCTGTCGTGTGCCAGACGTGATTGAACAATGCGGGCAGGTGTGTGTGTGTGTGTTATACTGCTTCGCAATCCCCATAAAGGAAACATCACATTTCTGGAACATGAGATGGAGAAATTAGTTTTATGATCCCTCGACGCTTGTTACGCCCATAAAAGGGCGTGAGGAAAAGAAAACATTCGCGCAAAAAAAAAAAAAAAACAGGTGGGTATCCGTGATTGGCCGAATCGAAATCAAGTGCATAGTGCGTACTACCGCCAAATTAGGATCTTATCCTAGACAATTAAAAATAATTTACATTTTCGGGAATTTATTTTTTTTAAGAGGTTCTAGCTTTCAAAAAAAGAACCTTTTGTCACAGGGTTCTACATAGAACCTTAAAGAATTCCCTCAAAGCTACAGACTAAGGCTCGAATAATGTATCTGAAACAGTTTACCAGCCCAACAGGTTTCGTCATGACATTTTAATGCCGAAGAAATCAAAAATCTTCCTGATATTAAAAACTTGATGAATATGCAAGATATGCAAAGTATATGCAAATCTGGCATATCCTTATGCAAGACCTGGTTACGTAACTTCCAGTAAACTAGCTCAGGTTTTCTCAGAGATACACACGAGCAGGAGTTTCGCGTCTTGAATTGTCGATTTGCGTCGTGAACATGCAACTGAACGAAAATTGTTCGCTTAATCAAGCTACTTACGAATAATTAATTCTTCGCAAACCGTTTTCGCAAACACCCGTCGTACTCACCTTTGAAAAAGCTGCTAGATCGGAAAAACGTTCATATCCTACTTTTAAATTTACACATAAAGAGACGTGCTAACGCGTGATCGGCTTCGATTCGAATGGTCGGCGATGAATTGCTGCGATATTGTTTACCGATTTCAATGACACGCACGAATCCGATGAACGTTTTGGAAAAGGTTCACGTTAACGACTTCAAAGAGTGCGATCCGGAACAAATCCATCAGTCAAGATGAAAAACTAATACCGGCCGTTCGGTTGTGAAAAAGTAATGGCACCCTGCGTAAAAATAGGATCAAGATTATGGCGGCCTTTTAAGAAGTACTTACACGTTTAGGCTCGTGGCTTGCTTTTCAACTCTTTCGTTCACCTCATGTCTCGAAAGCTTGATGAAACAGCTTGACCTTTGACCTCTGGTCTAACGGGTTCGAATGAGCCAGCATGTTGTGCTTATTTCAACCATGTATATGTTGAAATTAAATGAATGACTGTTTCGCCAAACAGTCGAATTCGTTATAATTTAATGATCTATTAATTATTTAAATAATATTCGCTGGCGTTCAAGATCATGCTAGCTGAATGGAATATATCTGATAAAGCATGAAAAAAAAGCCAGCCAATATTATTATTATTATTAATATTATTATTATTATACACACACATTCATTTCGGGTGTTCGATGCATCTTTCTCTTTCAAAATTCTCTCAAAATCTTCCGTATTTAATTAAACAAACCTGGCGGCCATGCTCGTTTACAAATTGTTGCAGTCAGTCGCTCACTAGCGTGGAAGTTTTAAGTCTATGACGCGTGACGTCATGTTGTCTTGACAACCGTGCAATATCGTCAAC
>JAODOF010000012.1:4839283-4849377 GCA_027576175.1 Sciades proops | reverse complement strand
ATTGCTGCACTGTTTGCCCACACAGTTTTTCACAGAGCGGTGAACCCTTCCCCATCTTTACTTCTGAGAGACTCCACCTCTCGGGGATGCTCTTTTTTATAACCAAATTATTATTATTTTTTTTAACATTACACAACTTTTTCAGCCTTTTGTTGCCCCGTCCCAACTTTTCTGAAAGATTTGGCGGACATCAAATTCAAAATGAGCACATATTTTAAAAAAAAAAAAACAAGAAAATTTCTGTTTCAACATTTGATATGTTGTCTTTGTACTATTTTCAATTAAACATAAGGTTTCCATGATTTGCAAATCTTCACATTCCGTTTTTGTTTTAACACAGTGTCCTAATTTTTTTGGAATTGGGGTTGTATTTCTTTTCATACCTCCATCAGTCTCACGCTGCTTTCTGTTTAATTTTCATTCCTCGCGTTTCCTCTCATTGGCTTCGGCTCATTATTCAAGGCCTAACTGCTCCTCAAGCCTAAAAGCTAGAACCACCAAAGGTGGTGAATATCATGAAGTTCACACACCTTACCTAAATATGGCATAACTTTTTTTTTTTTTCCCCTCTGCTCCTCTCTCTCTTTCATCCTTCCATTAGAACCATTCGATTTTTGCTTCTCCTACATCTTTTCCGATAGACGGTCATAAAACTTGGTAGATGGCTTGAACTCATTAGGCAACTGAGAGTCACACTGTTAGCACTCCTTTATCTTACCCTTCTATTCTTTCATTCCTCCTATCATCATCATCCTTCACTTTTCCTCCCATTGGCTTCCGTTCATTTTTCAAGAACTAACTGCTGCTAGAGATTAAAAGCTAGAACCACCAAAGTTGGTAAATGTCACAAGATTATGGTACCTTACAGAAATACAGCATAACCTTTTCTTTGCTCCTCTTTCTTGCTCTCTTCTCATCCCTCCATCCTTCCATTACAACACACTGAATTACCTAAATATGGCATAACTGTTTTTCTCTGCTCCTCTTTCTTTCATCCCTCCATTAGAACCATTCGATTTTTGCTACTCCTACATCTTTTAAAACAGACGGTCATAAAACTTAGTAGAAGGATTAAACTCATTGAAATGTTATGTCGGAATAACATCGAATGTGTTATTCCGACAGCTTTTAAGGTCGTCACACGGAACTCAAAAGTACAGCACTTAACTGTTTTCATACGAATGACCCTCATCAATTTCACCCTCCTATTCTTTCATTCACCCCTCCATTCTTCCATAGCAATCCACTGATTTTACTACTCCTTTGACTTTTAAGGTCAAACTTATGTAGATTCAACTGCTGAAACGAAGCACATCCTTCCTTTACCTTAGCTACCATTTTGTATTTTTTTGCCTTGCAATCTTCACTATTTCCTTTATGAAATGGAAATCTCATTAAATTTAATCTTTACACTAATAAATAGTGTCAATTCACTCCAACCATAGTGCGTTTTATTTCTGAACTTTCCAACAAAACAGATTAGATCCAACGTGATGTTATTTACAGGCAGATTTGTTTCTGAGTTAGTGAGGTTCGGATTCAATGTTTATTCACGGGACCCAATTCAAGAACTCAATCACAAGTAGAACAGCTTTGGTGATGGTGCTGGAACTTCATAGTCCCCTGGCTGTCCACAGAACCCACTCCAAGAACCTTTTTTTAATCTCATCTTTACCTTCCCAGATGGAATTCTGCCAACAACTTCTTTCCCGGTGGCCATCAGAGCTCCCATCACCACCGAGTAGGCCACGATGCTACACACAAAGAAATTTCACAGACTTATTCCCATCACACAAACCTGTACTGATAGATTCCTGAACTCTATCTTGAAATACTCTATTAAATATGGTCAAATTAAAGCTGCAACATGTACGTTTGTATATCTCTAACTTTTAAAGACACTTCAAAAAGGCAAAAACGTGGTTCACAAAACTAACATACAAAAATACCATTAAAAAAAAGTCGTTTTCATATTTCACGCTCATGTTTACAATTTTTCTGGCCCAGAAACGAGCTCCGCCCCCAGTCAGAACAAACCTCTATTTTCATCTCTGATCCTTTTTCTTTAAAACGCAACTGAGGAAGGTGTATTTTGAGCAAACGATCTCGAGAAGGCTTGTCGGGATACGCAATGGAAACTGCTCTAAAAGTGACACACGGCTCCTTTAATGAAAATCAATATGCATGCAGGACTGAGGCTAATCACTTTGTCGTACGGTTGAACTCAGCTGACTGAAATGGCTGCGGGAACCTTTAGATTAGCCTAACAAAACTTTTGCCCCCCCCCCATGAAGTCCAAATGACATTTAAATGAGTACTAATGAAGGGTTTGTTTTTAGAGTTATATTGTTGTTTGAGAAATAGTCGTAGAGTCATGTTTTAACGCTACTGATGTGTGCTTTATTCCTATCAAAGACTGGATGGTAGCAAAACCGCACTCAGTATCGTTCATGAGAGTCAACAGCTAGCTGCTACGTGTGACATGTGGAAGGAACGTCTGTTCAACACGTCCATACCTGGAGCCTCGAGACAGGGGCATGAGGTTACAGAAGTAATACACCAGAGAGAGGACGAGGTTACACACCGCATCCGAATCCTGCACAGACACACGGTGAGTGAGGACAAGAGAGAGAAATGTCATGTGACTTTTTTACAGCCAGTGGATGCCAATGTTTTCTATAAAGAGAGAGAGAAATGCAAAGAGAAAAGGCGAGACACAAATGGGAGGAGGAGAGAAAGTGAGATGGGGAAAGAAACGAGAGAGAGAGAGCAGTGTCATGCGACCTTTTTACAGCCAAATCTTTTTTATAAAGAGAGAGAGGAAAACGCAAAGAGAAAAAGTGAGACGGGGAAAGAACAAAAGAGAAAAGGTGAGACAAATGGGAGGAGAGAAAGTGGGATGGGGAAAGAAAAAAAGACAGAGAGAGAACAAACGTGTGAGAGCAAGAGAGATGGAGAGACGCAGAGAGAGAGCATGTGAGAATGAGATAGATGGAGAGAGTGAGAGAGACAGAGAAAGCAAGAGTGTGAGAGCGAGAGAGAGACAGACAGAAGGAGAGAGCATGTGAGAGAGTGCATGTGTGTGAGAGTGAGATAGAGAGAGAAAGCAAGTGTGTGAGAGCGAGAGACAGAGAGAGAAGACAGCATGTGAGAGAGCGCGCACGTGTGTGAGAGTGAGATAGAGAGAGAAAGCAAGCGTGTGAGAGCGAGAGACAGAGGGAGAGAGCATGTGAGTGTGAGAGAGAGAGAGAGAGAGAGAGAGAGAGAGAAAGCAAGCGCGTGAGAGCGAGAGACAGGGAGAGAGAAAGCATGTGAGAGTGAGAGCAAGCGTGTGAGAGCGAGAGACAGCATGTGAGAGTGAGAGCAAGCGTGTGAGAGCGAGAGACAGAGGGAGAGAGCATGTGAGAGTGAGAGCAAGCGTGTGAGAGCGAGAGGGAGAGAGCATGTGAGTGTGAGAGTGAGAGAGAGAAAGCAAGCGTGTGAGAGCGAGAGACGGAGAGAGGAGAGACAGACAGAGGGAGAGAGAGCGCGCGCATGTGTGAGTGAGATAGAGAGAGAAAGCATGAGAGCGAGAGACAGACACACAGACAGAGGGAGAGAGATGTTGAGCATGTGTGCGAGAGAGAGAGAGACACACACAGAGAAAGCAAGCGTGACAGAGACACAGAGAGAGAGAGTGCACGTGTGTGTGAGAGAGAGAGTGAGAGAGAGAATGAATCAGAAAGTAGGGCGTGTTTATAGTGCGTTTTATTCTGGAACAATAAAAAGTTGCGGCACTGATGTCATTCTTTACTGAATGGCAAATTGTACTCGTTACAGTTCGCTGTAGTTTAAGAGGAATAAAACACTTCGGGACGTGCTGTAGGAGGAAACTAATCAACTTCGTGGCGGTTAGAGCGACTCCACTTCATCACGCCACGCTGTCGTTGATTATTTTCCGATAACAGCATGACACACACGGTGTTTGATCCAGTTATCGAGCTTCACATTCTCGAACACCTTTCGCGAGAGTACTGATCTCCGTGATAATTTGAAGTGTATTTTCGTTTTCTTTTTATTGTTTCGGCAAAAATGCCATGCCATTTCACCACTTTGACGATACTCGGAGACAGACAGAGAGCGTAAGACAACGCACCCCGAGCTCAGAGGACAGCATGAGCGCTTTGCCTTTAGCCGTCAGATCTTTATAAAGAGCCTCGATCTCGGACTGGTACTGCTGTGTCCTCTCCTCTGTGGTCTGAGTCTCCACTGAAAACAGCATGTTTCCCACCCTGTACACAAAAACACACACATCATTTATTGAACTCCGTCTCTGAAGCATCACTGAAACGCCACATCATTACTTCATATCTCCATGTAAATAAACAAAAACATACCCAAGTTGATTATGCAGCCTAATTCTCTGTCCCACACACACCCATGTCTTTAATCCAAACCCACACACCCTAATCGAGACCCACTCAGCGTGTGTGTGCTGTTTTTATAATCCATAACGACAGCATGAAAAAACATCAAATCAAAACGAATCAGACATCAACAGCTCGTGCGTGCGTGCGCGCGCATGTTCTCTCAGATTACGATGATATTATAAACACAGCCGGCACAACTTTCCCCGCACGAGATCTGTTCAAACTGCACGGTGACATGTCGAGTTTGGAGAGAAACCCAACACACCCCTGCACAGGGAATTAAGGCTCAGTGTTTTGAGATGTTTTGGAAGAAGAACTAATAAGATTAGAAGAATGACCTCGTGGAACTCATGAGAGAGAGTGTTTGAGCTGCTTTTGTGTCTCTTTAGAAAGAGAGTTGCAGTTCTGGGCTCGAATCAGGACAGCAAAAGTGGCCTGAAAAGTTGTGTGTACCAACTCGGACACTCTTGAGTTGTTTTTTTCTCCCCCCCCCGCCATAATGAGAATTTGAATAGTGCTAGTGTTACTAAAAAAAAAAAATTAATTTATTAAGAAAAACTAAACATGTCCAGGAAATGGATGGAAAACTAATATTGGAAAAGGTGAAAGGTGAGGAAGGAGTGATGGCTGACCGGTCTCCGGTGATGGTTATGGTGAAGCCGTCGTACTCCGTCCCGGGATCCTTCATACTCGGGACCTTTGAGTTGACCGTGAAGCCGTCTCTCGTTTTACTGTTGAACTGCTTTAGAGAGAGAGAGAGAGAGAGAGAGAGAGAGTTCAGACTGCTAGCTATGACATTTAAACTCTTATTAAGCTGGAATATCTGGTCATGTGACCTATCTGGATGAATACACGTGCAGTTTCTCCCCCCCCTCGACATTTTCTGAGCTGGGCTTCTAAAGGAATGCTGTTACCTTCATTATAGGCAGCAGGTCCTCCACTTTGTTCACGTTCTCCAGGGCCTGTTTCACTTCCTGCACTCCTCGTGGATTATACGCGCTGAACACGAGTGAGTAATGGTGTTAAACTGGTAGGATGCTCTCCGTCATCATCAGGACAAGGTATGAAGTTGCAGCCGCTTACCTGTGATAGACCAATATCCTGTCTTTGATGAAGTCGAGGATGCTGCTGAAGTATTCCATATACCTGATGTTGATGATCTGGCCCCTGAACGTCAAAACGCACGCCATACAGGGTTAATACGAGACCAACACTAAAACGTGAACATGCTTGTGCACCTCAGCGTAGGGCTGGGAACACAATATAATATCCATGCTTTTGAGATCTCAAGTACTGTAAATGACAGAAAAGGGTAGTGGGGTGTGGATACGAAGCTGATTTCTGGACCAGACGTAATCGTCAACGGTATCCTGAAATGAACCAGTTTAAACTGGTCTATAATGCGATCTGCTCATACGGAGAGTGTCAGATATATCAAGTGCATGCTGTAGCACCTGATAAGGTTGATGTGGTTATTAAATCCTCTGCTCAGGCTCCGTTCGGGCATCTGGTCCAACCACAGAACAGGCTGATCTGGATCAGCGATCCTACACACACACACAATTAGATATCTGAGGTACCTGATACCTACTCTAGAACAGGATTCTATTATTGAAAATAAATAGAGTTCATTTGCATGTATTTCTTTCCGAAAGTGGTACCTCCTCCATTTAACAGCGATGTCGAACATGTCTCTCCACTGGAGCTGCCTGGTTTTGCCGTTGACGCGCACTTTGGAGTTACTCCACGTCCGCTGCATCGCCTGCATCACCTCGATGGTGGCCAGACCCATGGCTTTATACAGACAAACAGATTATGTGAGTCATTACATTCTTCCACCTGTATCTTGGGTGTTTAAACAAAGAATAGCTACAAGTAGTAGGCTGATCATTTCTACTAATTCCCACTAAAAATTATTACACCTGTTACAGGGGTTCACCAATTATTACACCACTTACAACACCGATTATTAGAGGGGCTCACCGATTATTACACCAATTATTACACCACTTACAACACCAATTCACCAATTATTACAGGGTTTCACCAATTATTACACCAACTGACCAATTATGACACCACTTACAACACCAAGTCACCAATTATTACAGGGTTTCACCAATTATTACACCAACTGACCAATTATTACACCACTTACAACACCAATTCACCAATTATTACAGGGTTTCACCAATTATTACACCAATTCACCAACTGTTAAGGGGTTCACGAATTATTACACCAATTACATCAATTATTACACCACATTACAACACCAATTCACCAATTATTACAGGGTTTCACCAATTATTACACCAATTCACCAATTGTTAAGGGGTTCACGATTTATTACACCAATTACAACACCAATTATTAGAGGGGTTCACCAATTATTACACCAACTGACCAATTATTACACCACTTACAACACCAATTATTACGGGGTTTCACCAATTATAACACCAATTCACCAAATATTAGAGGGGTTCACAAATTACTATACCAAATCAATTATTAGAGGGGTTCACCAATTACAACATCAATTCACCAATTATTAGTCCAATTCACCAATTATTACACCCATTATTACACCAATTCTTAGAGAGGTTCACCAATTATTACACCAATTACAACACCAAACAATGATTAGAGGGGTTCACCAATTACAGCATCAATTCACAAATTATTAGTCCAATTACCAAGTATTACACCAATTACAACACCAATTCACCTATTCTTACATCGATTATCAGAGGGGTTCACCAATTATTCCATGAATTATTACAGGCGTTCACCAATTAATGCAGGAGTTCACCAAATCGTACACCAATTATCAGAAGGGTTTACTAATTAATACAGGGGTTCACCAATTATTACACAGGTTTGTGTGAATTTTGCTCCTGTCTAGTTACTGCCGCCCCCCAAGCTATTATTAAACTAAACAGTACAGGTTTGTTTCCTATCAGGCAGCACACGGCGACAGGACTGACCTCTGTGGACGCGCTGGTTGGACAGGAACCCTGATGTGTTGTACTGCATGAGCATGCCGAGATGATCCGCCGCACAGATCAACTTCTGCACCTCTGGAGCGTAACTGTCAAAATCCTGAGGTAGAACATCCCTTAAAAATAAAGGATCAAAACCCACACGGACACACATTATTGCTTAATGCAAACACTGAGAAAATAAATAAATAAAGCCACTATTCTACACCAGGTTTCCAAAACCAAACCGACTTTATGTGCGGCTGCAGTCCAGGTTGCTCTTCGTAGTCCTCGATAAGGAAGGGCAGATTTTTAGCCCAGTGGTTCTTAAAGTTCCCCGGAAGATCCTGATCCACGTTGTATTCTGCGACAGGGATATCCAGGTGAGAGTGCAAATATCGAGAGTACTCTGGAACAGAAGACGTTCAGGAGTTAACGGACCCCGAGGACTTGCTCTTTAAGGCGTTTTGTATAAAATGATCACCGGACGCAGGTCACCTCTGAGGTACTTGACTTTGAGATATTCCGAGCTGGCTTTCTGGCCCAGCAGCGGATCGTTGAGCATGACTTTCGTCTGAGCCTTGATGCCTTCGTAGAACTGTCCCATGGCTACGTGGCTCAGGCCCTTCATGTACTGACACACCTCGTTATACGGCTCCAGCTGCAGGCACCTCTGCACCATAAACGACAGACCGGAGTGCAATTCAAACACGCTGTTCTAGTTCTAAAGGGAGCGATCTTTCACGCTTGCGGGTTTGATCCAGCGAGTTGCGTTTCTCAGGAAACCGAAATCTCTTAAATCGCGTATATATAAACAGTGGCTGACGCTTGCCTTGAAGTTGCCGATGGCGTCCTGCAGGCTGCCGTGATGATACAGCATCATCCCTCTGAGCTGGAGAGACTGAAGGTGATTCTGATTCAGCAGTAGAGCTTTCTGGAAACTCTCCATGGCGCTGTCAAAATCCCCCAACTCCCTACACGTGTATACATCAAGGTGGGGGTTTAATTATAACCATTCCCGATTACACAGCAACACCAGGAACATGAGCAGCAGGTGCTTGAGTGGGTGTGCGTTACCTGTATGCCTGAGCCAGGCTTTTGTGTGCGTCGATGAAGTCCGACTTCAACTTCAGCGCTTCTTTAAAAGTCTCAATGGCCTCCTGTGTGCAGAGAAACATAATCTTTTAACTTGCAGAACCTGGGGGCGGAGCCTGACCTCATCCAACTCCTCCTGCGCTGTAGAGCACCAAACCGCACACTTAACACACTTATCCTGCGAGCTGCAGGTCCGACTCCGCCCCCTGGGGTACTGGGAGTGAGGAGTTAACCCGTGTGTTTACCTTAAGCAGGCCCCTGTGGAAGAAGGTGAGGCCTTTATAGAGCATGGCAATCGGCTGACTCCTCTTCAGCTCCAGAGACTGCTGGAAGTCCTCCATAGCAGCGACGTAGTCCTGAACACACCACACGTTCAGATCACTCCTGTTACTATTTCTACAGCAAAGCAAATTACATGCTGCAATTTTTCCAAGAGCTTGTGTGTGTGTGCTGCTACAGCCATCGATGTGCTGGTTCAAACGTGTTATCAAACGCTCCAGAGCGTGTGTGTGTACCTCTGAAATAAAGAGGAGGGTCCCTCGATGGCGGTAAAGTCGTGCTGAAGGTTGCAGCTGGATGGCTTTAGTGAGGTCACTCAGAGCTTCACTAATCCTTCCGAGAGGAGAGAGAATCTACATTCACACACACACACACACAAATGCAATAACATTATTACAGATGACAAAAAGTATATAAAAGTAAATTATACAGTGGATCAGAGTGTAGGCACAGTGAAGGAGGCGTGGCCAGTGTGTCACAGTTAAAGAAGTGTGGTCAGTGTGCGTCAGGCAGTGAAGGAGGCGTGGCCTATGTCTCAGTGAAAAAGACATGGCCTGTTTTAGTGTGTGTGAGTGTCTGAGAAGGAGGCGTGGCCTGTCAATTTAGGAGGCGTGGCCTGTGTGTATCAGTTAAAGAAGTATGGGCTGTGTGTGTGTGTGTGTCAGTCAGTGAAAGAGACATGGCCTGTCTGTGTGTGTGTCTCTGTGAAGGAGGCGTGGCCTCTGTCTCAACTAAAGAGACATGGCCTGTGTGTGTGTGTGTGTGTGTGTGTGTGTGTGTGTGTATGTCAGTGAAGGAGGCGTGGCCTTTGTCTCAGTGAAAGAGACATGGCCTGTGTGTGCGTGCGCGTGTCAGTGAAGGAGGCGTGGCCTTTGTTTCAGTGAAAGAGACATGGCCTGTGTATGTGTCAGTGAAGGAGGCGTGGCCTTTGTATCAGTGAAAGAGACATGGCCTGTGTGCGCGCACACACGCATGCGTGTCTCTGAAGGAGGCGTGGCCTCTGTCTCAATTAAAGAGACATGGCCTATGTGTGCGTGTCAGTGAAGGAGGCGTGGCCTTTGTCTCAGTGAAAGAGACATGGCCTATGTGTGCGTGTCAGTGAAGGAGGCGTGGCCTTTGTCTCAGTGAAAGAGACATGGCCTGTGTGTGTGCCAGTGAAGGAGGCGTGGCCTTTGTCTCAGTGAAAGAGACATGGCCTGTGTGTGTGTGTGCCAGTGAAGGAGGCGTGGCCTTTGTATCAGTGAAAGAGACATGGCCTGTGTGCACGCGTGTCTCTGAAGGAGGCGTGGCCTCTGTCTCAATTAAAGAGACATGGCCTATGTGTGCG
>JAODOF010000012.1:4595050-4605343 GCA_027576175.1 Sciades proops | reverse complement strand
TTCGAGATGTCGGGGAACTCGACTGAAGGGTAGTTTTCAAGATCGTATGACAAATCCTTCTTTCCCAGACTGTAGGGATCGATTCCATTGCACATCACAATCTTCTGCATATATCTAAAGCGAGCAGTGGCTTCTAGATTACGAGTGTACTCTGATAAGTTATCGCTAATTGTTTGCACTACGGCAGCTGTTTAGACCACCAGCTATTTCACTTCTGGTAAAACCGCTAAGAAAAGTCACGTGAATGAAACCCAGCAATAGCTGTTACCATGAGGTCCAATAATAAGCCCTAAGGGGTACATTAGTCTAGATTGTACCATGGGGGACAGAAATGGACTCCTACTGTACCCCTATTTCAAGCAGTGTACTGACAAATAGAAGAAGTTGAAGTGTTGTTCATGAAGACAGTGTTTTTGTTCAGTCTTATGCATATTGCATTTGAATCGAATGCTACTAACTTTTTTGTATGATACATTATGTAGTTATATATTTGTTGTTTGAATTGAAATACAGCACTGATATAAAAAAGAAAAAAACCTGTTAATTTAACTTAAACTTCAATTCAATCCTATTTTATTTGTATAGCGCTTTAACAATGGACGTTGTCACAAAGCAGCTTTACAGAAATATCTCAATTTCGGTTAGAAATTTTTAATTTTATAAAAAAAAATGCAGCGTTCATCTTGAACTTCACTGACTTTTTATATCACTGACAAGCCAATGCCTCATTCCACAAATGATATAGCTGTATACAACCCTGCTGTCACAAGCGGGGTTCCTGTCACCTTTATTTTTGTTTGTGCAAGTTATCTCTAGATGCACATCTATTTATCTATGGATACATAAGTCTGGTACACAAAAAATAAAAAATTAAAATTAAGTGTTGGTTAACTCAAGGGAGTGTATGGCAAAGTTCTTAAAGTTCTAATAGGGGAGAGTGGGGTCAGCTATAACAGTTGTCATTTTCTTTGTAAATATTTTAAGTACAACATTCTAAGGCTCCAGTTTTGGTTGGGTTTTTTTTTGGATATGTAATAGCATAATTTGTTTGTCAACTATAAACTAATACTTTTTCAGGTTTACACCAGAGGATATAGACACTAAAATTCAATCAGTGGACCAGATTGTTACAAGTGGCCCGAATGTAGTTGTACATTGTTTGCAACCAGTGAAGCAATTTCATCTCATCTCATCTCATTATCTCTAGCCGCTTTATCCTTCTACAGGGTCGCAGGCAAGCTGGAGCCTATTCCAGCTGACTACGGGCGAAAGGCGGGGTACACCCTGGACAAGTCGCCAGGTCATCACAGGGCGCTATAATCCATTATCATCAAAATTAAAACAAAAAAGCCTTGAAATATTTGACTTTACATGTAATGCATATGGACTATATGAAAGTTTACCTTTTTGAATGAAATAACAATAAAAAAGAACTTTTTCCACGACAGTGCAATATTTTGAGATGCACTAGTATATAAACATAGTTTAATGCCTTTAACTACACTGCCTAATGTCGTTCAGTGCTTTCAGCCATGCCACGATGTTGCATTCAGACTTAGACCACACATATTTCTGCTGTAGTTGTCTGAAGGGATAACTATCACCTCTTTCAAGGCTATAGGAAACAATTCAGCACTCAGTAATTGCACGTTTTCTTCAGGAATATTTTCACTTAGAATGGTCAGTTTACTTTTCTGAACTGGATCCATACTTACCTGAATTGACTTTGTGCTGTTTCATTTAATTTTTATGGCGTGTAATTATGCTTCAAGTTGGTCTTTGACTCATTTTGGGCTATTATATAATATTAGGCAAAAAATATGAGACATTTGCAGTCAACATGTTGCTTGGTGTCTTTATTCATGACAGGAAACTGAACTGTTGGACATCAATTATATCAAGGATGCAAGAACTGGGAAATGTACGAAAACACCAAAGGTAAGTGTCTCCAACCACTGTGACCTCTTATGTTTAATTTTCAGACTATACTATCCAGATTCTCTTCATTAGGTCTCCAGTACCACCTGATTAAAAAAGGAGGCTTACCTATTCCACCTGCTGGATGTCCTGCCTGCCAATCTAAATATAGATTAATTGGGTTTGTGGGTGATAAGAATCACTCAATGAAGGTAATGGGCTATGGAGTCTGGTGACTCTGGCACAAAGTGCCAGAGGCAGACATCTGGATGCACGCTCAAAATCATCTTAAAAAAAAAGTAACATGATGTTTATGGTTTTTTTAACAACTACATAAAACACACATGTAAAATCAACATGATGAGTTTATAGGTTTAGTACATAGATGAACTGAATAAATTCCATTGATTACACATACGTGGAAAAGAATTACCATCAGTATACTGTGTGTGTGTGAGACATCTAGAAGAAACAATACATTGTTAGAAAAGGTGATATATACAGATGGATATAATAGGGTTCATCCATCCATTATCTGTAGCTGCATATCCTGTACAGGGTCGCAGGCAAGCTGGAGCCTATCCCAGCTGACTATGGGCGAGAGGTGAGGTACACCCTGGACAAGTCACCAGGTCATTGCAGGGCCAGGATCTATCCCATTGAGTGGTTTCTATACCCACTTATTTGAGTGTACTTCTTGGTTTTAATAACTTGCTTGTTTGCTGAACACAAACATGGCAATAAGTTCTTGTCTTAATGGACCAGACCCCACTTTTGGATCATTAATCCCTTTTGATTGAGAATGCCCTGTATACGTGGTTTGGCTTCTGGCACATCCATACAGTTTTAAATACAACGCCTACAATTAAAAACAGTTTGTTTTTATTGCATTTATTTAATTCCTGGACTCCCATCTGTAACAGGAAGTGATGTGTTCCATTAATACACTTTACAATACATTATTACATTCTAATAGAATAGATGGGCCAAAATAATTTGGGATCTTTTTTAATGAGGCTTGACTCGTTATAAGTATGAATAGGTGGACCTTAAAGTAGAAAAGTTTGAGAACCCCTGACATAGACTCTAAAATAAGAGTGCAGTTAACATCTTTGCATTTATTATTAGATGTGAAATTTCCATTCATTTATAATTCAAACAAGCCAAATGATTTGAAAGGTAAGGCTGAAGTGAGGAGCGGGATTGGCTTGAAGTACATGTATAAAAATGAACCTCAGAATGTCTCTTTGTCATTACTTTTAGAGTAAAGTGCATAATGCCCTACAGGAGACCTCATCGTAATTTCTTGATTAATTGAGCATGGATCTATTGATATAAATGTGATCCTTTCACAGAGCTGCTGACGCTGAAGAATTTACGTATATCCATCTAATAAGAAAGAAAATGAAAGATTTGCAGCTTGTTACTTGTGAACACAACTGTTACCACACAACACTAATTTGTGTTAATAATTTAAAAAACAATAATAATAAGTTCAACTTATATAGTGCCTTTCTCACACCTAAGGTTGCTTTACAATTACAAAATGAAGAAGGAGAAGCCTTTATTTGTCACATGTACACTCAAGTACAGTGAAATTCGTCCTCTGCATTAAACTTATCTGAAGCAGTGAACACACACATGCACACACAAGTGAGCAATGAGCACGCACACATACCCAGAGCAGTGGGCATCTATGCTACAGTGCCTGGGGAGCAGCTAGGGGTTAGGTGCCTTGCTCAAGGGAACTTCAGTTCAAGGCTGCCCCATGTCCCATGCATGTCTTTGAACTGTGGGGGAAACTGGAGCACCTGGAGGAAACCCACGCAGACACGGGGAGAACATGCAAACTTCACAAAGAAAGGGCCCTGTCGGCCGCTGGGCTCAAACCCAGAACCTTCTTGCTGTGAGGCGACAGTGCTAACCACTACACCACCGTCCACCAAAAGAGGGTAATTCCAGAGGCATAGCTGGCCACAACCCCACCAAAAGGCACATGGCAGTATGCCCCACACTGCCTGTGCAGCCACCGCGATGGCACTGGGCAACATCGCTTAGAACACTGCACTGCACCATGGATCCACAAAGCAAGCACAGAAGCACCACTGCACAGAGTGCTGGTATGTTCCAAACTGCCTGCACAGCCACCCTGATGCCATCGGGCAACATCGCTTGGAACACCACACCAAGCACAGAAGCACTGCCGCACAGAGCACTGGACAACCCCAATGTTAAAAAGAGCAACAAGCTCACTGCAGTCCATTGTGAGCAGCACAGGCATCACCCATGGCGGACCCAGGCCTGAAGGAAACTCATGCCCAAAACTGGGTCCGGAGCTACACCACAACCAGAAGACAAAACATTCAAACAAAGAACAAACTTCCAACCATACAAACTCAAAAAGAGAAACAAAGGGGAAAAAAAGGAAAAATAAAAATCTCTGGTGAGAAGCAGCAGCCAAAATGCACACAGTGTATTCTCAACTGGAAACGGAAGCCTTGTCCTTGTTAAAACATTTAAACCTTTAACCATGTTAAAAACTTCTTTTGCTATCTAGCAAGGCTACTTTTCTTTTGCAAGTCTGGGCAATGTGATAAGGAGGACAGACTGTTGCCCATGTAGCATGTACCCCCTCTACATGATGCCATTGGACCCAAAGGAACAGCAAGACTATTACAGTTTGGTACCGGTGCCATCACAGGAGCTAACAGAACAGACTTATGAATGACCTGAACTTATGAACCTCAAGACAGGGGAAGAGAAACTGAGGAACGTAGTAGCAGAAAAGCGGGCATGTGGAAAGGAACACAGCAATTCCAACGAACTTCAACCAAGGAGACAACCATGACAACTAAAATGCATTACCCATGATCATCACTGACTGACAGAGGCCCATCAACTTTTCTTTTAATAAACAGCCACAAATGTGAGTTGATTTCCAATATGTATTCAGTTAGCTCTTGCCACAAATCAATCCATGATGAAAAGACAAGAGAACGAGTGTGTCTTTCCACAAGCTGTAAACAAGCACATGATTGGAGCACAACAGGCTTGTAGTACTCGAGTCCAGGACTCGGACTTGAGTCTGACTTGTGCCCTAATTTCAAGGACTTGTGACTTGACTTGGACTTGAGCACTGATGACTCGGACTCGTGTATTAACTGCATCTGGACTCGTATATTGGAGACTAGGACTCGGCTTTTTTCTTTATTTTTTGTAACATGCCATAATAATTTGGCATGAGATATTTATACCTACATTCATTTTTATACTAATTTTGTGCAAGAGAATGCACATTCACTTGTTCATATGTCATGTTCAGGAGCAAACTAACGTTAATGGCACTAAAATGCCTGGAGAGAATGCTCCTAGGATTGTCTGCTTTGTTTATCCAGACTTCTCATGCAGTGGGGAAAAATGCACTGCTCTGTGTTCTATATGTCAAAGAACTATCGAGGAGATAATAGGGACAACCTCAAATTTCAATCGTCATTTGGCAAGACTCCACCCGGAGAAGTAAGTGACACGCTATGTTATTTGCCCTGTTGATAACGGGGCTTGTGTGGGACTCAACTCGGATCAGTAGTGGACTCAACTCGGATTTGACTCGAAATTTTGTTTAATGACTTGGACTTGACTTGGATCTGAACACTGGGGACTCGAGCCTGGACTTGGACTTGAGGTTTAGTGATTTGACTACAACACTGCATCATAGTACGAATGAGTTGAAATTAGTTTGGGGTCAATATTTTGAAAACTCCAGGAGAAGTGCAGCAAAAAAAGGAGTCTGATGAATAACAAGTGTTATTGTTGTCAGGTATGAGGTAGGCGGATGTGAGTGCAGAAGTTTATGTTTATTTACAGTGCAAACACACACAAACAGTCCAAATCGGCAGGTTAAATCCAAATCGTTAAACATGCAAAGGGTCGGGCGAGGCACAAACAGGATATCAGAGGCAAAGTGAGAACAAGAACGAAAATCAGGCACAGGAAACAGGAAATCAGAAACAAGGGTAGAAAGGCTCAGTAATGCGTACTGATGTAGCGTAATATTTCGCGGTGATACTGCATCTGAACAGTCCTTAAATAGGTGCACATCTAGCTCCTTAATTAAGTTCAGGTGTGCATTGTTAACGGCTTCAGGCTCTGCAGATGGCTTGGGCTTGAGCTCTGGAGATGACTTGGGTTCAGGACTGGACTCGGACTCAAGCTCTGTACTGGACTTGGGCTTGAGCTGTGGAGATGACTCAAACTCTGAATTGGACATGGGCTCTGGAAATGACTTGGGCTCTGTGCAGGAAGCACACTCAGACTCTGGACTTGACTTGGACCCTGGACTTATTCTGGATCCAGGACTTGCAGTGGACTTGAGCTCTGGGCTGGATTTGAGCTCTGGAGATGACTTGAGCTTTGGGCTGGACTTTGGATCCAGCTCAGGAGATGACTCAGGCTTGAGCTCTGGATCTGGCTCGGACTCAGAGCTAGTAGTGTGCTCAAGTTCAGCATTGGACTCAAGCTCTGGAGATGACTTGAGCTCTGGACTGGACTCTGGCTCAAGCTCTGGACTGGACTCTGGCTCCATCTCAGGAGATGACTCAGACTTGAGTTCTGGAACTGGCTTGGACTCAGGGCTGGAAGTGTGCTTGAGCTCTGGACTTGACTTGGGTTTTGGACTGGACTTGAGCTCTGGAGATGACTTGGGCTTAAGGCAGGAAGTGAGCTTCGACTTGGGCTCCAGGCTGTATTTGGGCTCAGTAGAGGACTCAAGCTCTGGACTTGACTTGGACTCGGAACTGGACTCAGGCATGGGCTCGAGCTCTGTCAGCGCATTGCTTCGGTCCTGGTTAGGACCTGGCGGTGGGATGATGACAATGTCTTCATGGCTGGGCGGTAGCGGGACGACGATGTCTTCATAGCCGGGTGGTGGAGGAATGACAACGCCTTCATAGCCGGGCAGTGGTGGGATGACTACACCTTCATAGCCAGCTGAGGCAGAGGTCACGCCGTCATCCTCTAACACAGGTTCTGGAACAGGCTCAGGTTCTGGCACTGGTCTTGACTCTGGCATAGGCACTGGAGCTGGCACAGGCATAGACTCTGGCATTGGCTCTGATGCTGTAGCTGACATGGGCACTGGCTCTGGAGTAGACACTGGCACAGGCTCTGATGCTGGCACTGGTTCTGGAGTAGACACTGGTGCTGACTCTGACTCCAACTCTGGCACTGGTTCTGGAGCAGACACTGGCGCTGACTCTGGCACTGGTTCTGGAGCTGACACTGGCTCTGACGCTGGAGCTGGCACTGGCACCGGAGCTGGCTCTGATGCTGACTCAGATTCTGGCTCTGACAGTGGAGCTGGCACCGGCTCTGGCACTGGAGCTGCCTCTGGTTCAGGCATGGGTTCTGATGCAGACTCTGGTTCAGGCATTGATTCAGGTGCTGGCTGTGGCTGAGAAACCAGCTCTGGAAGGACAGCCTCTTGGAGGGGCTCAGTAACAACAGCCTCCTCTGCTGTCTCTACATCAGGCACTGGAGGGAGCTTTGGAGCGACGGCCTCCTCCACTGTGTCAGCCACTGGAGGGAGCTCTGGAGCGATGGCCTCCTCCACTGCGTCAGCCACTGGCGGGAGCTCTGGAGCGACAGCCTCCTTCACCACGTCAGCCACTGGAGGGAGCTCTGGAGTGACGGCCTCCTCCACTGCATCAGTCACTGGAGGGAGCTCTGGAGTAACAGCCTCCTCTGCTGCTGCTGCATTGGCCATTGGAGTGATCGTCCCACCCAAAAAAAATTTCATGGGATTCCTCCTTTTACAAAGATTCAAAAATAAACTGGAGCATGGCTAAGAAAGTCTGTGAACTCCAAAGGCATTGGTGCTTAACTCGCATCAGGTAATCCACCCATCTGTGTGCTCGTCCAGCAATAAGCGTGAGGATAAAGCTTACCCAGATGGGCTCTGGTGGCTGGGGCTCTTGGAGGTCCTCAGAGAAGAAGTCACACTGCTTGATGAATCCCATAGGGTGATATATTCTGTAAGTAGGTTGCCGGGGGACTCCAGTCAGACTTCAGCCAGAAATACGAGGTGAGGGGCTGAGACAGAGACACCCAGAAGTGGTGTGAAATAGTGTACTGGAAAACTTCTGCTACATCCATTGTAGGCAAAGTATTCTGTCAGGTACAAAGTAGGTGGATGTACGTAAGTGCAGAAGTGTAAGTTTAATGATGAAGTACAAATACACACAAAGGCAACCAGTCCAAATCAACAGGCAAAATCCAAAACGTGAAACAAGCAAAGGGTCAGGTGAGGTGCAAACAGGATATCAGGGGCAAAGTGAGAACGGGAACGAGAAACAGGCACAGGAATCAGGAAACGGGAAATCAGAAACACGAGTAGAAAGGCTCGGTAATGCATACTGACGTATTGTAATAGTTCGCAAAGATCGTGCATCAGCACAGTCCTTAAATAGGTGCAGATAGCTCCTTAATTGAGTTCAGGTGCACGTCCTTAACGGTGCGCGTGCCCGGAGTCCACTTGACGCGTGCGCAGCCCGGGGTGCGCCTTCAGGTGCATGCACCACAGCGTGCCGGACGGACAACATTGAAGCAGTTATGAATCAAGTTATATTGAATCACTAGCTGTAGAGATGTGCATTATATCATCTCAGAAGGACATGCATACAGTACATGCACCCTTAGTAAATATGTGACCAAAGACATTTGTGAAAGCACTGTCATAGTGTTTATTGTGCTTGAGTGACTCCATGTTGTGATTTAACAGGAAAAAGTTACGAAGCAGATGAACTACATTCTGTCTCATCAAGAGAGAGTGCAGGCCCAAATCACTCAAGTGGAGAGTGCCATCGCTCAGACAGAGGTAAATCTTTATGTATTTGACATTTTATCATCTGAATACAGGTCACTTAACTGATGTGGCACTCATGGCTGCAGTGGGGAAAACAGACACACAGCCCAGGTTCTCAGTGAAAAGATACGTGCAGGGAGTGAGAGTGGTGCAGTCAGTGCAGGTGCCGGAGGCCCTGAGCCGGCCTAAGGCGGCATTGCATGCGGGGGCTGGCTACATCTGGGTCTTTCAGCGACCCTCCAGAGGCAAGGAGAGTGGGGGCAATTGCCAGAGAAAGCATAGTAATCTCAGTTGTCCTCTTTGCTGTCATCGGCAAAGTTGCCTGAGCTGAGAGAGGAGGTGGGAATCAGTTGTCATGCACAAAATAAACTCCAATAACCTCTGTTGTGGCTCCTCTTTATATTCCCCTGGCTGCTCAAGGAGGATAGATTGAGGCACCATTCATGCCACTCTAACCGTGTGCAATCAGCAGGCCCCACCCTGTGGCCATGCTGCTTTCAGTCATCCAAAACAGTTGTGCTGAAGTGTTGCTGTCTTTTCAGTACCACAGGAGCAGTGGAATGAGGAGCGATGCACTGCTTGGGCAGCGGTTTCCTTGAGCTGCTGTCACACCGAAATTTGCTGAACAGGTCAAAATAGCTGATGTTAAACCTGAACTAAAAACATGTCTTCCAAAATATTCTTGCATTAAGTTCTTTAATGAACAGGGAAAGTCACATTTACACTCACCAGTAATTATTATGCAATTATCCAACTGGCCAATCATATAGATACAGGTCAGGAGTTTCAGTTAATGTTCACATCAAGTATCAGAATGTGGAAAAATATGATCTCAGTGACTTGAAGTGGCATGTTTGTTAGTGCCAGACAGGCTGGTTTGATTATTTCAGAAACTGCTGATCTCTTGGGATTTTCACACATGACAGTCTTTAGAGTTTACATAGAATTGTGTGAAACACAAATCACCCAGGGTGTGGCAGTTCTGTAGGTGGAAGGCAAGGAAAGCCTTGTTGAGAGAGGTCAGACAACAATGGCCAGACTAGTTTAAGCTGACAGGAAGGCTACCATAATTCAAATAACTACTCTTTAAAATCACAGAGAGCAGAAAAGCATTTCAGAACACAAAACATTGTACATGTTGAGCTTATTTTCACTTGAGAGCAAAATAAAATAAGGTTTGAAATGACTGATCTTTGGCCATATGATACAAGAAGTGATTTTCATTGTTGTAATATGATCTCTCTTTCATGTTTGTACTTATTGTCAGGAATGTGAGCTGAGGTGAAGTGAGGACCCAAGAGCACACTCAGAAAACAGGCAGTGTAAAGAGAAAAAAAAAAAAAAAACTTCTTTAATGAAGTAGATGGCAGAAAGGCAAAAGGTACAGTAGGTCTCAGGCAAAAATTGGTAGTCAAAAAAACAGGCCAGGAGCTCAAAAACAGGAGCAGGTAGACACGATCAGGGACAAAAAACAGGACAGAAAAATCTTCACAAAAACTGATGAACACAGGGACAAG
>JAODOF010000012.1:4204631-4214636 GCA_027576175.1 Sciades proops | reverse complement strand
AAAATTCCTTTTGCAACTTGGCCACCTCCGTGAGTTGGGCCGGTGAGAGGTGGTCTCCACAAGGGACCGGAGTGGTTTGAGAAGTTATCTTTTTTACCTCCGGCCCCAGCTCCACCTTCTCTGGGACTACCAACACCACAGGGACCCCCTCATTCCAGCATTTTAAAAGGTTGAGGTGGTAGATTTGCAATGCTGTTATCTGTTCGCCTCACTTCATAGTCAACGTCCCCAAGTTGCCGTGTGACCTCAAAGGGCCTTTGCCACTTGGCGATTAATTTAGAACTTGACGTGGGCAATAATACGAGCACTTTGTCTCCCGGCGTGAACTCTCTAAGGTGCATGCCCCTGTCATACAGCTGGATTTGATGTTCTTGTGCCTGCCGCAAATTCTCCTGGGTTAAGTGCGTGAGGGTGTGGAGTTTTGCAGGCAAGTCAAGAACGTACTGAATTTTGTTTTTGCTAGGCGAAGGTCCCGCTTCTCAATGATCTTGTAGCACATCCAAAATGCCACGCAGCTTATGCCCATATAATAATTCAAATGGAGAAAACCCTGTGGAGGCTTGTGGGGCCTCTCGTACTGCAAATAACAGGGGCTCGAGCCACTTATCCCAATTACGTGCATCCTCACTTACAAATTTCTGAATTATGTTTTTGAGTGTTTAATTAAAATGCTCCACTAAGCCATCCATTTGTGGGTGATAGACACTGGTGCAGATAGACTTAATTCTCAGTAACCCATACAGTGCACACAGTGCGTGTGACATAAATATAGTACCTTGGTCTGTCAGTATTTCTTTCAGAATCCCGACCCAAGAAATAATACGGAAGAGCGCTTCCACAATACTGCGTGCTGAGATATTGTGGAGAGGCACCACTTCTGGATATCGTGTTATATAGTCCAACGCAATATCCAGAAGCGATGTAAAGTGATATCCCATGCCAACCGATCTAATGACCCGACGAGATCCATCACAATTTGCTCAAATGGGGTCTTGATTAAAGGGAGAGGGCGCAAAGGCGCTTTTGGAGTGGCCATGGGATTTACTAGTTGGCATTCGCGGCATGCCGCACACCACCAATGGACATCCCTGCGAATCCCTGACCAATAGAAACAGGCCATTATTCCGGCTAGTGTTTTATCCTGCCCTAAGTGTCCAGCCATTGGATTAAAGTGTGCCGCATGGAATACGAGTTCCCTACAGCTCTTTGGGATTAACAATTGGGTTATTCATTCACCACTTTGAGTGTTCTGCATCACTCGGTACAATCTATCTTTAATAATAGCAAAATAAGGGAAGCCCGGTGTCATGCTTGGCTGAAGAGTTTGACCATCGATTACTCTCACTTGGTCAAACGCATGCCGCAGGGTCTCATCTCACGACTGCTCTAATGGGAAATCCTCAAGGGAGGGAGGAGGATCGGGCTGTTCCTCACTCCTCGTGTCACTCTGATGTGGTGCTGACATAGACGGCTCTGTGACAACTTCTCCAGTCAACGCCACACCAGGATCTTCCCGTGACATACTAGAGCAAGACCCACTATGTGTTAAATGTTCCATCAGCTTTTTAAACCCTGGCCAATCAGTTCCCAAAATCAACGAGTGGGTTAGATGAGGATTAACCACCGCCTTTATTCTATGTATTTATTGAACACCTTGCACCAGGTGTTATGACAACAGATCCAGTATCTGTGTCATTCAGGAATGAGGAAAGCACTCTGGAAAGTAATGGACGCGTGCAAAAACCATGTGTTCAAAAAAAAAATCTTTATCTAGAAAAATGCAAATACAGTTTCCATAAACAATAAATAAAAAGTTCTCTTATTACAGCTTCCTTCAAATAATTCCTAAACTCAGCAAGCACGGTCAAAAAACTGTGTGAATCCATGCTTCTCAAATCCTCATCTCTAATCTACCATTCTTCAAGCCCAAAATGCATCTTTACGCACGCTATCAAATTAAGAGTCCCAATTTTCAAATATTATTATTATACTATTAACTTAAACTGACATTATTGTTACTTTCATGAAATAATACAGAAATTACAAATATATTCATACACAAATAAAACAAATATGAAATCTTATCTATGGCTCTAACACTCCGGCCCCTAATTGTATAGGCAGGATGCATAACAATTGCAAACTTACAAATAGAGCCATATCAATTCAACATCTACTGTACAAATTAACTTAGTCTATCAATCAAACTTCAGATTATGAGTCCATCAGCAGTTCTTTCTTGACTCATTCTGCTTCCTGCAAAAGACAAAGTTTGTTAGTTGGCCTATCTAATAGGCTAGACTTGGTTTGAACTTGAACCCGTCGGACGGCTCCTCTTGAGTCTGGGTAAGTCTGCCGGATTCTTCCAGTCAACCAGGCATTCCTTGGGGCAGAACTGTCCACAACGAGCACAAGGTCTCCAGGAGTGAAATTTCTCTTGCAAGTATGCCACTTCTGTCGCTCTTGTCGCAATGGGAGGTATTCCTGAGTCCATCTTGACCAAAATAAGTTGGCCATATATTGTATTTGTTTCCATCTTCTACGGGAGTAGATGTCATCCCTGTTAAACACACCAGGCAGAAGAGCTGGTTGCTTCTTCATTAACAGAACATGATTTGGAGTCAAAACCTCTCGGTTGTTGGGATCATCAGATGCAGCAGTTAAAGGACGATCATTGATTATTGCTTCAACTTCGCATAGCAGAGTGTGAAGGCTGTCATCATCTAACACCTGCTGTCTCAATACAGAATTCAACACCTTCCTGACAGTGTGAATCTGCTGTTCCCATATTCCACCCTGGTGGGAGGCAGTCGGGGTATTAAAATCCAGGTGATACCTTTCTGCATCAGGTCATCTCTGATTTGAGCATGATCAAGCTCTTCTAGAGCCTCTTGGAGTTTTCTCTCAGCACCAGTAAAATTTGTGCCATTGTCAGAGCGCATAGTAGACACTTGACCTCTTCTACAGATAAATCTTCTGATGACATTAATGCATGATGAGGTATCTAAAGAGTGAGACACCTCTATGTGGACTGCTCTAAGTGAACAGGACGCCATAGTGTTTCACCATGCTGTGTGCCCTTCTGACCTCAAAGGGTCCAAAATAGTCTACTCCTACATGCATAAAAGGAGGCTGATCTGGGAGTACACATTCCTCAAGTAAGTCTGCCATTTTTTGCTCTGCAGGCTTTGTGTGCAGTTTCTTGCACGTAATGCATCTGGATATCACTGTGCAGATGGCTCTGTTCAATCCTGGAATCCAGTATCGCTGTCTGACCTTTGCAATTAACTGATTTCTTCCACAGTGATCATTCTGACGGTGGACATGTGGCAGAATCAGCTTTGCAAGGTGGTGATCCTTGTGTAGCACAGCTGGGCATCTGGATTATTCTGGCATGGCTGACTTGTTCAACCGACCACCCACTTTGATGAGACCATCTTGCAGAACATGATTCAATCTGTAGAGGAGACTAGACTTCTTGACTTGGTAATCTTTACTTTCAAGTGAGGCCAACTCCTCTGGGTACATCTCCCTTTGACTGTGACTTTCTGCATCCTCCAAATCTTGCACTGATAAAGATTTCTTGTCCACTGACTGTCTCAATCTCATCATTTCTTCTTGCACTTTCAAGTTCTGTTTTCTTTCATCTGCCTCTGTTAGAGTAACAACAGCTTCGCATTCCTTTCTTTTGATAGCGAAGTAGCAAAGCAAGTCTTTCAAATGCAGCATCTATGCAACAGCTTTCTTCAATCTATGCCAGTCAGAGTAGTATTCTACCAATGTCTTCATGTCTACAACTTTGGTGGTGCTGACGAGACTGACAAGGGTTGCCTTTCTGACTTCACTATCATCCATGGTGCTGGGTATGTCGGGTCTTGTAGGCCACTCATACTCATCTTCACAAAGGAAATGTGGACCATGAATCCAGTTGGCATTCTTGATGAGTGAGGTAAACCTCATACCTCTTGAAGCTACATCCGCTGGATTGAGTGAACTATTCACATATCTCCACTGAGATGGTGAAGTAGCTTTCTGGATGAATGCAACCCGATTGGCCACAAAGGTCTTGAAGCGTGAAGCATCATTCTCTATGTACCTAAGTACAGTCAGACTGTCCATCCAAAAAACAGACTTTTCAAGTGTGGTCTCCATTTCCCGTCTTAACAGTCTATCCACCTTCACTGCTATGACTGCAGCAGTCTGTTCCATTCTAGGGACTATTACTTTCTTCAGAGATTCTACTCTGGATTTAGCCATAAGCAATGTGCAGCACTTCTGTCCACCCTTACTGGTAAGCAGAATGTATGAAGCTGTACTATAACTGCTCTCACTTGCATCTGAGAAGTTGTGTATCTGAGCTTTGAGAGTGGGACCAAAGTCAACCAGCTTGATACATCTGTCCACCTGGCTGGACAACTCCTGCAGCTCTGAAAGCCACTGAAGCCACCTTCGTGTATACCTTTCACCAATCTCCTCATCCCAGCTCAATTTCTCCTGGCAAAGCTCTCTGAAAATCAGTTTGGCTGGGAGGATACATGGAGCAACTAGGCCTAAAGGATCACAGACTGAGCTTACTATTAAGAGTATTCCTCTTCTAGTGGTTGGTCTTTCTGGCATGTTTGCTCTGAACCTGAAGGTGTCCGATTCCATACACCACTGGACTCCTAAGGCTCTTTCTGTTGGAAGAGTGTCTTTGCTCAAGTCTAAGTCCTTCACCTCTGCAGCTCTCTCATTCATAGGGATACATGACAGAACTTGTCTGCTGTTACTAACCCATTTTGTCAGGTTAAATCCACCTCTTAATCATAAAGCCTTCAGAGACTGTGAAAGTGCTATGGCCTGCTCGTCTGAAGCCACAGCTATCAAACAGTCATCCATGTAAAAATTTCTCTCAATTGTTTTTGCAGCTTCGGCTGTTGTCTCATTCCTTCCGTCTCCTGCTGTCTGTCTCAAGGCAAAACAAGCACAGCTTGGGGAGGAAGTAGCCCCAAAGATGTGTACAGTCATTCTGTACTCTTCTAGTGTTCTGTTCAAGTCTCCGTCTGGCTACCAGAGGAAACACAGGAAGTTAGAGTCCTTGGGGGGTACCTTAGCCTGATAAAACATTGCCCCTATATTGGCCATCATCACAACCGACTCCTCTCTAAACCTTGTCAACACTCCAATCAAGGTATTAGTGAGATTAGGCCCTTGGAGTAACTGGTTGTTCAATGAAATTCCTTGATATGTCACTGTGCAGTCAAAGACAACTCTAATTTTCTTCTTTTTAGGGTGGTACACCCCATGGTGTGGGATGTACCAGACCTCTCCTTCCTTGCACTGACAACTTTCTGCAGGCACCTTTTCTGCGTAGCCCTTTGCTATGATGTCATGCATGAAGGCCTTGTTGTCAGTGTGGAACTCTGGGTTCTTAATGAGTTTCTTTTTGAGGTTGATTGCTCTTTGTTCTGCATGACTGCAGTTACTGGGCATCTTCACAGACCTGTTCTTAAATGGGAGACTGATACAGTAATGTCCATCAATGAACTGACAAGACTTTTCCACATCCTTCATAAACTGCCGATCATCCTGTGACATCTCTGTTCTGTCCTCACAGCTGCGCTCTGAGAAGTCAGAGTTGAAGTGCCGAGTTAACAACTCTTCAATGCTTGCCAGTGATATCCTGTTTGCAGTGAAATTCTGGAATCCTTCATCTGTGTCCTGAAGATGATCTCTCCTGATTGACTATCCATCCAACCGCGGTTCTTACTGCAAATAGACCATCACCTTGGCTATTGATGACTTGCCACGGCTCTATTGCCTTGTGAGCATTAGCGCCAATCAACAGGCCAATCTCTGCCTTGATACTCGGAAGGCATACCTCTTCAAGGTAAGTCCACCTGTGGAGGTCTTTCTGATGAGGGATGTTCCCCTTTTTGACAGGAATTTCAGGCTGTGTGAACACTGAAGGTAAGTCAATGTACTGGTTCTCTTCAAGTCCACTAACTTCCAGGTCTGACAGGATATGACTATGCACAAGCTTCTCCTGTCCCATAGTTTAGAGCAAAAGCTCCGTCTTCCTGCCTTTAAGGTACAGCATTCTTACGACCTTCTCCATAGAAAAAGTCGCTGAACTGCCTGGGTCAATGAAGGCATAGGTCTCCATTGTCTGTGTACCTTTCTTTGACTTGAGTCTTACCGAAACAATGGCCAAAACACATTCTCTGCTTCCGGCCCCAGTGTACCCACATGTCTCCTGTTCTACAGCACTAGTGGACTGAGTCTCAGTTGTGCTGTTCTTGACATCCTTGGCTGATGCCATTTCATCCTTCTGCACATGTAGAATGCTTGGATGTTTCCGTGAACATATCTGGCATGTCAATTTCCTAGTGCAATCCTTACTTAGGTGACCTTGCACAAGGCATCCGAAACAGAGACCTTTAGACTTCAAAAAGTCAATCTTATCCTTGTGTGCCTGCTTCTTGAACTTCTCACAGTTTCCCACACTGTGGTTCTTTACACAGCACACACGTCTCTGGCTTGGATTTACCCTGGTTGGTCTTTGCACTTTGGTTTGCCTGCGCTGATTTCTGTTTGTCTGTGTCAACACTTGTGGCAAAACTGCTACTCTTTGTGGTGTTTCCTTTTGGTTTCTTGACAGGTGTGCCTTTTTCCTTTTGTCCCACTGAAGCATTGGCTCCCTGAAGATCACCGAATAATGGATCTATGGCAATCTTAGCTTGTCTCTCTATGTAACTCACTAAGTCTGCAAACCTAACTCTTCTTTTGGTCTCCAGCATTTCAAATGCCACGTTTCCATTTCTCCCTCATCTTGTAAGGCAGTTTGGACAGTATGGCTCTCATGTTCGTCGGGTTATCCATTTCATCCATGTAGTCAACATCCTGCATGATGTTTCTGCAACCAATCAAGAAGAGAGCATAGGCATTCAGGCCCTTAGCATCATCTGCCTTTATCTGTGGCCACTTCAAGGCTTTCTCAATGTAATCCATTGTTATTTTCAATTCATCACCATACTGCTGATGAAGCAATAGCCTAGCTTCTCTGTAGCCCTTCTCTGGAGTCATGTGTTCACAGCTTCTCACCAGATCTTGTGGCTCTCCACTAGTATACTGTTCCAGAAAGAAGAGTTTGTCTCTAGCATTCTGTGTCTTGCTGTCAATAGCATTGTCAAAAGCTCTGAGAAAAGATCTATATGTGAGCGGCTCACCAGAGAAGACAGGAATGTCCCTTTTGGGTAATAGAGACAGATCTTGCTGCTTAACTAACATCTCGGTTATCATGTTCTGATGTTGCATCACTTCATAAATCCTATCACCTGTAGGCATGGGTTCCTGAGCTCATCAGGTGAAGCTCTGCCTATAGGCACCTGATGACGAAGATGAACACGAGGTGCATGTTCCATGTTTCTAGCAGTAGTGTCAGGAATATGATCTTGATCCTCCTCCTCACCGCTTGTTGACGGGACGTGAACTTCACGTACATGCTGAGCTCTAGGAACATTGGTATAGGATCCATCTTGAGAGCCAATTGCCCCTTGTGTGTGTCTACGTACATCTGTACTTGGCAACCTGGATGTCACATATTCATTCATGGCATCACGAGGGCTTTCGTGATTCTCAAACACCTTCAGCTTAGCAGTAGAGGCTGCTATTGCAGTTTCTAACTCTAACTGCTCCATCTCTGCTCTTAAGTTTGCTTCTTGCAACTGCATCACTTTCTTCTTTTTTAGTGATTCTGCATGTGCTAAAAGAGCTGCTCTTTTTGCTTCCTCTTTCATGCGTGCCACAGAGCTAATATACGACACAACTGAAGAACTCCCAGTACTGGAACCAGCTTTACTCTTGTCTTTTTGACTGCGTTGAGCTACCACTGAGACACTATCATGTGGATCAACCTCTTCCTCTTCCTCTATAATCCTTTGTTCTTTAATCCACTTTTCTGTCCTTTGGCCAATAAGCCTATGGAACTTCTCTTCAAGTGCCTTTTGTGTGTACTTGGGCTCCCTCTTGTGGTCAATTGCAAGTGGTGTACCACCTGCTGCATTAAGCAACTGTTCATCTGCCATCTTGGAAGCTTTAAGCAATGACTAAGCAGTAATTCCAAACGAACTTTCAAACATTCATAAGTAACTTCTGCAACTCAATACATTTAAAAAGTACTTTCAGTAGTCTTCCTCAGTATCTTCATCAATTAACCAAACTTGAATGAAGTTCAACACATCCAATTTAGGCAGCACAAACACGAGTTCCTTGGGCTAAGCTCCTTTACAGCTCCATTAGCATTGTTATGCTTCTATTAGCACATTAGCAGGAAAGCTGTACTTACAAGGCACCAGCAATCTTGGGAATGGCTCCTTTACTCTCACCAACAATCAGCTTCATCCAAATTCAGTTTCTTTTCCCAGCTGAATGTCCATTCTTTCCATATGGAGAAATTTTTTGACTAATGTTATGGCAGCAGATCCAGTATCTGTGTCATTCAGGAATGAGGAAAGCACTTCTGGAAAGTAATGGACACATGCAAAAACCGTGTGTTCAGCAAAAAATCTTTATCTAGAAAAATGCAAATACAGTTTCCATAAACAATAAATAAAAAGTTTCCTCTTATTACAGCTTCCTTCAAATAATTCCTAAACTCAGCAAGCATAGTCAAAAAACTGTGTAAATCCATGCTCCTCAAATCCTCATCTCAAATCTTCCATTCTTCAAGCCCAAAATGCATCTTTATGCACGCTATCAAATTAAGAGTCCCAATTTTCAATTATTATTATTATACTATTAAACTGACATTATTGTTACTTTTATGAAATAATACAGAAATTACAAATATATTCATACAAATAAAACAAATATGAAATCTTATCTATGGCTCTAACACCAGGCGTTGGTGAATTGAGGTCTGATTACAACCGGAATCCACCAACGCGTGATATGTATCCCCTTGAACACTTACTGGTATGCAATATGTTCCGGCCCGATTGGGGGTGGTCTCTGGTGCATTGAGGATCTGGATCACAGCTCCCACCTCCCTTGCGGAGCTCCAAATCTGGAGATGCTCCGACTCCCTGCTGTGCCAGCACACCGGCCCAGGCTTTCCCTCTGCACCGGCATTATGGGAGTCACTCATCTGAGGAGGAGACAACACAGACACAGAAGAGGGAGATGGGAGGACACCACAGGTGTGACAGGCCAGCTGGGGAGGAACCAGCCGCTACCTCCATGGTGGGGGAATGGGGTGGGGAGGGGTAAGAGAGACAGAGGGGGAAAAAGGAGAGAGAGAGGAGAAGCAAGGAGAGATGCCTCGTCTGCCTGCCGTCGGAGCCGTCTCCAGATGGTCGTCTGCCAACTCGATGGCTCATTCTAGTGATGCCGGGCGATGACACTGGACCCATTCCTCCGATCCTTCCGGAAGTTGAGAGATGAACTGTTCCAGTGCCACCAGATCGATGATCTTGCTGGCGTCACGATCTTCTGCCCTCAGCCACCACTGGCAGGCGTTCCGGAGTTGCTGGCGAATGCAAACAGCCAGCCGACCTCCTCCAGTGCCAGCATCTGGAAGCGCTGGCGATGTTGTTCCGGCGAGCGGCCAACCCACTGCAGGATGGCTTTCTTCAAGTCAGCATACACCAGTCGGCTGTCAGCAGGGAGCTGCTGCACTGCAAGCTGCGCCTCACCAGTCAGGAGTGGGACGAGGCACGCCATGTGCTGCTCAAGTGGCCACCCCCATGTCTCAGCTGCTTGTTCGAAGAAGGCAAGGAACGCTTCCGGATCGTCCTGCGGGCCCATCTTCACGAGGGTGCCGGCTACGGTGATGGTCGACGCCCCTGCTGACATGAGCAGATGCCAGAACACCTGGCAATCTTCCTGCTGTGCTTCTGTGCTCCACCCACATCAGGATCCATTGGGAGCACAGAAGGGAACCACCCCATGGAGTCCTCCCCATTCAATGAGCTCATCCTTGCCCTCGCTACCACCCAGCAGAACCAGCATCAAGCACTGATCGCC
>JAODOF010000012.1:4000948-4011959 GCA_027576175.1 Sciades proops | reverse complement strand
TCAGGTGAGGCAGGGGGAAGGATACATGGTCTGTACTCATGTCAGGTGAGGCAGGGGGAAGGATACATGGTCTGTACACATGTCAGGTGAGGGAAGGGGAGAGGTACATGGTCTGTACCTGTGCCAGGTGAGGTAGGGGGAAGGGGAAAGGTATATGGTCTGTACCTGCCGGGTTAGGAAGGGGGAAGGGGAAAGGTATATGGTCTGTGCCGGGTTAGGAAGGGGGAAGGGGAAAGGTATATGGTCTGTACCTGTGCCAGGTGAGGGAAGGGATACTGTGTGTGCCAGATGACTGAGTCAACTGTGTCAGGTCAGAAGAATGACAAAAGGTAAAATTCTTGACTGGTGATTTCACCAAATATGGTGAATAAAGAGGCAGAGGAAACTTGTCCCTACTTGTTAGGGTTGGACAAACAGTACCCATCTGTGCCAAGAGCATAATGGGGCAAATTGCATCTTGGCCAGGTGAAGAAAAGTAGCAGGTCAAATTTACCTTCAACAGCCGGTTATAATAGGAAGCAGGCAACTATTCATTACATGAGTGTTTTTGTTTTTAAAAGGAGACAACAGTAAGGGAGGGAGAAAGACAAGGAAATACAGTAGCACTTGGAAAGTTGGTGCCAGATCAGCAATGTTCCTCAAACACATTCACTTGATCTTCACTTTCATGGTGATGTAATATGAGGTAGGGTTATTATTTAAACCCCCCAACACACCATTGTGGGTTCTAAAAACGATTTTATTCACTTTTTCCTACTAAATCACTGTCACATAGAATTTATTTATTTTTTAAAAGTGCGTGTTTGGAAAATGGTTTACCACTATATGATTAGTCATTAACATAACCACACCATGAGCAATGTGCGATAACCTGATGGAAAGATTTCAAAACATGATGGACAGACCCGGATGTAATTTGGTTCAAAGTTTGATCGTTTTAATCCATGAGGCATGACGTGTGTACGAGTTAGTTCTGCTTTTCATATTAGGTTCAGAAATAAGACTTGGTGAAATGCAGGGGCTTTCCGATACACCATTACGTACACCCACACACACTCGCTCTCAGACACTCAGCCTCCCTCATACATGCACTACACTATTAATGCACCATTTTAGAAAAGAGTTCTTGAGAAATTGAGATTTTGGTAGGTTTGACGCAAGCAGAGCACACATTAAAGGTGATGACTGCAACATACTGACTCGAGCAAAGCATCTTCCTTTCTTCTGTGGTCTCGTCATGACGTCCTGTTGAGGCTTGTTAAAAATAGAAGCTGTGTGCGCATGATGTGTAGTAGTGCTAGATGTTTGCAAAAATTCTCTGAAACTGAAAGGGAGGAGTGTAAAAGCCCCTAACATTGTCTGACCTTTCTGTGTTTACCCAGAGAGAACCCGCCTCCTCATACACACACACACTTCTTCCACAAACAGTGGAAACTAAGACAGTCTGAAGGCGGATTCCCCTATCGAGGCGAGAGAGGAGGACACCCCCCCACACACACACAGAGAGAGAGAGAGAAAACCCGTGGGCAACCAAAAGAGGAGTCACAGAAGACTCGCACACACCTGGGGACACATGCAGACACGGATAGACATGGAGCGCGAGCAGAATAACGTGAAGCGTTTCCTCAAGCTGGGTTACTCGCGCTCAGACATCGTGCGAGTCCTGCAGACGCTCGAGCACGACGCGCAGACCAACGACATCCTCCAGGAGCTCATCAAGACGTGTCGCACTAACGCCGCTGGAGCGCCAGAGAGCAGCCCTCAGCTCATCCCGCGAGGATGTGGCTCTTCACTGCAGCACAAACACCCCGACACCACACACTCCGACTCGCACAGCTCCAACCCCTTCAGGCCAGTCGTCATAGACGGCAGCAACGTAGCTATAAGGTGAGAGCTCGTCTTTAAATACACGCAGTCGAAATATGAGTCTTGAGCTTAATTCTTTTTTTATGAATGATGCTCATTCGAAGTATCGGATGACTTCATGCAAGAATGTAAGAACGCCGCGATGAACAGTCGAGATGTGAGTCAATGCGAAAGAAAGGAGTTCTTACAAAACCTGAAAGCAAAACGATTGACCTTTCGCTGGGCTGGAAACGAGGATACCGGAGCGTTTAGGAAGACGGTCACGTTTCCATCCAGCCAAACAAAACAAACACGATAAGACGACTAAAACAAACAAACAAATACATAAATAACTCATGCTCCTGTTGCGTTGTTTTAATGATTACGACTAATTACAACTCATTAGGTATAATAATTCACCATGTCATCTTGGCGTGTTCGTGACACAAGGTAATTATTGTTAATGTATTGTATCCATTGACAAAAACTGGCCTGCGTACTCAGGGTCATTAATGACTTGTTTAAAACCAAACCAGTGATTTTTCTCTCTCTCTCTTTTTTTTTTTTTAAGTATTGGCACCGTCCATTAAGCGATTTCAGATACCTTACAAATACTCGAAACGGATGAAGCTCTTCATCTCTGAAAAGGGAAAACTCTTTTTACAGAGCTCTAGTGCAAGTATGAACATGAAGTGACATTCGAGATTGCGGTTAAGCTGTGACCTTTAAATCCGCCCACCTTAAAAATGTTTTTTGTTTTTTTTTTTTCTTTCCAACAGTTCGGGAACTGAACTGTTTGGCTTGGCATTCTTCTCTCTCTCTTTTTTTTTTTTCTCAAAAGTCACCTCATGATTCACACGTAGTTTCAAAACACGGTGTGAGGTTAGGTGAGGAGAAAAGATAAAGCACGGGTTTGTTTTATTCCTCGCAATTGCAGTTTGTTTTTGAAGCAGCAGGGGGCTTGTGGATTACACACTGCTCCTTCGATTCAAACGTCCCGCTTGTATCCTCTCACCGCTTTGAAACGAGTTTTGTAAAAAAAAAAAAAAACCCCGCACACACCTACGGAAATACTTGCCGTTTGGAAAATTGTCCAAATCCAAGCATAAACTTTTGAAATTTATCTGGCGCTGGCTGTTCCGCTTCGGTTCATGTCAATAATTCTTGAACCGAGTGCATAAATGGGTTAGGGCTGGTATTTGATGCATTTTGTCTTGCTTTCGGTTCCTCCTAAACTCCTGCTTTTGTTTCGAGTGTGTGATGCAGAAGTGGGAGTCGCACATCACCGACGAGCGAGTTTCAAAATTATTAAGTGAATAAACTTGGCGCGTTTCATCAACGAGCTATTACAGTGACTAAATTACAGATTGCGTCAGTTAGCCGACACCTAAAAAGCGCGAGGGGAAGCCGAGCTGAGGCAGAGTGCACCCACGCTTACACCCACGTTAGCGCTTGTGCAAAACACACACTCTTGGAGCACTGCGGGGACTCTCGTTGGCACAATGCACTCGCTTAAACAGCCCTTTAAAAAAAAAAAAAAAAAGTGTCCTCACTTCTCAAAATCGGCCTCACTCTTTCGGTCTTTAAAAATTAATGAATGAATTAACCCTTTTCCAGTCCTCAATATGTACCAATAACAAGTGTACACACACACAAGGAGGAGGTAAAAAAAAAAAAAAAAAGTCCTTGTCTTTCTTTTTTCAACTAGGCCGTCTTAGACCCCAAGACTGAAAATGGTGGTTTGAGCTGTTTGCGCATGCTGTTGTCCAGGAAGTGCTCTGCAATGTGACTTCCTTAACAATGGGCATGCTTATTAAGCGTATCAGTTTCAGGTGAAACACTGTATGCAAAGCACACACATGATTCTTGACACTGTTTGATGTGGCAAGGCCCGGCGCTCGAGTCGTCAAATACGACCACAGAAGCTTTTCGCTTGTACCTGCATGGTTTCTGTGCATGCTGTAACGTGATTGGCTGACCGGATGAATGCGTACAAACGAGTGCCTGGCGAGTGAACACCATACAAATCTAGAATTTCGGTTTTAAAATCAATAATCGACTTGAGAAAGGTTTTAGGGCGTGTAACCGCTGGTTGAAATAATAACTACTGATACACTGAGGAAAATTTATATGGAATATAATACAATACCGAGCCATGTGAGGATGTGCATCGAGTTTCTCATACAGCAGAGCAAGAGTCTGGGTCACGCTGATACGATCACATGACTGACTGAGTGCTGGGCCGAAACAGTCTCGTAATGACTCACGGGTTCGCAAACCACAGACATCTGGTGTCTTAGCCTCCTACATCGACATTAAACTCGGGCACCATTTCTCTGTCTTTCATTACACCAGTCAGGGCTTTTCGGTGGGTCCCCACAACACAGGACCTAATACAAGTTATCCGAATGAAAGGTGCGTTTCCACCAACACACACACACTGATCCGATACCTCCAACTAACCAAAAACCTGCAGTCTGGAGGTTCAGTTGTAGTTAAAACATAGACAGCGATTAGAAAAGTGAAACTCAAGCGTCCTCCCGATAATCATGGGGACATTTAGTTCTCAAGTGCGCCGAGACAGATTATAGGACGGTCTTATAATCCTCGTCAGGATCTTCCACTGACTCCTACACCTCAGGAAACCAAAGCAACACTTGAACCTCTTTTAAAGTTTTAAAAAAAAGTCAGATATTCAGATCCTCATCCGGAAATTTGGACCCTGTGAAAATGCAGCCGAACTCTGATTTACGACACAGGGTTTCTCTGCTGAATCAGATCTCCTTGTCAAACATTAGGACAGAATGAAAATATCTGGACGGCTCTTAAAAGCTAAATCGCTCCAGGTGAAACGGCAGGGACGATGGAGGAGGAGGAGGAGGAGGAGGCGGTTCCGTTTGAGAACGACCCCCTAACCCCTGGTCCTGCTCAGATCAGAGCTGGGATTTAACGTATTCTCTGTTTCACAGCCACGGGAACAAGAAGGTGTTTTCGTGCCGGGGGATCCAGCTGGCCGTGCAGTGGTTTTGGGACCGGGGGATTCGTGACATCACCGTGTTTGTGCCTCTGTGGAGGAAAGAGCAGTCGAAACCCGAGGCTCTCATCACAGGTAAGACTCCAGGAAGATCGGTTTAGCCTTTCCATTTCCTTGTTCTCAGAAAGGAAACAGCCACGGATACTTGAAAGAGTTTGTAATTTCCTGTTGTAAAATCAATCAATCAATCAATCAGTCAACGCCCCTTCACTGTTCTCTTTAGACCAGTACATACTGGACGAGCTGGAGCGCAGGAACATCCTGGTGTACACGCCCTCGCGATGCGTCAATGGCAAGCGCGTGGTGTGTTACGATGACCGCTACATCGTCAAGCTGGCCTACAACTCGGACGGCATCATCGTGTCCAACGATAACTACCGCGACTTACAGCTGGAGAATCCCAAGTGGAAGAAGTTCATCGAGGAGAGGCTGCTCATGTACACATTTGCCAATGACATGTAAGTTGCATGCAAAGTATTGAGGAAAATACAACAGGGAAGAGAAAAAAAAAAAAAAAAAAGCCACAAACGCCCTGTCATTACGAGAACTGGGTTTATGATGTTATTCATGCTTGTATGAGGAAATAAACTGCTGAGAAAATATATATATACACACACACGTTCCTTGTTCCTGTTACTTCAGCCTGTGCAGTCCAAACATCCAAGTCCACCTGATCACAGGCTGATGGGATTTATTAAGTCGAGTTAGACTCCACACACACACACGAATCCGGTTATGATATTTTGTCAAATAAAATCACTTTAAAATACCGTACTGCAGTACACAACAAGATCCACCATCTCGGACTCGTATAGCTATAAGCACCTGAGCTTCCCTCGAGCCACACTACAATGCGAATAAAGCGCTGAAGTTTGTTTTCGCTGGCTGGAAACGAAACGTACAAAAAGACGTGCTCTCAAGCGTACACATGATAGAAAGCGTGGACGAAATCTCAGATGGAATAGTTTTCATCGGCAAATCGGAAATTTCAGATGTGGTAAAGGGTCAGGATTTTTTCTTTTTTTTTTTCGGTCGGGCACCACCCGAACTGATGATCGCATCGTCAGCTTTTCTTTGGCTAAGGTACGCCACCACTCTTTCCGGAGCAGTTGGGGGTTAGGTGCCTTGCTCAAGGGCACTTCCAGCCAGTCCTGCAGGTCCAGGGAATTGAACCAGCGACCTTTTGGTCCCAAAGCTGTCTCTCTAACCATTAGGCCATGGCTTCCCTTCAGGATGTTGATGGATTCAGCTGATGAATGTTTTTTTTTCCTTTTGGTTCAGATTCATGCCACCTGATGATCCACTTGGAAGAAACGGGCCCACGATTGAGAACTTCCTGAGAAAGAAGCCTTTAATATCCGAGACCAAGCTCCAACAATGTCCTTATGGTAAGTCTACACCCTGAGAGTAATTCGAGTACATTTTCTCAAGGCACACACGAGTAACAACACTGGACTTTTTCATTTTTGGCAGGAAAGAAGTGCACCTACGGTGTGAAATGCAAGTTCTATCACCCTGAACGCTCCAACCAACCGCAGCTTTCTGTGGCTGATGAACTGAGGGCGAAAAGTCAGCCGTGCAGCATAACCAAGGAGGAGCTTCCTCACTCTGCAGATTATCAGACTGTGGCCATGCTGCCTTTGCTGCACCCGCACGAGCTGACTCGGGCTCTCTCCGGTCTCGATCTCTACTCTTCCCCGCACGAAACGCAAACTCCCGCCTGCCTGAAGAGATCCCTTCCTGCTATGTGCAAGAGCATTAAAAGTGACCAGGCCTACGGCTCGCTCGAGGGCTCCCTGTCCCGCCTTTATCTCAGTGACTCCGCCCTTCAGACCTCACTCGCCTACAGCAGTGGGTGCATGACCGGAAGCAGCAGCGATTACTTCCTGTCTGGCGGGTCGAACACGCAGCAGAGGCGGGCGCGCAGTCCTGACGTGCCCTCGCGCAGCTACAGTCCCGACCACCACACGCTCTCAGGCTGCCAACACACACACTCCGACATCAGCCTCGGCTACACTCACGCGCTTTATCCGAATCACGGATATCACCAGTGCACCCTGTATAAAAACAGTAACGCACCTTTTTGCAACGAGCCTCTACCTTATCCTCAGTCGACACCTAATCAACTCCGGGTACCAGACGTGAACTGGGGTCAAGGCCAAGCTGAGGTCATGGACGGGGAGAATTTGATGGACAGGAGGAGGGATGTGAGGTCTCAGCTCAGCACGATTTTCCCTCAGAGCATCGTGGACCAGGTTATGAGCTTGTACCCACACACGCTGGATACAACAGAGCTAGTCATGCTGATCCAGAAATACAGGAACAGTGCCTTGCTTTAAAAAGTATACCCTGACGGGCGACGAATGTATCCGACAGCAACCTCATTCCGGCTTGTCTCATCCATCAACGGTAAACTATTGAACTGGTTTTGTAAGATTTTTTTTTTTTTTTTAACCCAGAGGTTCCTGTACTGGGAAAGCAGTGCATGTTTGAGTGAAAATCACAACATAACACAAAAAAAAAAAGTGTTTTTTTTTTTAATTATTATTATTATTTTTTTAAAAATACAATCCAAATGTAAAAATTTCAGCTTGAAACATGAAGTCTTAGAGCTAAGCAAGGACACAGTCTCACGCCCTGATTAGATGAAAATCTAAAGCCACTGCTTGAATACAAGGTTTTGTGCAACTTATAAAAGCGACACGATCCTGTTTTGTGCTGGCGCTGAGAAATAATTAAACCTTCTTCATCCCACCTCAACTTCAAAACTACTGTACACCCACTCCTTCAGTGTTATCAGCAAGTCTGCGTGATAAGACACCGAGGGACTTTCTATCATCTGTACACACACGAACAAGGGGCTGAAAGTTAACCAGGCGGCCATTTTGGACCACTGAAAGCACTTCCCCCACTCTCGGTGTACACCCCATCTCCTCAAGTTTAAACATGCAACACTGCACTGGAAAAGCTGATCGCACGTCAAGTTGGAATCTGAATAGTAAGAAATGTAGCTTCATAACTACTGTACGCTTTTCTGGCTGCAAGCTTCAGAATCTTGAAGGCTGATGGGAAAGGCTCTGTGGTTTGTCGTGTATCATGTCAGTAAATTACCCCTTTCTGTGAAAGTAGGTGCTTCCTGGATGAGACAGTGTTACGGCGTTCGATACAGTAGCATCAGTGCAGAATTAACGCGGCACAAAATAACTGTCAACTCTTTGTTCTTTGTAAATGGACCTGCTGCTCTTTATAGTAAAGACAGAAATATATTATTACATCAATACAGCACTGTATTGTGTTTGTGTGTGAACCTCTTGATACTGTAAAAGGACAAGATGAATGTATTTGCCGGGACGATGCTCGCTCTTTAAAGCCACCCGGTTTGCTGTAATTACTATAAAAGTTGCTTGTTGAACGTGAACATGAAGGCTGACCTTCTCTGAGAATAGACGACGACGACGACAAGTTGAAGAGAACGTTAACCTGAAGAACCAGTGTAGCTTTGGTTTGGATAAAAGGGCGTGTGTAAGTAAGCTGAAAGTGACTGAGACTTTTTTTTTTTTGCAGCCTCAAATTGAGGCGCGGACAAATATTAGATACTAGCTGAAATGTGACGTAGCTAAGATTAGCAAAACCCTTTCTCCTGTTTGTACTGCTTTAAATTTGTGACGACCTAAGAATTAAAATAAGTTAAAAACACATCTCTTGCCTAAATGTTGTTGTTTTGACAGAGGTATTGGAATTAGCGCGGTTTGTTTGTCTGTCTTAACAATCTAGCGTCTAGACGGTTGCACTGATTGAATTTTCAAGGTAGGTGGGTAATCAGTCCATAGATTACCAGATTCAATTTTGGGAGTAAATCGGGTCAAGGTCACCATAACATTTTCCATTACAACTCAAGAACGGTTGCCGATAGACAGATGTTTACTATTATGAGCGTATAGGAACTCCCACATGGCCTTTCATTTGGCACCATGAACTGAAGGTTGTGGGTTTTCAAAAGGTTATAACTTTAAAACAGTTCATGGTAATCAGATGTTTACCATTATCAACTTGCAGGAAGTCCCATACGGGCTTTCAGTTGCTGCCATGACCTCTGACCTTGAAATGTCAAACTCAAAATCATGGATTTTCATTGGGCTATAACCTGACAGCTGATGATTGAGAAATTTTTGCAGTGATCATGATCTTAACAACTTGAGGGCGGAGATTTCCGAACAGAAGGGTAGTTTCAAGGAGCCCATTTTCCTTAATGCACCTTTAACGGCAGGTCTAAACCCAGATTTAGGAAAAAGGTTTACACCTCAAACAAAAATCTTCATAATTTCCTCCAAGATCCGAATATTCTGATTTTGACCCGAGTCCAGGTCATGCGGCGAAAACAAATTGTGACCTATAATTTGGGAAGGAAACAAGATCGACTGTGAGCTCCTGCTCGTTTACGTATCCCCCTGCCGCTCTCGCTTATATCAGAATGCAAGCGTTTGAAGGAATAAGACACTTATTATGAATGTTGACTTCAACAAATAATGAACAGCATCCTGCGAAACTGTCATTTTGAAATATAGCGTCAAAATCCACCCTGTGTGTTTCGTAAACACGTTTGGTCGGTAAACAGGAAGTCGATGTGCGACAGACCTGAAAACGGTCCACATGGTCTAGAACCCCAAGCTGAAGCTCGCTACCGAGTTTCAAGAAATTATTTGTCACATTTTTCAAGTTGTGCCGCAGGAAACCAACCCTACCTCTTTACACTGACCTCAACAGTGACCCGTGGCACAAACCCACCGGACCTTTGGTCCAGGTGAGCTAAAAATGTAAATTTCTCAGTATCAAAAGGCACATATACATTACTTAACACATACTGTATACCAACTTTCAAGACCGCACCACTCATAGTTTTCAAGTTCTGCTCTGGAGAAGGGAAAAAAAAAAAAAAAACCTATCCCTAAAACTAACCCAAGACACGGAGTCTGAAGTTGTTTCTATGGAAACATGAAAAATGAAAATTTCGCACATTTCTTAGTATAAAAAGGCACATCTACATCACCTTGTTAACATGTATACCGAGTTTCAAATCCGTATCATGAATAGTTTTCGATATGAGCTCCGGAAACGAACATTGCTCTTAGAAACTAAGTCAAAATCTAAATTTTTTTTTTAATGTAAAAATTGAAAAAATTCATTTAAAAAAAAAAATAGTATATATATATTATACATATATATATATACACACACACACACGTTTATATGGAAGATCTAACCACGACAAATTTATAACTTCTTGGCAGAGGTAGCTGAAAATCTTAAAAGCATAAAATCCTCCATTAAAACGCAATACGTTTTATGAAAGACATGGTCAATATCTCACACCATCCGGTTTTACGTCGGTTTCGCCACCAGGACGCAGGCACGACGTCTGTTCCGTCCCCGTCTATCCGACGTGTCCGAGGCCTCCAGCTCGTATTCACCTCCGCCCAGGATTTCCGTGGCCATGAACTGCTGCGTTGCACGTATTCAAACCATCCTGGATGTCTGCAGGGCCGCAATTTCAAGAGGTTGAGACGTCACTGTCTCCTCTCCCTCCGCAAATCCACCTGACCATCGATCGCTCGTTGCTTTGCAATATACAAAAGTCAGCCTTCTTCATACGGCGTCGCGTTCTCATGGAAAGAATGGGTAGAAGCAGCTCAGGGAATTTACCCCGGGCGGTTCTTACTCGAGTGATCGTAGCAGCCTCGCAGCCACCTCCAGGTAACAGAAGGAGGAGTCTACCACCTCTAGCTTGTGCTCAGCGATGGAGCGGGGCGTGCCAAAGCAACGGCTGCATTTGAAGCCAGGCTCAGGGCTCAGTCTGCCGCTGGTACCGGTGTTTACAGCACTGGCAGAAGCTGGAGTTCACACCAACTCCTTTCATGCAAACAAACACCACAAGGGTGCTTGCCAGAGACAGATATTTGTCAAGTTTTAATGTCTAATTAGCTAAATTCATACATATCGTATATGCGTTTCAAATTAACAGATGCAGAGCCAAAAATGCTGTTAAATAAAGTCCATAACATCAGGGGTTCTACCAAGTTTCCGCAGACCTCTGAAAGGACGAAACAAGGAATAATCAGGGTTACAGACAGCCTT
>JAODOF010000012.1:3409511-3421043 GCA_027576175.1 Sciades proops | reverse complement strand
TCCGGCACGCGCGCCGTTAACAAAGAACACCTGTCTTTAATCAATGAACTATGTTTGGGCTATTTAAGGACTGCGCCAGGCAAGGACGATGCGAAGTATTGCGCCGCGTCTAGGAACGCGAAAAATCCGAAAAATAAGTTTCTCCATTCGGGAAACCGGAGATTCTCAAGAGTTTTGTCAAATGTCCGGATAAATCCGGAAGACTTTCATCTATAATTTTATTCTGTTCCGCATTCTTCCCTACTACCCTCGTCTATTCTATTCTCTACTCTACACTGTTCAATTCTATTTCAAGTACAACGTGTATCACGATTTATGACATCACGACACTACCTGCTCGGGTTTTCGTGCAATTCTCGTCCGGCTAACAGAATTATAGGCTCGCCTTCGCTAAGGAGGACACGTGCAATGCTCCAGCAAATCCGTCCTTATAAAAAAATAGAGCAGCCTTGTATTTCTTCTACAGCCAGATTAATTAAGGATATCTTTATGCAATTCTACAACAGCTAACAAATGTATAAATATATTACTTTTTGATTCGACACAAACGACCTCGTTTATCATCAAAAATGAGAATTAACAGACGAAGGAAAAATTGTGATCGAACCCTGATTAATTGTGCAGCCCGAATAATACATTAATACATATTTGCATTATTTAATAAGAACAACAACTTCGCTGGCGTAATAATTCTAATAAATACGTACATCATTCAATCGTCAACCGATCAATTCATGAATAAATATCTGTTTGTTTAACAAAATGAAACACGAACCCAACTGCACAAGTCACCAAAATAAGAATTCAAGTCTCGTTCTCTGACCTGAGATCAGTTTCTGCTTCAGAAACAAGGAGACCGTGTCCAGCGGCGATCAGAACCAAACACTTATTCAGCTCTCCCACTCTCTGTGCGCTGAGAGTTGGTGAGGATGAGGTTGTAAAGGTCAGCGCTCAGTTTCTCCTTACCTGCGTAGGGGTGTGTGTGTGTGAGAGAGAGAGAGAGAAGGGCTTGCTTTATATCCCAGGTGAGCGGCAGCTAAATTGGTAAGTACCTGACATTTGGTCGGGCAAATTATGGGTTTTTAGAGTCCATCAGTGAAACGATGCTTAAACTAATAAGTGTGTGTAATTCTGTGGCCTCGACTCAACTCCAAAAGCACTCCAGTGGCCATAAACAGGAAATTAAATCCGGCCCTGGGCGCTGTGCAAGAGCATTGTGGGTAAAGACGCATGGTTAACGCAGCCCCGTTCAAAACAGTCACCGTATTTGGAGGAAAAGTAAGGAATTAGAAGTCAGTGGTGGGTCTGAGATAACACGCTCACGCACTCGGAGTCTCGGTCTAGCTGGACGTTGGTTAATATGTAGCGCTTACTACATTTAAAACCAGTTTAAAGATCAGCCAGGTGCTAAACGGTGTCCTTCTGTCAATACGGGACAAATTAGACTCCCTACCAGATAATTAAGCAAGCTATTTACCCGAGTGCTGCTGAATTCTGGACTGTGATTGGCCAGAAGGGTTTTGCTCATAAGTTTCTACAGTAACGCCTTGCCTCGCGGCGAAGTTTTGCGTAAGACGACGGACTATTTTGCTCCTTTCCCCTCAATAACGTGACAAAACTGTTACTATAGAAACGTCCTCACAACATTAATACATGCGCATTACTGAGGACAACACCTTCTGACCTATCGCAATCTGAGAGCGTGTTCCATGGACGTTTGAGATCAATAAAAGTAACTCGTGGATAAAAAGAAGTGTCTTTTGAATTCATTAAAATTCATAATTGCTGTGGTGTGAGAGGAGGAAGAACCGACGTCCATCCAGGGGGTAACGGTAAGCCTGTTTCGTCACGCCACAGCATGAACCGTTGATTATTTTCCCATCCCAGCACCCTTTTCCTCCTGTTTGGCTCTCAGCCAATCACACGCTAGCGACCAAGCGGTGACGATGACAACGTGCACTTCCTCTGAGACGCATGAAACCAGCCAACAGCATCTTTTCAAACTGCTCGGCTTGAAGACGCTCGGAACAAAACGCTATCTGCCCTCTTCCTCATACACGAGCTCACAGACTCCTACGACTGGCTAGTGTTGCTGTGACTGACAGGACAGACAGAGTACAGTCCCGTGCAAAAGCCTTAGGCACATGTAAATGAAAAGCTGTCGACCAAAAATAGCTTAAAAAAAAAAAAAAGGTTTCAACATTAAATAATACTAACTTAAAACAAGATCAGCTGTGAGCTACTGCTCACTTACGTATCCCTCCATTCACGCTGATATCAGAATGCAAGCCTTCGAAGGAATAGGACACTTATTATGAATGTTGACTTCAACAAATAATTAACCCTGAAACAAGAAAGTAAAGAGTGTCTCTCCCCAAGGATTTCAAAAAGCATCCTGCTAAACTGTCATTTTGAAATAGCGTCAAAATCCACGCTATATGTTTCGTAAATGCATTCAGTCGGTAAAACAGGAAGTCGATGTGCGACAGACCTGAAAACGGTCCACATGGTCTAGAACCCCAAGCTGAAGCTCGGTACCAAATATCAAGCAGTTGTGATTTGTAGTTGCTGGGAAAAAGTGTTACGAAAATCTTGTAAATCCACGCTATATGTTTCATAAATGCATTCAGTCGGTAAAACAGGAAGTCGATGTCCGACAGACCTGAAAACGGTCACAACTGAAATGAGATAAACAGTTAACAGTCTACGCAGCTGCCTCAAAGCTGGGATTCAAACTTACAACCTTTCCATCACCTTTCCAAAACCAAAGTCTTAACCACTGATCCACTGACAGGATTTTGGAGGCAGGGGAGGGGAGGGGAGGGTGAAACCCCTGCCCCCCCCAAAAAAAAACTTAATTATCTGCATGATTGAACTTAATACCAGAAGGGTTAATACTGAACAGAGTAGGTGCTCATTTTCCATGTTTTATGCTGCGTAGCCTGAAACGTGTCCACTATTTGGGCAAAAAGCCACATATCAATAATTCACACTTCCTGTATCATGAAGTCTTTTCAGGACAAACCACATCGTCCCTCATTCGCCCTTCTCCGCCTCAAACGGCTCCAACTCGGGTTTGTTCCAGCACCCTGCAGTGTAGTGCGTTGTGTATGCCTGCGCCAAGACACACACACACACACATATATGCATACAGACTCACCGTTTTCTTTGCCGCTGCGTCGCAGTCCACGTCTGACGTCTTGAATTCGGGGGTCGGAACAGCAGCGTTGGACGGCATCATCGAAACCAAACCCGACTACTTGCGATGCATTTAGAAATGAACGCGAATGAAAAAGAAAGTTATTCTGGGGCGATGTTGCTGATCCACCTTCCGTCCTTCAGATCCTCCTTCTCCCTGCGGAAGAAAATACATTTATACGTCATTAAAAGAACTAATTACAGAATTATTTGAAAAGAAGCAAGGAAAAAAAAAAACCTACTTTTATTTTACATTAACGGTACCCTTTCACTCGTAAAAAACGTAGACAGTCAGCACCGGAAACGTCTAAAAGTTTGTATAAGAATCAAAGTCAGTCATCATCACTTTTACGTACAACTACACCTTCGCATTTTATGCTACGCCTCTTAGCGTTTGTCCATGTTTTCCCCTCATAACAGTGTGCCTTCCTGTCCCAGCAACAGTCTGTTTGAAACACTGAACGACTCCACAAGCAAAACAGAGGAGGCCATAAGCATCATTCGCTTTTTAGTTACATTAGATGATATCAAACATGCGACAAAGCAGTGGGGGATGGTTAATTTTCGACGTTTGCTCAGATCAATCCAAGCTTCTTGGAGGGAAAACTTACGACAACTGTGGTGGTTTAATCTTATCTGGTCATGTCCAACCGCTCGTTTAACGCGTACGAAGGAAAATAAAGCTCGGAAGGAAGCAGCATAGATTGTGAGTGTACGCACGATGCTAGTACGAAGCGGAGTACGTAACGTGTAAATCAAGCGCGTTTTCTCTTCAAGACGGGCCACGTCTGTACGCAACAAAACAGACGGACTTGCAACACTCTCATGCGAATGCTGACTCAATCGGACATTGTGTAAATGTTATTTCTGGCCAAATGATTCTTTCAAGCGAATCAACTTTGGCAAATCAAATTCGATTCTTCTGAATGTTGTGAGTCGAGCTCAAGAGACACATGAGCGCTGCTTTGTTTTATCAAGCCAGTGTGTGTTTTATTGTGCAAACGCTTCAACTGATTTAAAGAAGTCGTTTAAAACGAATGAATCGTTCGCTAGTCACTCATCGCCCTTTAATACGCCTTAAAAGTGTCCTGGAGCGGCTGTAATACAGACACAAAATGAGGTAAAACGATGTGGGCTTTTCATCAGCTACAAAGGTGGCAATTTGACCATCAATCAATCGTGCTTTATGTAGAAGCAAAACAAGAGGGTTTTTTTTTTTTTTTTTAAACATCATTATCTTGTTGGTTCATGGCGGCGCAGTCAGCATTTTTTTTTTTGGCGGGAAAGAGGAATGAAGATAAGCAAGCAAGTCCTGGCAGAAGCAGAACGGAGAGTCACTGTAATGTAAAAGGCCTCCCACGTGGGACTCGCCTGTGTAACATGGCACTGACTGAATCGTTGCCAGTTTCTATCCTGAGCTGTGCTGCGTACTTCAGCTCCAACTACAGCGCCTCGCTAGCGTGGAGAATCCTGGACGCTAATGCTGGTGTTGCTCAGACTGTTGCGAAGTGCTACACAATTCAATTTGGGACTTTTCCTTCCCAGAATTCCATTACAGCCTTCACTGAGACCACAGAAGTCCAAAAGGTTGCTGTATCCTTACCGTACAGCTTGCTTAGTTAAATAATTAGCTAGTTAATACCCACAAGGCGAATCCTCTTGCTAGCTGTATCGATCTAAAAGTTAAAAGAAACCGATATCTAAACATTTTATCATACTGTAATTGCTATGACGGTTTAACATGATATGGCTGAAGTTTTGTGAGAACGTTGTTGCTAGCGAACTTGGAAATACAATACATACTGTACGTTCAGCATAACCTGGCTAATGACAGAGGCGAAATATTTAGCCAGCAAACCATTTATATAGGCGCAAAACAATACACGTGGGAATATCAACATTTCACTTAGCCTGGTAAATCATGAAGAGGGGAAAGAAAAAAAAAGAAAAACTCTGTATAGCTAATATTACATTTAGCCTCAACCGCTAAGTGAACTTCCACATGTACTAGCACGCTGAGAAACATCAACAACAACGAGTATGCTAACAAGTTTTTCTTAGAATCAGTCAATTCTGTTGCGAGTTTGTGAATTAATTCAAATTTTATACATTTGCAGAAAAGATTAGATGACACTAAAAAAGTATATTTGCAGAATGACACTTTTGTCGGGGCTTTTTTTTTTCTTCTATTTTTGTTGTCCTGTTTTATCTAGTCATGGTTTACGCTAGTTAACGACTGAGGCTTAAGGTTTTGCTAGCTGTTCTTTCAAATAATCTAAAAGGTACATCAATTAAAAAAAAAAAAAAAGCAGACAAAACTGTCCAGAAGATCAACATTTCCCTCAGATTTATTAGTAAAAATAAAAAATAATCAAAAAAAAAAATCTCCTCATGACTAACATTACATGCTTAGCATCAACTGCTAAGAAAGTCTTCATGGCTTCTGCTATATTTGTGGCAATGCCAATACTATATTTAGATAGCCTTGTGTCTAAACAATCTACATTAACTATAAAATAAACAAACAAACAAACAAACAAAACTATCCAGAATATCAACATTTCCCTCAGATTTGTTGGTAAACTGCTCAGGAAAGATTCCACGTGACTAAAATTACACTTAGCATTGACCGCTAACTCAAATTTCAAGGGCTCTGCTAGAGTGGGAACAACTAGTGCTGCGTCACAAGTCATAAACTCAGAGTTATAAGAATTTTTTGATAATAATACTTGATATTTAGCGTAATATAAATTTAGTATAACATGAATATGTAATATTGTAATTTATTCATATACTTGGTTGCTTCACTTTGGTAAATAAATAAATAAAGCTAAATGCAAAGTAAAACCTATTTCCGAAACCAGAGTGATGTTTTCATGTGATTATAACAAAATAATACCATTTTAAACGCATTTTCGATAATTACTTCATATACATAACAACAAACTCAACCGAAATCTTCACGTATAAAAAGGAACACTTAATTCCAAACATCAACATGCAACACCATCGCTTCTACGTTTTTTTTTTTTTTTGGGAAACGGATAGTATGCTTTACACACACTGTTAGATATTTGTGTGTGTGCTCTTTTGAGTTGGTGAGACGCCTCGGTGTGAAAACGCCTCTGACAGGTGTGGTATGGACCCTGCAGGGACTTGCAGGAACCTGTAGACTGTTTCTGAGGGATAAAACGGCGATGTTGGGTTCTGCATGACACATTTCAGCAAGGATCTTACTCATCAATTTCAGTGTAGGAGGTTTAAAAAAAAAAACAACCCTGTATGACATTATCGAGAAATCAGTGAGACCGGTAGAGTGGGTTTGATATGCTGTCTGTGAGGAAAACTCTGAACATTCATGGAAGGAGTCTCCAGTGTCAGCGCTTTGTAACAGTCAGAAGTGAAGCTGTAACGTTGCATTTTCAAGAAATTAATAATGAATAACTGACATTTCAGACACTATACACTGATCAGCCACAACATTAAAACCACTGACAGGTGAAGTGAATAACGTTGATCATCTCATTACAGTGGCACCTGTTAAGGGGTGGGATATATTAGGCAGCGAGAGAACAGTCAGTTCTCGAAGTCGATGTGTTGGAAGCAGGAAAAATGGGCAAACATAAGGATCTGAGCGACTTTGACAAGGGCCAGATTGTGATGGCTAGATGACTGGGTCATTTCTCCAAAATGGCACATCTTGTGGGGTGTTCCTGGTATGCAGTGGTTAGTACCAAACAAAAGTGGTCCAAGGAAGGACAGCCGGTGAACCGTCGACAGGGTTATGGGTGTCGAGGGTTCACTGGGGCACGAAGGCTAGCCCATATGGTCTAATCCCACAGAAGAGTTACTGTAGCACAAACTGCTGAAAAAGTTAACGCTGGCTAAAACAGAAAGGTGCCAGCGTTAACCTTTTTAGCAGTTTGTGCTACAGGAGCTCTTCTGTGAGATCGGACCATATGGGCTAGCCTTCGTGCCCCAATGAGCCTTCGACACCCATGACCTTGTCGCCGGTTCACTGGTTGTCCTTCCTTAGACCACTTTTGGTAGGTACTAACCACTGGGAACACCCTACAAGACCTGCCGTTTTGGAGAAATGACCCAGTCATCTAGTTATCACAATCTGGCCCTTGTTAAAGTCTCTCAAATCCTTATGTTTGGACCTACCAAAAGGTTGTCCACCTACCAAAAGTGGTCCAAGGAAGGACAACCAGTGAACCGGTGACAGTGTCATGGGTGTCGAAGGTTCACTGGGGCATGAAGGCTAGCCCATATGGTCCGATCCCACAAAAGACTTACTGTAGCACAAACTGCTGAAAAAGTTAACGCTGGCTAAAACAGAAAGGGCTTCCTTTGGACCACTTTTGGTAGGTACTAACCACTGGGAACACCCTACAAGACCTGCCATTTTGGAGAAATGACCCAGTCATCTAGCTATCACAATCTTGTTAAAGTCTCTCAGATCCTTATGTTTGCCCATTTTTCCTGCATCCAACACATCAATTTCTTCAAGAACTGACGGTTCTCTTGGTGCCCAATATATCCCACCCCTTGACAGGTGCCACTGTAATGAGATAAATCAAATGTTATTCACTTCACCTCTCTCAGTGGTCATAATGTTATGGCTGATCGGTGTATACCTGAAAGTTTTGTTTATTTTTGTTCTGCTAGTGAAAATAGATCCTGAAGAAGCCACACTCAGTCACTTTATAGCGCATCGACTAGCTGGCTGGCTCACTCACATTGATTTGTACATTTATGTTAAAGGTGCTTCCAGTAGAACTGGCTACCTTTCTTCTATAAGCCAAATGTTATAGTCTTGAAAAACGTTTCGTTTCCACATCCGCTGCTAAATCGCTAACACATAGTAACCGTTTCTAACTAGGAAGTGGAATTTTATGTGGAGAACACAAGTTAGAACTTGCTCGTAACATTCAACAACATTAAATGTCACTACAAATGGATTTAATATATGGTGTCGTACACAAACACTGATTGTTGTCCTCGAACCACACACACCCAAGTGTTTTTCTCAAATCCCTTAGATATATTAAGATTTTGCAAGTTCCCAAATGCACATTATGAATTTTCTGCGACCCCAAGCCTTGACCACTTGACATTTTTTTATTCCACGTTTATAATTTCCATATTTTCATAAATTATTTGTTGTTCCGCTCAGAGTCACTTGTTATCAAGGAATTAGCGAAAAACGAGGTAGCTAGATGAATGTAACGACTCACACCGTTTCAAAATAGGAGCCCATTTCATAGATAGAGCGACATTTGTTATATATTTGTAAAAAATAAAAGAGGAGATTGTGAGATTCTCTCATGACTCCGTTTGTAAATCAAGTGACCCCCATGACCCCTAGTTTGGAGGTCTTACACTCAGGAGTTGGATGTTTTTAATCCATGTAAGAAGCGTGTACCTCTAACGTAAAGCCGTAAGCATTAATCATCAAGCTTAAGGAGCACTTATGTCAAATCAGTACAGTATTAAAGTCGAAGGAGTGTACGGTATAAAGCACGGCGTAAATCTGCAGGCTGCTCACTGACTCTCACAACACGCTCCTGTGTACAGATCTCAACACCCAATGACAATAATAACACCAATATAATGATTATAACAACACGCATAATACAACACTAATAGACAGATGACAAGTGAACTGAAACATGGACTATACATTAGAACCTACAAGAACATCAAAAACTTTTATAAATAATCAATCACACACTCGCTCATTAATCAGTACCTGTTAAAAAAAAAGGCCAGACTCCAGTGCATGAGCACACTACAGTGCTCCAACACAGAATAAACACCTACTGTACACGTGTTGCATTAGCACATTTAGTGTTTAATTAACTCTTACAATATTAATTTAACAGCTAAACGGTTACACTATTATTACGGAATAGACTAATATTAAAGCAACGTAGAATGAAGAGCTTATAATTCATTCATTGAATTAACCCTGACTTCTAAAACACCTTGCGCGAAAACCTACAGGGGTGTTTTAAATCTTATAACACTGATATTACATCTACGTCGTTTAATAACTGTCACAGGGTTTAACAAAAATTCTGTTATTCTGAAATAACCCCTACAAAACTGCACTGTCTAATCAGGTGTTAATTCAACATTACTAGAGTTGTATAAACACTTAACATTTTAATGCAACCCTGTAGGTGTTAATTCAACACTGTGCAGTGTTTAACACGGAGAGAGTTGCATTAAGAAGTGTACTGATTCGATTTATTAAATAGATTTGAACAGTGGTGAATTAATACATACAGGGCTGCATTAAGACATTTAGTCTTTAATCGACTCTTATAGTATTGAATTAATGCATACAAACTGCACACTATTCCGACAGACTGTACACTCAAGAGCCTATTAAACACTTAATCTCTTAATTCAACAGCGTACTAAGAAGACTATTACAGTGCTAAATTAACACCTATACGTGTGCATTAGTACACTCAGTGTTTAACAGACTCGTACAGTACTGAATTAATACATACAGGTTGGCCTTAAGACAGTGGCTAAATACAGTGTTGCGGTGTTGAGTCAACAGCCACTGGGTTGCATTAAGACTTTCAGTGTCTAACTGACTCAAGCAGTGTTAATTCAACACCTACAATTTGTTGTCCTGAGATGTAGTTTGGTGGTGTTGAATAAAGGAATCGTACAGTATTTCTGCAACTTACAATCTTGAATTAACACCCACATGGCTGCATTCATATAGTAAGTGTTTAAAAGTCTCTTACAGTGTTCAGTTGCCTTTACAGAAACACTTATCTCAAACAACTTACCACGCATGTCAAAAGTGGCTTGAGACATGGTCGTTGAGGTGTTTGATTCAGTGCTTGAGAGATTGTATTGAGTATTGTACGCTCTGTCGAATTAACACCCACAAGGTGGCATGCAGTGTTGAATTAACGCCCATGGACTTGTATGCAGTGTTAAAGTAACATCAAAAGAGTTGCATCAAGACTTTCACTGTTTAATACACTCTCAGTGTTGAATTAATACCTACAGAGTTGCACTAAGACATTGTGTTTAATACTCTCTTACAGTGTTGAATTAAACACAGGTTTTAATTAACACCTACAGGGTTCCAGCGTTGAATCAACACCTACAGAGTTGCACTAAGACATTAAGTGTTTAAGACATTTTTACAGTGTTGAATTAACACACACAGGGCTCCAGACAGTTTTTTTAATTAACACCTACAGAGTTGCACAATGACATCAAGTGTTTAATTCAACACTATATAAAACGTATTAAACACCCACAGGGCTCCATACAGTGTTGAATCCACACCTACAGAGTTACACAAAGACAATAAGTGTTTAATAGTCTGACAGTGTTAAATTAATACCTACAGGGTTGCACTAAGACATCGTCAGGTGTTGATACTCTCCTACAATGTTAAATTAGTACCTACAGGATTGCACCAAGACATTGTTTAATACACTCTTACGCTGCTGAATCAACACCTACAAAGTTACATTAAGACATTAAGTGTTTAATAGTCTCCAACAGTGTTGAATTACCACCTACTGGGTTGCATTAAAACATTAAAATGTTTAATACTCTCCTACAATGTTAAATTAATACCTACAGGGTTGCACAAAGACGTCATCAGGTGTTAATACACGCCTACAGTGTTGAATCAACACCTACAGGGTTGCACTAAGTCATTAAGGTGTGTAATGCTCTCCTAAAGTGTTGAATCAACACCTACAGAGTTGTACGAAGTCATTAAGTGCTTAATCCTCGCCTTCAGTGTTGAATCAACACCCACAGAGTTGCACTAAGTCATTAAGTGTTTAATACACTCCTACAGTGTTGAATCTACACCTACAGGGTTGCACTAAGTCATTAAGTGTTTAATGCTCTCCTACAGTGTTGATTCAACACCTAGAGTTATACTAAGTCATTAAGTGCTTAATACTCTCCTTTAGTGTTGAATCAACACCTAGATGGATGCACTAAGTCATTAAGATGGTTAATACTCTCCTACAGTGTTGAATCAACACCTACAGAGTTGCACCAAGTCATTGTGTTTAATGCTCTCCTTCAGTGTTGAATCAACACCTACAGAGTTGTACTAAGACATGAAGTGTTTAATACTCTCCTACAGTGTTCGATCAACACCAACAGAGTTGTACTAAGTCATTAAGTGTTTAATGCTCTCCTTCAGTGTTGAATCAACACCTACATGGTTGCACCAAGTCATTGAGTGTTTAAGACTCTCCTACAGTGTTCGATCAACACCAACAGAGTTGTACTAAGTCATTAAGTGTTTAATGCTCTCCTTCAGTGTTG
>JAODOF010000012.1:3042363-3052452 GCA_027576175.1 Sciades proops | reverse complement strand
TTTTTTCTGCTGTAGACAGATGGCCTTGTGCAAAATTACCCTTCTGGATGAGTGTGTAAAGGGACATACTTTCATATTAAAAAACACGAAATTGGTCCAGAATATGCACTTTAAATGTATATTTGAGGTTTAGTTTGTATGCATTTTGTTTTATTTTGCTATTTAATGTGTACCTTTTGAGGTGTGTGACGCCAACTATTCCAAAAAAGAAAATACAGTAATGTTGATGTAGAACTGAGGAGTACTGTCGTAATGTTTATTGCTTTACTTCTGTGTCTATTTTTTTGTCATCGTTCACCCCAGTCTCTGTTTCGTGGTGCAGGTGGTGTCGGGCGAGTTCAGCGAGGACAGCGAGGTGTATAACTTTTCCCTGCAGGCGGGAGATGAGCTGACTCCGATGGGCCGGGCTGAGCTGCTCTGTGTCCAATCTGCTCGTGAGAAGTCGCGCCTTGCCGTGTTGCTGCGCCGGCTGGGCCGAGTGAGCGGAGCTTCAGGACGCCCCACCCGCACCAAGCTGCCCTGTCTGATCTGCCTGAACCAGCGGACGCGGGAGAGCGTGCGGCTGCCGCTGCAGTGCCGGGGCCGTTTCTGCACACGCTCGCCGCTGGAGCTGCGCATGCAGGCTGGCGAGCATACGCTGCGCACCATCATCGAACGTGTGCGGCTGCCCGTCAACGTGGCTGTCCCACCACATCCTCCACCTCCACCTCGCAGCCGCTACGACCAGCACACCATCCGCCAGGGCCAGCGCTACAAGCTGCTCGCCATCGTCAGCCGGACCGTGGTGCTCTGCTGTGTCCTGCGCAAACAGGAAGTGACGCCTTCTCACTTCCTGTTGCTTAACGACATGCCGCGGTTCACGCTGCCTGATGGCTTGCTGCGTGATGACCCCGTCTACCAGCGGGCGGTGCTGCTGAGCGCGCTCCGTTGCCAGGAGACCTTTGACCCGGACGATTATTCCCGAGCCGTGCGGGAGGTCAAGGTGGACCTGACCGAGGAGTGCGTGAGCCCGCGCAGGATACGAGTGTATCCCGTATTCTCGCCACAGAGACTCTCGCTGTGCGTGTACGGGGGCGGAGCCATCACACCGACACCCACACCAGGCTGCAGGGACTCGCTGGGAGACACACAGACTCCCCCTGGAGGTGACGGAGAGAGGGAGGGGGTGGGTGAAGGGGATGAACGAGAGTACGTCACCCCTGATTGGCCCACAGAGACACAGGAAATTCCTTACGAAGAGCTCTGGGCCAATCAGAGTGGAGGAAGCTATGCAGAGGTTCCTGAAAGCACAGTCAAAGCTGAGCACAACCTTATATCCTTCCATTCCACTTCCTCATTGGATGGTACAATAGGCTCCACCCATGTTGCGATGGTGCAGATGGAAGCAGGACGAGTACCGACTCCACCCCCTGTTCCGCCCAAATCAGAAGCTGTGAGTAGACTCCTCGTTGTTTTTGTGGATTGTGGGTCATCAGTAAGTAAGGGAAGGGGTGTGGCCTCTGTGTAGTCTGTCAGTCCTAGGAAAGAAGGCGTGACCTCTGTGTGACTCGTGAAAACATTCAGTTTTTTGATAATCATATAACATCGGGTTATTTTTAAAAATTGTTGGCTGCGTTCTGCGTGCATGTCCTACCACTGGTAGTCTTGGAAGGAAGTTCTCACCCAATCCTTACCTGCTTGAAAAGGTTCGTGCATCCAATTTCCATTTGTTACATGACCGTGATATGATGATTTAAAGCCGCGGTAACGATGATGGAGCCGTTAGCCGGCGCTACAGTCAGACGGATTCGCAGGTTTATTCGTTAATCAATAGCTCTTCCTTACAGAAGATTTAAGGTGCATTTATGACTGTGCCAGCTCTCGTTTCTTCTTCTTCCTCCTTCATGTCCTTTTCTCATCCTCTCTCTCGCTCCCTGATGTTCTTTTATCTAAAGAGTCATTATGGATACCAGCAGATCACTTGAACACAGGTCAAGACTCTTGGGACACACACAGTCATGTATGTTCTGCTACAGTAATTCAGGATCTCTAAAGAGTCATAAAGCTGCACAGTTCTGGACTAAATAATTGATACAGCTTTTACAGACCTAGTAATGGCCACACACTTACGGGAAGAGAGCATGAACACACACAAACAAACATTGCTGTTGGAACTTTACTGTATCATCAGCTATATAGAAGCGCTTACAGCTCTGACAACTGGAATTATGGCCTTTCGGTACCCTGTCTGTCTGTCTCTCTCTTTCTCTCTTTCACCCACGCAAATTTTCTGCTCTGGCCCTGTAATTTAGTTAACTAAAAAACACACACACACACACACACACACACACACTCCCTGGTGGATCTGGACAGGAAGGCAGCTTTCTCAGAAGGCTGAGGAGGAAATGCAGACAGATATTATTTAGATTAACAAACGTCACAGGACTTCTGATCCATGTGAGCAAAACTTCACAACACACACACTGTTTTTGTACATGAAAATTTGGAACCGGACAAGCACGGGGGGGAGGAAAAGAAATGATCCAAACGAGGAGATAACTTTCCCTGTACTGAGAACATTTCAACATCATCTGTAAATTGCCATCTGTTCTTCATTTCTTTAGCGAGTCATGAAAAAGGGTTACCAAGGGGATGAGACGGCAATGCCACACACACGCACGTACAGAGAGAGAGAGAAAGAAAGCACTTTGTCTGACTGTGTAAAGTTTACGTAAATTTGACATGTACTCACAGGCTTGAACTGTTTTGTATAATATTGAATCACATTTATTTCTATGCAATTTCATACAATGCTAAATCGTATCCTGTTGACTTTCCAGACCGAGATACTCCTTGTATTGCATCAAAAAGAGAGAAAAAAGGACAGGGATGGCCATTTGAACAGTTCAATTGACTGCATCTTGTTGAAAACACAAGTTGATGAATGTTCTTGAACTCACCTACCTTAACATAACTAAACATAACTAATCTCCCCTTGTCTTGCTAGGTGAAGGAGGAGTGTCGGTTTTTGAATGCTCCTCCCGTTCCACCCCGCTGTGCTAACGTTGGAGGCCCCACTCCCAGTCCTCCAGTCCCACCCCGTTTCCCTAAAGCTCCAGCTACAAGCACACGCAGTCCAAATGTGTCCTATTACTCCTCAGGCCTGCAGGAAAGGTAAATGCACACGTACAATAAAATGGCGCATACTTGTACATTCATGCATGTTGTGCATAAATATACATGTTTTAAGGGGGGGAATGGCGACACTGTGTTGTGACAGATCTTTGAACAAAATCCGAAAGGATTTTGGAGACAACAGCTGGGAATAACCTGACCTATCCTGGGTTTCTTCTCCTCGTCCACCCATGAACACCTGAACCCTGCCTGGTCTCATCCCCCCCCATCTCATCCTCTAGTCCAACCCTCCCAATCATCCTGCAGGCCAACTCCCAGCTCAAACCCTAGGTTATCACACTTCCTAGTTTTACTTCAGTCTATCCCCATGTCATCCTTTAGTACATGTCCGAGCTCATCCTCTGTTTCATCTGCCAGCTCAACCTCTAGTTCATCCTCCAGCTCACGTTCTAGTACATCCTTCAGCTCAATCCATAGTTCATCCCCAGCTCATCTAGTCCAGCTTCTAACTCAAGCCCAATTTCATCTACCAGCTCATCCTATTTTCCATCCTCCCAGCGCAAACCCTAGATCATCCCCCAGCTCATCCTCTAGTCCACCCTCCTCAGGCCCATCCTCTAGTCCACCATCCTCCAGCTCAATCCCTAGTCCATCCTCCAGTTCAACCCCTAGTCCACCCTCCTCTGGCTCATGCTCTAGGCCATCCCCCACCTCAACCCTTAGTCCTCCCTCCAGCTCATCCTCTAGTCCTCCCTCCTCTGGCTCATCCTCTAGTCCTCCCTCCTCTGGCTCATCCTCTAGTCAACCCTCCTCTGGCTCATCCCCTAGTCCATCCCTCAGTTCAACCACCAGTCTATCGCTGACACATACTCTAGTCCATCCCCCATCTCATCACCAAGATCATCCCAGCACATCTCCAGTTCAACCCCCATCTCATATTCTAATCCATCCCCCAAGCTCAATCTTTTGTCCACCCCAACTCATGCTCTAGGCCGTCTCCCAGCTCTTTCCCCAGTCCATCCTCCAGCTCATTATTTTGTCCTTGCACTATCCAAACTCTTGGTCTATCTTCTCTCCTGTCATGTAGTCAATCCCCTAGTCCACCCTCTAGACTAAGAGAGAGTCCAATTCTTGGCACATTCCTTGGTCTGTCCTTTAGTCTATCCTTTTGTATACTGGTCCATCCCCAAGTGTAGTCACTGGTGTATCCCATCGTCCATAACCTAAAAGATCTATCATCAGTGCTATACACACAGCATTCATGTGGAACAGTGTTGAATTTTCTATCTCTCTCTCCCCCCCAGCTCTGCTCCTCGTAGTGGCAGTAGTTCTCCTTCTCCAGACTCCTATTCTCTGTACTGTTACCCCTGCACATGGGCTGACTGTGTAACCTCTGACTCCTCCGTATCACCTGACCCTAATCAACCTGCACAAGCCTGCTGGTCGCACCCCCGAAGTGGTGGAGTTTTTACTTCAAACATTCTAAACACACCCCTCCTTAGCACAGACTCTGCCCACAAAAACTACTCCACTTGTCCCCGACCACGCCCAGCTGCACAGAGCCGCTTTGCCCCATTTGGTGCCCTGAACCCTTTTGCCAATCCAGGACATGCTTCATCTGATTGGCTTGCTACGGGCAGGAAATCTCCCAATCTGATGCCTGACCTCACTAGCGCCACGCCTCAGGAGTCTCAAGTCAATCAGGAAACAAGTCCGGTTCCTCCACCCAGACCATTAAAAAGCTTAGAGGAGGAAACATCCGTGTCTTCCCTGGTGAGGGGCGCAGAAGGTGGAGCTGGGTTATCATGGCGACCCCCAGCGGACCTGTGCTGGCTCTCGGTGGAGGAGGTGTCATCCTGCCTACGTTTCATTGGGCTGGCGGACGATGTGATTGGCCTGTTCAGCCGAGAGAGGATTGATGGGTCAATATTCACCCAGCTCACTGAAGAAATCCTGTCTGAAGACTTCAGCCTTACCAAACTGCAGGTCAAAAAGATCATGCAGTTCATCAAGGGCTGGAGACCCAAGATATAAGCCTTTATTCACTCACACACACACGTACTGTGAACAATAAACCCATTATGCATGATGGTATATAAAAAATAAAGGTGCATTTCCACAGAGGTTCCTGAACCTTTTGAGGAGCTAAAGAGTCACTGAACAGTTCCTTGATTAATCTCTGTTTGAACCACTGCAGGAACTATGATTATGTAAAATAATAGCAGTACATTAAACTCTGCTGTAACATTTCCTGGTCTGTAAAAAGTAAAAAAAAAAAAAAAAAAATAGTACCTACTTTGGAGCATAAACTAAAGTTTGCAAGAAATATGGCCCAGGAAATAAAATCAGCAAGTGCATCCTAAAGATCCTGGGTTACTGAAAAAGTTCCTACAGAACTTGAAAAAAGTTCATGTGTTCATAAAAAGGTACTTCTCCATGGAAACACTAAAGTCCATCCATCCATTATCTGTAACCGCTTATCCTGTGCAGGGTCACGGGCAAGCTGGAGCCTATCCCAGCTGACTATGGGCGAAAGGTGGGGTACACCCTGGGCAGGTTGCCAGATCATCACAGGGCTGACACACACAGACAAACAACCATTCACACCTACGGTCAATTTAGAGCCACCAGTTAACCTAACCTGCATGACTTTGGACTGTGGAGGAAACCCACACAGACACGGGGAGAACATGCAAACTCCACACAGAAAAGCCCCGTTGGCCACTGGGCTTGAACCCAGAACCTTCTTGCTGTGAGGCAATAGTGCTAACCACTACACCACCGTGCCGCCCCAACACTAAAGTCTCTTAGTTGAAAAGGAAGTTCATGAGAAGGTTCATTGTCGTAGAAACTTGCTTAAAAATTCAGAATGCCTGAACAAGTTCCTGGGTTTCCTGAAAGGTTCCTCTGCTGGAAACAAGTCAGGCAGTAGTTGTCTGCAAAAATGTACCTGCTGTAGAGCAGGAACTAAAATCAGCTAGTGGAAATTAAAACATACCGGGTTCCTGAGTAGGTTTGTGCACCGAAAATGTGCCTGAAGTTATTGAGTACCTATAATAAGGTGGAAACATGGCTAAGGTTTCAGAGTTGAAAAGGTTCCTGTGGTGTAAACTAGTGCCATAGATCCAGAGAAAGGGTTCCTGAACAGGGTTCTCTGGTGGAAACACCAAATTTCAGACAATAGTGATCTGGAAAAGAGTACTGTATGTATATACTGTGGAACAAGTTCCTGAGTTCCGGTAAAGGTTCCTCTGGTGGAAATGTGCCTAATGTCAGAATGAATGAATGTGTTGAAATTAAGAGATGCACGTATGTTCCTTTCACACTCGTGCTGATTTATTTTGCGGGGTTAGATCACTCAGAGCTCAGATGCTGAACGGCATCAAACTACTGAACATTATCTGTGTGTATGAGAGAGAGAGTGTAAATATAAACCTGTGTGTGTGGTACGTGTTGGGTTTTTGTTAAGGAAAGATTTTATATATTTAAATACCACTCAGTACTTAGCTTCTTTAGGGATCATCTCTAAACTCCACTCCTGCACAGACATCGTTTCTGGAGACCGTCTCAAAACTACGCCTCTTTAAAAAAAAAAAAAAACAACAATCATCCAATAGGGACTAATGTCAAACACTACTTGAGACTGTCTGGTTTATAAATTGTTAGGTGATTTTTGTTTTTTCTTTAAAAACACCAGACTGCTTAGACTGACGTGCCTTTAGAGGAAGCATAATGGAACAAAGGATAATTCTGCTATATTTTAAGGAAGCTTTTTTTTTTTTTTTAACCCAAAATGTGACAACTCTGTCTTTCCACTGTCTTTGATGCATCGGTGTTATGATTCTGTTGCTCGTGTGTGTGTAAACTGTAGGTACGTTGGATTGTTGATCTTCACTTCCTCTCTGAACAGGAAGTGAGGATCCATAGCAGCCCTGAGCATTAGAAGGCCCCCGAGTATAGAATCAGAGTTTACTAACACACACATGTTGCTGTTTTAGTGGAGTTACTGTTGCATTACAAACTGACCTCGACTTCAACTGGTTATTGGTTGATTTATTGATTAAAGTCACCCGAGTCATCGAACGCCATCTTACTGCTATGGTTTATTCTTAAAGATAAGGTAACGATCACTCGGAGTACACTCGTCAGCACGTTCCACTGAAATCTAACCACAACTATGACTTCAGTAACCAGAAGAACATGTTTTGTCTATTTTAGTGAAGTTCAAGGTCAAATATTTTTGATATTCCCCATGTTTGTGAGGACATCTGGTCTCCACTAAGATACATAAAAAACCCCCCCACACAATCTCATCCTTAGGGATTGCTTTGCTTGAGATAAAAACAGTGACGTCTGAAGAGTGTGAAGTCATGCACGCGCACACACTGTAATTAGGTGACGGTAATTAAATGCTTACTAAACACCGCTTTTTGTGTTTGAAAGCGAGGTGTGTATGAAGAGTCGCTGTGTAATGACAGGGTTTCAGCAGAGAATGTTTTGCAGCTAAACACACTCGTACTGTATTTATGGCTTAAGAAACGAAGCTGGACGGACGTCTTATAACACCGCCGTCCTTATGTAATCTCTACAAGTGGCGCATGTTTGATATGTATGATATGACATTAGTGTAGGTCTGTATTCCTTTTCTGCTCCATATTCCCACAGAAACATGAATCAACTTTGGGTTTATTTGCAGGAAAAAAAACAAAAAACACACCAGTCTGAGAAAATACTGATGATATAATACAGTACTGGCTCAATGAATTTAAATAAAAAAAAAAAATCAAGTAAAAATTAATTTTTTTTTTAGTTGAACGTAATTTAAAATGCAAACTAAAATCACTTGATCATTCCAGAGTGAAAACATTATTTTAAAACGGGTTGAACTGGTTAACAATAATAATAATAATAAGAAACCTAAAACGAAACACTTTCCCCCAATTTGCTTACTTTCCTGTCTGAAATTTGTCACTTCCTGCCTGGAAAACAGGTTCTCGATGGGAGAAAAATCCGTCTCCGAAGTATTTTTTCTACAATTCTGCAAGCGACAAATCACACAATGAAGTCGAAAAACGTTCACACACGTTTCTGGTTAAACGCAATGTTTGCGTAATCCAAGGTTTTTTTTTTTTTTCTCCCCTCTGCTCCTAATTTTATATATATCTTATTAATCCAAATCACAATCAAGCTGTTAATTCAAAGAGGATTTTTAACGAAAGTAGGCCTGGCAACCACTTTCTACACACTTTTTTCCTTTCTAGTCTTACATTAGCTAGAAAATTAAAGAACTCTAGCTAACGGGAGGATTTTTAGCATTTAAAAAAAAAAAAAACCCCGACTCTTAAATCTTACGAGAAATTTATGGAGCGTCGTTGCTGTTTTGCCAACAGCTAGCGAGGTAGTTCGGTGAAGTTAAACTTGCTAGTGAACTTCGTTTCAAGTTGGCTGCTCGCTATAATGCATTAAAACCTCCCTTTTTTTTGTGGTGAATTAATTACGATTCGAGCAAACCACTCCCAAGAATTAGGACACGCCCACTTTAGTTCTCGAGCGGTATTCAAAACAGTAAAAACACCGATTCAGGTTTCCTGATATTGAGCTTCTTGTGTAGAAATGCGAACTTGAAGATAACTCTGATTTTCTGAGCAACTTCATCATTTCTAGAGGGTATAAGATGCATTTTTGCTACACGTCTGTTTGGCGGTTCATTTTTAGAACATTCACAAAATGGTGTGATGAATGCTGTCGTGAAATGACAACTTAAACCAAAAGGGGGAAAAAAAAAGTGTGCAAGTGGAAGCAGGAATCGGTTCCCTACGTACGCTCGTCTCAGTAGAACTAAAGTTATAAAACGATTATATATGGACATGACGTATGCACAGGTATAAAGTTCTTCCTCAGGATGGAGGCTGAAAGGTTGCTCCACGGGTTACATATAACCTTTGACCTCTGAGGTTCACTTGTGGAACTTCTTGCTGGGATCCTTGGCGTGATCGAGGAGGAGCTGGCAGGGGGTGAAGTGGTTTCCGTAGACCTCTTCGTAACGTCTCATCTTCTGAACGAGTTTATCGGCTCCGAACGAGTCCACAAAGCGGAAGGGACCTGGAGAACACATGACACGGCATGGATGTGTAGTTATATACTGTATACACCCAGTATATATATATATTATATATATTTTGTGTGTGTGTTTCACCTCCTAGACAGGGAGGGAAGCCCAGTCCGAACACAGCTCCGATGTCTCCTTGTACCGGATCGGGCAGAATTCTGTCCTGCAGACACAGGACGGCCTCGTTCACAAATCGGGACACGAGCCGATACTGTACGTCCTCATCTCCAGACCTACACAGAGCATTGTTCTGTAAGAATTAGCATAATTCCAATAAAATAGAATCGTGGGAGCTTAATTACACCACGTTACGGCGTAAGGAAGGTTCTGGAAAGTCTTCAGCGACCTGTGAGTGAAATTAAAACGCGATAGATTTGTTGCATTCTCGATTCTGATTGGTCAGAAGGTGTTGATATTAGTTTCCTCTCACAGCAGCTCTGGCACGATTGCAGCTGCGCATCACGCGTTTATATTAACGCGCTCGTTTCCATAGCAACAATTGGTTAATTAATCAACCGGAAGACCCGCCTCGCCCTTTGATCTTGTCGTCTGATGACGCAGCTCGATGGAAATTTTTTTTTTTTCAGCACGATCAGGAATTCTTCGGAAAACCCGGACGTTATCATCGCAGGTCAGCATGGTGGAAAGATCACGGACGTGTTTTTACTGATCAAATTCACCGATATTTCGAAACCTACTTTGTTTCTTACTCTTTCGTTTGACAGTCGCCATTTTGGATCGAAACGCACGTTTGAGAAGTCACATGAGGTGTTGATAATAGTGATCACGTTCACCGGTGTCCACCATTATCGACACCCTGTGGAATTAAGTGACATTTACAACTGTTATGGATCGATCTTTGTGTA
>JAODOF010000012.1:2921420-2933210 GCA_027576175.1 Sciades proops | reverse complement strand
CGTGAGCGGAAAACTTCGCCTAACTGAGCGGACCTGAAGACTAAATGTGTGCTAACTCTGATTAAGCATTCGTGTGTGTGTGTGTGTGTGTGTGTGTGTGTGTGTGAGAGAGAGAGAGAGAAATCCTGCTGTGTTTATGTGAAAAAGATCAAGTGAGCGTTTAAACGCTGCATTTGAATTCCAGCGGCTTTCATTTCATCTATTGCCCACGACAGTAAAAACACGTGAAAAAGCGTTTGTGGAATCATGAGATCAGACGTACAACATCTCAGATTCAGTGTTCCCCGTCTCTCTTTCTCTCTTTCTCGAAGGCAGATAAAAGGCCATCCCTCCATCATGTGTGGTTAGCGTTTGCGTCGTAGCCTGAAGAGAAACAGGAAGTTCTTAACTGTTCAGTGGCTTTTGCTTCAGGCAAGGTTCTACCCTGCTCTCTCTCTCTCTCTCTTCCGTTCTCCCTTCATCTACCTCTCACTCCTTCTCCTTCACACTCCCACATTAAGTATTACCACCGTCTCATCTGTCTTTGATTCTCCACTTTGCTAAACACCACCAGCAAAGAACATCCCCGAACTGCCCGATCAGGGTCTTGTCCCGATCCGTCTGAGCAGCAGTGGACCTTCGCTCTCCTCGTCCCTTTCACTCGTCCCAACACCTTATGGTTTCTACAGTAATGGCTCGTTCACAGGGACGTGTGTGAATCACCGATATGGTCGAGTTCTCTTCGCTTTGGAGACGTGGTGTTAATGGGCGGCGTCTCCGGTGTTCAGGACGGATGAAGGAACGAGTGTTTATCGCTGCTGTAACACACAGAAGAACAGGAAGTAACTGGGGCACAAACGTTCCACAACATTAAAGGGAACTATAAACGGATAAAGAAAAAGAGTGTGCTTTAAGAAATAAAACAGGTTATTTGCTGGTAAGAAAGAAAGAAAGAAAGAATAAACATTGGTGTGGGAAACAGAGCGAAAATTGAAAGAAAGAAAAGGATCAAATGATGGCAATTCTTGACCTGGGTAACAGAAGTGAAAAAGGAAAGATTGATGGAAGATAGAGGAACGGAGAGACAGAGTGTTAGGCAGGGAGAGGGCTTGAGAGAGAAATAATGAGGCAGAAAGAAAGGATATAAAAAGGGGATCAAAGACAGGAAAGACTAATTCAGAGATCGAGAAAGACTGAAAAATTAAGTGAGAGAAAGAAAGAAAAAACAAGAATTCAGGAGGTGGGTGAAAGAAAGAAAGAGAATTCAGGAGGTGGGTGAAAGAAAGAAAGAGAATTCAGGAGGTGGGTGAAAGAAAGAAAGAAAGAATTCAGGAGGTGGGTGAAAGAAAGAGATAATTAAGGAGGTGGGTGAAAGAAAGAAAAAGATTTAAGGAGGTGGGTGAAAGAAAGAAAGATTTAAGGAGGTGGGTGAAAGAAAGAAAGAAAGAATTAAGGAGGTGGGTGAAAGAAGGAAAGAAAGAAAGAAAGAGGTGGGTGAAAGAAAGAAAGAATTCAGGAGGTGGGTGAAAGAAGGAAAGAAAGAATTCAGGAGGTGGGTGAAAGAAAGAAAGAAAGAATTAAGGAGGTGGGTGAAAGAAAGAAAGAAAATTCAGGAGGTGGGTGAAAGAAAGAATTCAGGAGGTGGGTGAAAGAAAGAAAGAAAGCTATCAGAGAGACGATCTGCATTTTGCCTCATTTACTTTGTAAGATGTAATAATTATGATTCCCAACTGACATTTAAAATCTTACACACACAGTAAGTTTGGTGTGTGTGTGTGTGTGTGTAGCGCTAGCCTGGTTAGTGATTCTGCTTGACTGCATCTGGAGGCTAATTAGTTTGGATATTAACGGGACGAAACCCCAGCAGCTTCTAAATGTCACCCAGTATCCCGATAGACACACACACACACACACGCACGCACACCAGTTTACGCTCTCAGGCCTCCTTCAGCCTAAAAGTGCCTCGGGGAAAACCGTAAGAAAAAGCCAAGACTCATTTAGCGCAGGGGCCCAGCGATGTGTTCGGACTGCTAACGATCGGCGTGCTGCTACGCTAAGCACATTAGCTTTCTGTTCACTGGCTTCAGTGGTATCTCAGCTTTAAAGCACTCGTTTTCACCCAAAGGCTAATGTCGCTAAAGATGAAAGGAAGCTATCGGGGATCATCTCGCACAGGCTAATTTTGTGTCACGCTAAATTACTCCCCGTTAGCGCACCGTCATTATTAGCCGCGTTGGTATTTTCGGGGATACGTGTTTCAGTGAATTACAAATTGCCGTGCTAGCCGTTAGCACCTCACTGAACAGACACACGCCACATTTCATTTAGAGGGGAAGTCCCTGAAGTAGGCAGGAAGTTGGGGTAGGGAGCGTGTAATCCCTCTCACGGTCATTATTCAGGGCAAATTTAAAGCTAACCTCTCAGGATGAAGAACAATCAAAAAGAAAGAGTACACTACGTCACTTTAATGAACTAGCATCACTAAGTACACTCAGAGAAGTACACTAGGTCACTTTAATGAACTAGCATCGCTAAGTACACTCAGAGAAGTACACTTGGTCACTTTAATGAACTAGCATCGCTAAGTACACTCAGAGGTACACTACATCACTTAAATGAACTAGCATCGCTAAGTACACTCAGAGAAGTACACTAGGTCACTTTAATGAATTAGCATCGCTGAGTACACTCAGAGAAGTACACTAGGTCACTTTAATGAACTAGCATCGCTAAGTACACTCAGAGAAGTACACTACATCACTTTAATGAACTAGCATCGCTAAGTACACTCAGAGAAGTACACTAGGTCACTTTAATGAACTAGTATTGCTAAGTACACGCGGAGAAGTACACTAGGTCACTTAGAGTACACTCAGAGAAGTACACTAAGTCACTTACAGTACACTCAGTGAAGTACACTAGGTCACTGTAATCAGCTAGCATTCCTAAGTAGACTCAGAGAAGTACATTAGGTCACTGTAATGAAATAGCATCGCTAAGTAGACTCAGAAAAGTACACTAGATCACTTAGAGTACACAGTGAAGTACACTAGGTCACTTTAATGAACTAGCATTGCTAAGTACATGTGGAGAAGTACACTAAGTCACTTAGTGTACACTCATAGAAGTACACTAGGTCACTTTAATGAACTAGCATTGCTAAGTACACTCAGAGAAGTACACTAGGTCACTTAGAGTACACTCGTAAAAGTACACTAGGTCACTTTAATGAACTAGCATTGCTAAGTACACTCAGAGAAGTACACTAGGTCACTTAGCGTACACTCATAGAAGTACACTTGGTCACTTTAATGAACTAGCATTGCTAAGTACACTCAGAGAAGTACACTAAGGTACTCAAAATACTTTCAAAGTATACTTCAAAATGCTAGCGCTTAAAAAATACTGCTGACATCCTCGCATGTTTGATTGTTTGGTGTGCTAGCATGTTTCTCACACACACACACACACACTGATAAATTCACAACTCAATTAACCGTGAGATTGTGTTTGTGATTTTGTGTGTGAGCATCTCTGTAGTGTGTGTTGCGTGTTCTTTGTGTAGTTTGTATTTATTCTTGTATGATGAAAAGATCCTCTGTGTGTGTGTGTGTGTGTCGCGGTGAATATTGGGACGGCTGTTTGTACGCGTGTTCCCTCAGGTGAGTGTGAGAGGAGATGAAATGAAGCCGGGCTCAGAGTCGTCTGATGTTTCTCCTCCTGATAAATTGATATAATTAAAAATAAATATAAAGCTGTGTTGAGCTGTGAGCCCGCGGCCATGGAAGTGTGCGCTGGATTTTCTCTGAACGCAGCCGTGCTAATTCCCCTTAAATCATCACATCTGACAACAAAGAACCGGAAAAACACAACAAACGAACACACACACACATTCTCTCTCTCTCTCTCTCTCTCTCTCTATCCACCGCTCCTCTGAGAACTCTCGCATCCACCAAAGGACATCTTGTCATGAATGAAAATGAATTTCAAAATGGCGGACTTTGTATGTTCAGTGAATTTGTTCTTTAACATTCCGATTTATTGTTATGAAAGGATTGAAACATGAGCAGAAATTTGCTAAACGCTAGCTCGGCTACATACTGTATGTAGCTAAAACCAGAAAATATGCTAATTACGAAACCGAAAAGGCCAACTCGTAATTGCGAAATGTAAGAAATGTAAATGAACAGTCTTGTACATATGAAACTAGTCGATATGAAAAGTTAACTACTAACTGCAACAGGTAAGATAGTGAATGCAGAAGGTAAACTGATAGAAGTGAAGGATAAAGGTGAGAGGTAAGCTAGAAAACATAAAAGGTAAACACAAAATGTAAACAAGTTGGCAAAATATGAAAGGCAAACTCATTGCCAAAAGTCAAACTAGTAAATGCAAGCGGTAAACTGGTAAATCCAAAAGGCAAACTAGTAAATGTGAAGGTAAACTGGAAATCCAAAAGGCCAACTAGTAAATGCTAGAGGTAAACTGGTCAATATGAGAGGTAAACTGGTCAATATGAATGGTAAACTGGCAAATCAAAAAGGTAGACTAGTAAATGCGAGAGGTAAACTGGTAAATATGAAAGGTACACTGGTCAATATAAAAGGTAACTTTGTAAGTCCAAAAGGCAAACTAGTAAATGTGAAGGTAAACTGGTCAATATGAAAGGTAAACTGGTAAATCCAAAAGGCAAACTAGTAAATGCGAGAGGTAAACTAGTAAATATGAGAGGTAAACTGGTCAATATGAAAGGTAAACTGGTAGGTCCAAAATGCAAACTAGTAAATGTGAAGGTAAACTGGTAAATATGAAAGGTAAACTGGTAAATCCAAAAGGTAGACTAGTAAATGTGAGAGGTAAACTGGTAAATATGAAAGGTAAACTGGTCAGTCCAAAAGGCAAACTAGTAAATACGAGAGGTAAACTGGTAAATATGAAAGGTAAACTGGTAAATCCAAAAGGCAAACTAGTAAATGCATGAGGTAAACTGGTAAATATGAGAGGTAAGGTGGTAATACAAAAGGCAAACTAGTAAATGCGAGAGGTAAACTTGTAAATATGAAAGCTAAACTGGTAAATATGAAAGCCAAACTAGTAAATGCGAGAGGTGAACTAGTAAATGTGAAAGATAAGGTGGTAATCAAAAGGCCAACTAGTAAATGCGAGAGGTAAACTGGTAAATATGAAAAGTAAATTAGTAAAGCCAAATGGCAAGCTAGTAAATGTGAAGGTCAAGTGGTAAGTGGGAAAGGTAGGTAAATTGGTAAATCCAAAAGGCAAACTAGTAAATGCGAGAGGTAAACTGGTAAATATGAAAGGTAAACTGGTAAATCAAAAAGGCAAACTAGTAAATGCGAGAGGTGAACTGGTACATATGAAAGGTAAGGTGGTAATCCAAAAGGCAAACTAGTAAATGCGAGAGGTAAACTGGTAAATATGAAAGGCACACTAGTAAATGTGAAGGTAAACTGGTAAATATGAAAGGTAAGGTGGTAATACAAAAGGCAAACTATTAAATGCGAGCAGTAAACTGGTAAATATGAAAGGTAAACTGGTAAATATGAAAAGTAAATTGGTAAAGCCAAATGGCAAGCTAGGAAATGTGTAGGTGAACTGGTAAGTGTGAAAGGTAAATTGGTAAATCCAAGAGGCAGACTAGTAAACGTGAGAGGTAAATTAGGAAATGTGAGAGCTAATCCAGTAAATATGAAGGGTAAGCTGGTAAATTCAAAAGGCAGACTAGTAAATGCGAGAGGTAAACTGGTAAATATGAAAGGCAAACTATAAAATGCGAGAGGTGAACTGGTAAATGTGAAAGGTAAACTGGTAAATACCAGAAATAAACTAGGACCCCAAAGCAGTAAAGTAATGAATGCAGGAGGTAAATTAGTAGAGCTAAGAGTTAAATTAAAAAATGCGAGTGTTATCGGTGAATGTGAGAGGTGAATTAATGGATGTCAGAGGTTTTATTGTCCTTGGGTCTAATTTCAAGTAGAATTAGATAAAAGAAAAAAAAATTCATTGCCAGAATGCGGTAGAGGATTATTCAAATACAAATACAGACTCATCCAGTTTCTTCATCTAGCATTGTTAGCTAGTCTTAGATTTGCATATTTCACAAACAGTACTGGTGTCAATACTCCATTTTGAAAGCCTTTTCAGCTGATTCTGGTTCAAATCCCCCTCAAAAAAACAGGTTTAAAGTGAGAGGCCATGGTTTATTCAGGAGCGCTTCGTATTTGTTGTTGTGTTGTTCTTCCCCACACTAACAGGCCCACTCTCTGTCTTTCTGAAAATATTTCCAAACATGCCATCTAATCCCCACCCGAATCCTTCTGATCCGGGATCCTGACCCAGACGAGCTCCGGTGTTCACTTTACACCCACATACACACCATACACATTTACATATCTGCCACATTTAAATATTCCCTCATTTGAATATTCTTATTAGGTCCTGTGCCGTGTTCTGACCGGCTTCTCACGTGATCCGGGCGTCAATCAAAGCTGCCGTGGCATTAATCAGTCCTTCTTTCATTCTTCTGCGGGTGTTTTTCCCCTCTCTTTTTTTTTTAAACTTCCCTTTAGAAAAAGTTTCAAGAAGTTTCTATAAATTAATAACACCATGCGGCCATACGAAGCTGTCCCGCCTTTGAACGGAACGGTATTGATCTTGCAGGTGAGGCAGACCAGAGCTCGGATCAGCACTTCAAACAGAATGATGCGCAGGTTTGGAATGGCAAACTCTCTCTCTCTCTCTCTCTCTCTCTCTCACTATCTCTTTTTCTCTCTTTCTCCCTGGTGAAAGCCCCACTGAATGGAGCCGGCCCTCAGACGACACACACACCGGCTGAATTAACATTTCACATGTCCCTGCTAAACTCCCCTCAAATACCTAAACCACTTAAAACTCCAACGGCAAATAGGCACATCATCCCAGTGTGTGTGTGTGTGTGTGTGTGTGTGAGTCCCTGAAACAGAGATACTGAATTTATATCAGTATGAAGTGTCATTTAGTCTGCAATTCAAACCTGTAATGTTTACCTTTCATTTACTTGTAGCATTTACCTTTCGCAGTCACAGAAAACACTTGCATTATTTTGATTAAAGTCCCTCTCACATTTACAAAAAAACCTCCAGCTTCATGAGTTAACGAACTGAACTCCTCCATTTGCTAATTTAGTTTACACATTTATTAGTTTATGGCTTGCATTCACATTTGCATTTATGAACGCAACTCTTACACTTGCTCCTTCATATTTAAATTTTTTTTATTCAGCTTTAGCATTCAGTACTTTATCAATCACACTTATAAAAATACTCACTCATATCTAAATCACCTCTCATGTTTGCTAATTTGCTTTTTTACATTTACTACTTTTCCGTTTGTGTATAATGGCTTAGCTCTCACATTTACTCACATTTATCCCTTGCAATTACTAGTCTACCCTTTCATATTTACTACTTTACCACACATAATTATAAGTTCATCTTAATTAGTAAATGTAAGAAGTAAATGAGCCACTGAGAGAAGTAAACTAGCCAGTGCAAGAAGTAAACTAATAAATGCGAGAGGTAAACTAGCCAATGCAAGAAGTAAACTAGTAAATGCAAGAGGTAAACTAGACAATGTGAGAAGTAAACTAGTAAATGCAAGAGGTAAACTAACTAATGCAAGAAGTAAACTAGTAAATGCGAGAGGTAAACTAGCTAATGTGAGAAGTAGTAAATACAAGAGATAAATTAGCCAATGCGAAAGGTAAACTAGTAAATGCGAGAGGTAAACTAACTAATGCAAGAAGCAAACTAGTAAATGCGAGAGGTAAACTAGCTAATGTGAGAAGTAGTAAATACAAGAGATAAATTAGCCAATGTGAAAGGTAAACTAGTAAATGTGAGAGGTAAACTAGCCAATGCAAGAAGTAAACTAATAAATGCAAGGGATAAACTAGCTAATGAGAGAAGTAAACTAGTAAATGTGAGAGGTAAACTAGCCAATGCGAGAAAATAAACTAGCCAATGAGAGAAGTAAACTAGTAAACGTGAGAGGTAAACTAGCCAATGCGAGAAGTAAACTAGTAAATGGGACAGGTAAACTAGCCAATGTGAGAAAATAAACTAGCCAATGCGAGAAGTAAACTAGTAAATGTGAGAGGTAAACTAGCCAATGAGAGAAGTAAATTAGGAAATCCTAGAGGTAAACTAGCCAATGTGAGAAAATTAACTAGCCAATGAGAGAAGTAAACTAGTAAATGCAAGAGGTAAACTAGTAAATGCGAGGGGTAAACTAGTCAATGTGAGAAAATAAACTAGCCAATGGGAGAAGTAAACTAGTAAATGTGAGAGATAAACTAGTAAATGTGAGAAAATAAACTAGCCAAAGTGAGAAAATGAACTAGCCAATGCAAGAAGTAAACTAGCCAATGTGAGAAAATGAACTAGCCATTGTGAGAGGTAAACTAATAAATGCGAGAGGTAAACTAGCCAATGTGGGAAAATAAACTAGCCAATGCGAGAAGTAAACTAGCCAATGTGAGAAGTAAACTAGTAAATGCGAGAAGTAAACTAGCCAATGTGAGAAAATGAACTAGCCAATGCGAGAAGTAAACTAGCCAATGTGAAAAGTAAACTAGTAAATGTGAGAGGTAAACTAGTAAATGCGAGAAAATGAACTAGCCAATGTGAGAGGTAAACTAATAAATGCGAGAGGTAAACTAGCCAATGTGAGAAAATAAACTAGCCAATGCGAGAAGTAAACTAGCCAATGTGAGAAGTAAACTAGTAAATGTGAGAGGTAAACTAGTAAATGCGAGAAAATGAACTAGCCAATGTGAGAGGTAAACTAGCCAATGCGAGAGGTAAACTAGCCAATGTGAGAAAATAAACTAGTAAATGCGAGAGATAAGCTAGTAAATGTGAGCGGTAAATATATTTTTTTAATTTGAGGGGTAAACTTGTAAATCCAAAAGTCAAACCAGTAAATTAATGAATGTGAGTGTTTTCTGTGATTGCGAGAGATAAGTGAGGGAAAAAAACATCTGCAACTTCATGTTTCAGCTTCAATAGTGAATGATATACCCTGTGTGTGTGTGTGCCCTTTGAGCTGACTAAGTGGTTAATACTCATTAAAACACTCATAGTGTGAAGTTCTTTGGCTTAACTTCAGTTACAAAGAACAAATCCCTCGAATAATCCTCCATGAGCACCGCTCCAAGCAAGCTAACTGGAGTGTGTGTGTGTGGTGCCAGGAAGTAATTTTGGAAAATCAAAAAGATGTAAGACGTGCAGGAGTTTAATGAGTAGTAGTTAAACAGTACAGTAATACAAAAAAAAAAACAGACTTGGCTAAGTAGTTAGCATTCGCGGTGTTAACTTGCTACGCGACTAATGTTGCGAAATGATAAATATTCTGTGCGAATATGCCTTGTTTTGAGTGTGTAAAGAACTGTAGAGTGTCGCCAATGCAAATAGACATGCTAGTGTGTTAGAACTGACGATGAAGAGCTGCCACACTCTTACACACACACACACACACTGGAAGCGTTTAGCGGTGTGTTCTGCTGCTCCTCCCCTGTCTTTTTCCATCTCAGATCTCTGTGCTCAGGTAAGCGATGTTCTGCTGCTCACGCATGTTTGCTCGTTTCTCCTCGCTCGTCCCGTCACCCCTGTCATCCTTCGCTTCAACTTTAAAGCACTCGGAGAGGCAGCTAACGGTGCTACGCGGCACGCCTCGGCTTTGAACAGGCACATACACACTCTTGCCTGGTGCTGACGTACACACACACACACACACACACACACACACACACACACACACACACACACACACACACACACACACTTAGTCACTCGCTCAAATCCTAGATTAAGCCCAGTTCCACTTTCTCTCTCTCTCTCTCTTTCTCAAACTACTCATTCAGCAGAACTTAACTGAGTTTTTAAAAAATAAATATCCTAAAATTATTTTTAATCATTATTATTCTTTTAAAATTCTGTCCAATTTGCTCCAAATTCAACTTTTATCTACACACACACCCAATCACACAGTATGTCCTACTGACTCCTTTAATTATAACGGCGGCCATTTTGTTTAAGCTCAGAGTTACACTGTACACTAACGTGCTTTAATTTCTCCTTTAACAAAACGTGGCTCGGAAATATTGCACTCCCGACACCGACAAGACGTTGGAGTAAACCATTTTTATTTTTACTAGCAGTACGCCGTTATTGTGTTTGTTCTAACTCTAACTTCTAAATGATCAATAAAGTGAGCTTGAGGACAATCATAAGGACTTTTTCTTCTTCCGTCTGTTTTGTTTACGTATCGTCATCGCTGCTACGGTAGTCGTAACTGTCGTATGAGTTCGCCATTGTGTCACGCTGTCGTCAGGCGTCAGATGGTTTGGAACAAGAAATCGCTGTTTGAAGCATTGCAGAAACACACAGCAGGATGTCATGGAACTATACAGAATTTGCATAAGTGTAATTTACGTTTTTAAATTATAATCATTTTTAGTTGTAAACCTACAGAGCAAAAAAAAAACAAAAAACAAAAAAGATCAAGGACGGATTTACCACTATGGATTGATTGCCGTTCCTTTCTCGTTTGCACAATTCACTGCAGGGGCGGAGCCTGACCCTGCCTCCAGGACAGCGGTTGGCCAAGTAGAGCCGATGGGGGTCTCGTTTGATTGGTTGATCTGGCTGTCAGTGTTTGTGTTGCCCTGCAGGTTCCTCCTTCTTCACAGCATGGTACAGGGCAAATAGACAGAACAACACACACACACACACACGCACACACACACACTCGTACACACAGGCGCTGAACAAGGCTTGTGTCAGAAACTCATTTGGAATTCTCTTTAATGCTGGCCGGAGTGTCTGTACCTGTCAGCCTGCTTGAGATGAACTCTCTGTGACAGACTACACTCACTCACACACACACACACACACACACACGCACACAACATTCTGGATGATACCCTCACCCACCCTCCAGACAAATGCCTTCATCTCACACTTCAGAGAGATACCGAGAGAGAGAGAGAGAGAGAGAGAGAGAGAGGGGCAAGATGGCTGCCAAGGAAACAGAAGAAAACATAACCAAAGACGTGAGGTTGATGAGACAAATGAATAACATCCTCGGAGTGAATTATTCCACTGAGGTGATTAGGTCAGGATTGGGTCGCACCATTGACCTGTTGTATTTTAACTTCTTCTTCTTTGTTTCGTCAAATGTTCTTTTTCATCTACTACAAATAAGCATTATTTCATCCTCATTCTCATCCTCATCACCTGATGTCCCCTGTCCTTTTGTCTTTTTTACTTTCAAACTCCCACCTGCGCACACACACACACCTTCCTCAGGAGTAAACACAGCTTTCGAGGATTTTTGAGCCCAGGTTTGGGAAAAAAACATCCCATTTACGACTCCCGGGATCATGCCCTGTTCAAAGGATTGTTGCTTCCCAAAATACATACAGTTTCAGGAACAATGTAGCCAAAATGCATCCTTTTCTTACTCATTAGAGGACATAGGGCATACCTAACAACCTGCTTTTTCTCTCTCTCTCTCTCTCTCCTCCCCCCTTCCCTCTGTCTGTCTCTCTGAGTTACATGTCAATCCTGAGACACCAGACCTCTTCTGTTCCTCAGACCTGCCTGATCTTCCTGAGTGAGAGTACCTGAGTGAACTTCTGGTCCTTTATGACCTGCCATGCCTACTTAGATCAAAAGGTGCAGGCTACCTGTTAGTACCTCGTATTGTGAAGGTGACATCGGGGGGTGGGGCGGAGCCTTTTTTTTTTTTCTT
>JAODOF010000012.1:2416427-2426431 GCA_027576175.1 Sciades proops | reverse complement strand
GATGGTGATGGAAGGTAGGGTTTCAGTACCCTGTCCCATCGTCTTGGTTTTGTTCAGGCTGATGGTCAAATTGAAGTCCTGGCATGCTTGGCTGATTTGGTCAATGAGTGTCTGCAGGTGTTCCTGGGAGTGTGCTGCTACTGCTGCGTCGTCAGCAAAAAGCATATACCAGATGACCTGACCTTGGTTTTTGCTTTCAGTCGGGAGAGTTTGAATAGTTTGCCGTCTGTTCTAGTGTGTAGGTAGACTCCCTCAGTTGATGTTCCAACGGCTTGGTGCAGGAGAAGAGAAAAGAATATCCCAAACAGAGTGGGTGCCAGCACACATCCCTGTTTGACACCACAGCAGATCGAGAAAGGGTCAGAAGTGGACCCATCATACTGGACAGTGCCTTTCATGTTGGTGTGGAAAGACTGGAGGATGCTGAGAAGTTTTGGAGGGCAACCTATCTGCTCAACAAGTTGGAAGAGGCCACTCCTGCGCACAAGGTCGAATGCCTTGGTAAGGTCAATGAAGGCTATGTAGAGGGGTTTTCGCTGCTCTCTGCACTTCTCCTGCAGCTGTCTCAGGGTGAAGACTCCACAGGCTCCTTTGCCTGTGCTGGAAGGAAGGTTCTGTCCCACAGGACATGAGAAATGCAAATGTAATCATCTTGTATAAGAACAAGGGAGACAGGAGCAACTGTAACAACTACCATTGCATCTCTCTACTCAGCACCACTGGTAAGCTCTTTGCTAGAGTTGTGGAGTCCAGAGTAGATCTTCCGGCTCAGAACCCTGCCTGTGACTCTGGGTAGAGCTTCTCTGCAAGGACCTGGAGTCTATTTAGGACAACTCTAGCAAAGAGCTTACTGTTGGTGCTGAGTAGAGAGATGCAATGGTAGTTGTTGCAATTGCTCCTGTCTCCCTTGTTCTTATACAAGATGATTATATTTGCATTTCTCATGTCCTGTGAGACAGAACCTTCCTTCCAGCACAGGCAGAGGAGCCTGTGGAGTCTGTGCAGAAGAGCAGGTTTCCCCACACTTAAGGACTTCGGCAGTTATTCCATTGCTGCCTGGTGCTTTTCCACTGGTCAAGCAGTTTATTGCTTTGCTTCGCTCCTCAGTAGTTGGATCCATGTCAAGCTCTTCCATTATGGGTAGACACTCTACATGCCTAAGTGCTACATCAGAGACAGTGTTATTCCTGGCGTAGAGCTCTGAGGAATGTTCCATCCAGCGGTCTAGTTGTTTGGAACGGTCAGCGATGATTTCTCCTGAGGCTGATTTCAGCAGGGCAGCTGTGCAAGGTAATGGTCCAAGTGCCTTTTTAATGCCATCGTACACGAGTCTGATGTTGCTTGTGTTAGCAGCTGATTGGATATTGCTGCAGAGCTGTAGCCAGTAGCTATTGGCACAGCATCGGGAGGCTTGTTGGGGTTTCCTCCTTGAAGATCTGAGGGCCTGTAGGGTCGTCATGAGGAGTGTGTCTGTAATTCATGAGGGCGGTACGTTTTTCTTCAAGGATTGGAGCCAATGTTGTTGAATTGGCATTGAACCAATCAGTGCTGTGGATGATGTCCCACAAGCCATCCCAGTACTGCTGGCAGAGCAGGATTGGGGCAGATGGGGGAGAGAATCCTCTAAGGCAGATAGGAAGGCTGCAGCTTTAGTTGGGTCAGCTGTTTTACTGCTATTGATGTGGGGGGCTCCCTTTGGTTTGGCTCTGTGTAAATTTTTTGCCTGTAGCATGACTTTACAGAACACAAGGGAGTGGTCTGTGTCACAGACTGCACTGTGTAGGCTGCGGGTTTGGAGGATGCCTCTGAGATCAGCAATACATGTTATGATCAGATCTAACTGGTCCCAGTGACCTGAACGTGGATGCCTCCAAGAGACTTTGTGAATGGGTTTGGACTGGAAGTATGTGTTAGTAATGCATAGATGGTGATATGCACAGAATTTGAGGAGACGCTGCCCATTTTCATTCATTTTGCCAATGTCGTGGTGTCCCAGGCAAGATGGCCAAGAGTCACGATCTGTTCTGACTCTAGTATTGAAATCACCAAGCAGGTAGAGCTGTTCTCGGCTGGGGATGTTTTTCATAGTCGTCTCAAGTTCATCATAAACCCTGTCCTTTATTTCTTGGGGGCAGCTGAGCATTGGGGTGTACACACTCACAAGGTGGAAAGGTCCCATAGACATACTCAGGCAGAGAGCTAGGATACTCTCTGAGCCACCACTGGGCAGTACTACTGCTCCCAGCAAAGTGTTCCTGACAGCGAAGCCCACTCCATATTCCCTGGTTTCCTCAGGGGACTTCCCCTGCCAGAAAAAGGTATAGTCCTTTTCCTTGAGTGAGCCTGATGAATGGAGCCATGTTTCCTGGAGGGGCGAGATGCCAATTTTTCACTTCAGGAGTTCACTGTTTATAACTGCAGTTTTACAGACATTGCTAATCTCTTGTAGGTTATCAGTAAGCCCAGGTGCCATGGGCCTAACATTCCAGCATCCCAGGTGTAATGCTGGAAGCTTTATTCTCTTGGCTTTGCATGGTGCACAGGTTTACAGCCCACTTGTTAGGTAAATCCCTAAGCTTCATGCACCCAATGAAGCAGGTAGGCTGTGGCAGAACAGCACCTAATGGGCTGGGGGATGCCTAGCTTAAACCGGACGGTAGCAGTCCAGTGAGATCTAAACATCTCTCCCACCGTCAGAGGTAGCCCCTGGCACCCGTCTCTACGCCAATTGAGAAAGGGCTTATAACCGATAACTGCTAATCTCCTGTGTTGTGCCTCCACAGCACAGTGGAGCTGGAGTTTCCTCTCCAGGGCACAAAAAGCCTGGGCAAAGTTTATGGAAGCCTTGTGTTGCCCAGGCAACAAGGCTCCCCTCTCGGCCTCGCTGGCGTGATCCAAAGGAACAGTGAACCAATACATTTGGCAACAGGAGTTGCCAAAACAATGCTTCGGTGCATTTGTCTGCCTAATTGAGTCTAAGCCGGGTTTTCTGTTAGGGTTTACTCCCTTAGCCTTTTCTGTACCAGAGGATATCCACAAGGCAGTGGGAGTGCTATTTAACCCATAGCTGGGACAGTGGTTGGCGGATGCCAAGGCGTGTCCATACACCGATGGACCTGCACGACGCACCTCTGGGGCCCACTGCTGCTCTGAGATCCCCTGCAGTTTAGCCTGGGACCACAAGGTACCCAGTTATCGTGTGTGGCCACAAATAGAGATACAGTTAAGGATATTTGGAACAGTAAACAAATACACCACTAATATTAACACACATTTACACACACACATACTACTTATGATACTCCATTACTTATTTCAGTGTATTCCTCACGCTCTCGCTCTCTCTTCGCAGCTCTCTCCCTCTCTGCAGGTCTGAGTAAATCTCACTCCCTCTTGGACTTGGCTTCCAGCAGGTACTGAATCAGACTCGAGTGGTGAATCTGAATGCTGTTACGTGACCACACACACACACTTCTATGTGCATACACAACCTGCTCCTGAATTTACTGCACTCTGACTTAATTATTACACTTGACTAGTCATGAAGCTTTGCCTAAACTGCACTGCCACAAAAAAGAGCAGAGTTTTGAAATGGAACATTTGGTGGTGTATAAATAGTGCCACAGTTCCAGGCACTGTGATTAGATGATGTCCGAATAACCTCAGCTTTTCTCCGAAATGTATTCTATCTTTTTTTTTGTCATTTCTGATTTCCCATTTGCTGCCACCAGCTCAAACTCCTCCTCCACCACTTCTCTGGCAAGCAACTCCCCCAAAACCGGAACGTCTGATTGGGCGGTGCCTCAGTCATCCCGCCTCAAATACCGTCAGCAGTTCAACATCCTGGACAAGCTGATGACTGGATACCTGTCAGGTGTGTGTGTGTGTGTGTGTGCGCGCGCGCGCGCGCGAGAGAGAGAGAGAGAGAGTGAGTGAGTGATTCTGATTAGAATATTCATTATGTGAGAGTGTACGGTCACTGTTCTACAGAAAAGAAATGTATTAAATAGGTAGAGTCAGCTGATAAACTGATCAATGCATGTAGTTGGTTGGTGAACTCTGTGTGTGTGTGTGTGTGTGTGTGTGTAGGTCCGCAGGTCAAGAACGCTCTCACTGCTTCTAACCTCACCCAGACCCAACTCGCCACCATTTGGTGAGTACAGATTAACATGTTACATATACAGTGTAGGTGTCTACACTTGTACACCTGTTCAGTGTGTGTGTGTATCATTAGGACTCTGGCGGATGTGGATCGTGATGGTCAGCTGCGAGCAGAAGAGTTTATCTTGGCTATGCACCTTGTGGACATGGCCAAAACGGGCCGTCCATTACCTCTAACCTTACCTGCTGACCTCTTGCCACCATCTTTCAGGTTACACACACACACAAAAATGTGTATTTTAAGTATATACAATAAGGTCAAACTGAGTGCAAGGTGTTCATGTTGTATTCATGTTACAGTGCTGAATAATGGTGTGTGTGTGTGTGTGTGTGTGTGTGTGTGTGTGTATAGAACAGGGAAATCATGTGACCTACCAAATGGCTCCATTCCTCTAATCAGTACTGAGTTCACCGAACTAGAACCAGCATACAAGAGCAAGAGCAATGGTAAACATACATTCATGAAATCTGCTTTCTTGTCTTTTAAATATTAAAATAAAGATATATTTTTGTACCTTGCTAAATTCTGGGTTATAATCGGTTAGTTGTTGCTGATCAATTTTCTATAATGTGACAGTAATGCATCACTTGTGTAAAGCTGTAACAAAGTTTTCCAACATCTTCAGGATGGAGGAGGAGTTTATGCTCTGCAGTTTCTCAGTAATATGAAAATACGCTTTATCTTGTGGTGGTGTTTTTCCGTTTCCTTCACTGTCTGATCTCAGGACTTTCACCAAACCTTTATTCTTATATTTGATTTAAAAAAAAAAAAAAAAAAAACCCGCAGTGTTTGAGATGAAGGAGAACCTGCTCACTCTATTCCAGTGTCGTTTGAGGATAAACTGCGGGAGAACTTCCAGCGAGGCAGCATGGAGCTTGAGAAGCGGCGGCAGGCCCTGCAGGAGGCACAGCGGCGTGAGGAGGAGAAACGGAGAGAGGAGGAGCGACGGGAGGAGGAGAGGAGGAGGCTGAGAGAGAGGGAGGAGCAGGAGCGGAGAGAAAGAGAGGCTCTGCGCAGACAGAAAGAGGAGGAGCAACGCGTGGAGAGGCAGAGAGAGATGGAGCGACAGAGGGAAGAGGAGAGGCTGAAGGAGCTGGAGAGACAGGAGGTGTGTGTGACAAACACAAACATCTCACGTGAAACAAATAGAGGCCATGCCTCTTTCACTGGGACAGGCAGATACAGAGACCATAGCTCTTTTACAGAGACAGAGAGATACAGAGACCACACCTCTTTCTAGGACAGACAGCGACAGAGGCCACACCTTTTTCACTGAGACAGAGAGATACAAAGGCCACACCCCTTTTATAGAGACAAGCATGTACAGAGGCCACACCTTTTTCACTGAGACAGAGGTATAGAGGCCACACCTCTTTCTAGGACAGACAGCTACAGAGGCCACACCTCTTTCACTGAGACAGACAGCTACAGAGGCCACACCTCTTTCACTGAAACAGAGAGGTATAGAGGCCACACCTCTTTCACTGAAACAGAGAGGTACAGAGGCCACACCTCTTTCACTGAAACAGAGAGGTACAGAGGCCACACCTCTTTCATGGAGACAGAGCGGTACAGAGGCCACACCTCTTTCTAGGACAGACAACTACAGAGGCCACACCTCCTTCTAGGACAGACAGCTACAGAGGCCACACCTCTTTCACTGAGACAGAGAGGTATAGAGGCCACACCTCTTTCATGGAGACAGAGAGGTACAGAGGCCACATCTCTTTCACGGAGACAGACTGGTACAGAGGCCACACCTCTTTCACTGATACAGAGAGATACAGAGGCCACACCTCTTTCACGGAGACAGAGAGGTACAGAGGCCACACCTCTGTCTAGGACAGACAGCTACAGAGGCCACACCTCTTTCATGGAAACAGACAGCTACAGAGGCCACACCTCTGTCTAGGACAGACAGCTACAGAGGCCACACCTCTTTCACTGACACAGAGAGATACAGAGGTCACACCTCTTTCACTGAGACAGAGAGATACAGCAGCCACATCTCTTTCACTGAGACAGAGAGGTACAGAGTCTACACCTCTTTCACAGAGACAGAGGTATAGAGGCCACACCCCTTTCATTGAGACAGACATCAGACATTCACTGAGTGCAGAGATCAGACCTCCTTCAAGGGACAGGCACAGGTACGCACTCTAGATTTACTCTATATCTGTAAATCCAGGTGTATATGTGTTCTTCCTCTCTGGCAGGCGGCGGAGCGACAGAGGCGGACAGAGTGGGAGAGGACTAAACGGGCAGAGCTGCAGGCTCAGAGTGAAAAAGAAAAGAGAGATATCGAGAGACTCACAGCCAGGAAGAGGAGTCTGGAGCTGGAGCTGGAGGCTGTGGTCAGAATTACACTCTGCATGATTTTATACACAATACACAAAAGTAAAGTACCAAACAATGTTGATTCCTCAGGTCAAATGTGATCTAAAATGTGAAATAATTTAAACCAGTGGAGAAATTCTGCTCCCTCACTGCACAGTTATACCGTCACTTTTAAACCATGTTTTAAAACCTGTCTGAGTCACACCGTTCTTTCTGCCTCACACTGTTTAAAGGTGGACAGCTGTTTAATAAGGCCTCAGAGTCACAGTGACTCTGATTAACGTGATATGATGCAACGATTTGGATTTGATAGAGACATTTCCCTCAAAAATGTACATATTCAAATCACCTGTTAGCATCTGAAAACACACGAAGTAACACATCAGCATGAAAAGAAACTGTGTTGAATTAAGACTTCTGATGAATTTTCAGGGCAACAGGCACAAACAAATCTCGGACTGTCTCCGTGATGCTCAGAGCAAGAGGCGGGTCCAGAGGGCGGAGCTAGAGCTCATCAATCAGAAGAGAGATGGACACATCGCTGACATTAACTCTATACAGCTGCAGTTTGAGGTTCTCAATGACGCAGTTTCAATTTGTTGGAAAAAAATTTCAACATTTAAATTTCTCAAATGCACACACAAATGATTTTAAAACTTTGATTCTTATAGCAGAGAGCTGAGATCTGTCTATTTAGATGTTTAAATACAGATGTTTTTACAGATACAGATGTCATTTCCTTGTGCATGTTGATACTATACTAATGTGAGGGATTTTTTTTTGTTTGTTTGTTTCTTTTTGGTTGTTTTTCTCCTTAGGATATTCAGAGACAGCTAAGCAGTCTGGCCCCAGAGAAGCAGAGACTGGCAGAAAAACTAAGAAACCTCACACAGACCAACACTATCTGTGAGCACACACACATACTTTTTTTTTTTTTTATGGATGGATGGATGGACGGACTGGATGAATGCAAGAACAAGTGGAGATATAAAGGAATTGATGAATGCATGAATTGAGAAGTAGATGGATGAAAAATGAATCCATGGATGTGTGGATGGAAACAGATAGACGAAGACTAGGATGTAAAGATAAATGGAGAAATGTACGATATATGATGGAGATATATGGATGATATATATCTGAAGCATGTATGTAGTCAGTGTATGCTGAGATGGATGCATGCGTGGATAGACGGATAGGAAACAGATGCTTGGGTGAGTGGATAAATGCACTGGTAGATAGATGCTAGGATTGAAGGGCGAATTGATAAGAGCAGAAATGCACAGATGCATGTTTGCAGGGTTAGGTAGATGTATGAGGGTTCTTCAAAAAGTTCTCCGCCTCACCTAGAAACGAGGGGTGTAACTCCCATTTTCGGGCATAACCATATACTATAAAGCCTTATATCACTGTCCACAAAAACTCAAAAGGAAAAAGGAGAGGAACGCTTCAAGCTGGCATGATGTTGCACCAGGACAATGTGCCTGTCCACACAGTACAGATGGCAGGGGCAGAAGCAGACAAATGTGGCTTTGAACTGTTGCCCCATGCACCTTACTCACCTGACCTGGCATCTCCTGACTTCTATCTGCACGGTCACCATTTTCAGAGTGATGATGAAGTCATCCATGCTGTTGAGGAGGATCTGGAGGCTCAAGATGTGACCTGCTTCCACGAAGGGATAGCCAAGCTTGAACAAACATCGGTGGACCAAGTGCACTGAAGTTAAAGGAGACTGTAAAAAAATGATGCAAGAACAATCTTTCTCCTGTGACGTTTTCTGGGTGAGGCCAAGAACTTTTTGAAGTACTCTCGTATGCCTGGAATAAGGCATGGAGAGAAGATGGACGTATCAAAGGCACTAAAGAATGAATATAAGGATGTAGAAATATTCGGATAGATGAACGGATAAAACGTCAAGTTTCTATCAAGTTTACATAGTTCATTGTAGACCAGCTAAAGCCAACAAACATTTTTCTCCACCCTTTCTCAGGTGCAGGAGTGAATGATGTGAAGAGGAATAAGTGTGAGAAGGATCTGAGCTGTAGGAAGCTGAAGGAGCAATTGGACGCTCTGGAGAGGGAGACTACGGCCAAGCTGTCTGAGGTGGAGCGCTACAACCGGGACATGAAGGTCCGACTGAGCTACACCATGCTAATTATTCTCAGCAAGAAACAAGCTCGTTTAAAAATGATGTAAAGGCGATCAGCTGGTTAATAAAGCGATAAAGCATAGTGGAAGTGATTGAAGCGATATAGTGCAAAGATTTGGGTTTAACTGAGAGATTTCGCTCTGACAAAGATAGAGATAACTAAAGCACTATTTGCATGCTGTGACGCTAACATGACTACAAAAGAAACACACACGTTAACACCACATTCAAATATGCATAAGCATGTCTTAATGAACACAGTAACAGATCCTGATTTCGTCTCAGTGATGATGAACGATACTAATGCTTACTTCTCCAGGCTCTTCTTTCTTTCGTGCATATCTGCACTCCTTGCTTGCTCACTCTTTCACTTTCTAATGCCCTCTTCCGTCGGGTATATGCACTCTATCGCTCTCTAACCCTCCGTCTTGTCCTCCTTGTAGTTAGTGGAGATGGATGACTGTATGCTACAGGGACTTCTCTCTTTGCTGGGCTGTCTAACCAATCTCTTCCTTCTGATCAAGGTTCTCTGCTCTCCTTTTCCTTACTTCATGTGTCACACTCATCCCAGAGCATCCTTCCATTTTGCATTTGTCTTCTTTGCATTCCTGCCATATTGGTGGAATGTTGATTTTTAACCACCTTTTAAATCACCAGTCATAAGCTGTGGGTGAAATCTTGCACTGCCTGTTTTCAATCTAGCAGGTGTGTACGTCCTTCCTTCTAGCCTTCCTTCCTTTGTTGTATATTTTTCTAAAGACTTTATAAAAAAGCTTCATACAGTTCTGCCAGTGTACCTATTTTAGGAGGGAAGAGCATTAAACAGTTGCCAGCTTTCACCCAAGGCATTATCCAAAGTTCACATTCACTTCAAACATATCAGTAAACTTGAACAGGCCAAGCTGCCGAAATGTGAAGGAGATGAAGATGAGAATCTGCCACTTTTTACATCTTCCTCTGTACACTAAAACCAGATTGAAGTAATTAATGTTTCTGCTGCTGATAAACACACTGAAGGTGTCCAAACCTGATTCCTAAAAAAGTTGGGATGTTGCATAAAATGTAAATAAAACCAGAATGCATGCATCCATTATCTGTAACCACTTATCCTGTGCAGGGTTGCAGGCGAGCTGGAGCCTATTCCAGCTGACTATGGGTGAGAGGCGGGGTTCACCCTGGACAAAGTCACCAGGTCATCACAGGGCTGACACGGAGACAAACAACCATTCACATTCAAACCTACGGTCAATTTAGAGCCACCAATTAGTCTAACCTGCATGTCTTTGGACTGTGGGGGAAACCAGAGCACCCAGAGGAAACCCACGCAGACACAGGGAAAACATGCAAACTCCA
>JAODOF010000012.1:2113492-2127298 GCA_027576175.1 Sciades proops | reverse complement strand
CCTCCCCCTCACCTTCCACTCTCTCTCCTCTGTCTTTCTCTTCTCTTTCTCTTCTCCTCCCTTTTCCCTTCCAGTCCCCCCCCAACTGATGGTTTTTCTTTAATTATTCCTCCCTGTGAACTCGGCCTCCTCTTATTAGCAGTGTGGCACTCCTGACCAGCTCTGATGATTAGCTTCACATGATAATCAGACATCAAGAGCTCTTGAACACTGTGTGTGTGTGTGTGAGAGAGAGAGAGAAACAGCACACACACACCTTCACCACCACTGCAGACTACTTATTTTGTAATTGTAGAAATCGTGTTGTGGTGACTTTTTGTAAGGAATAACGCAGTGCTGTGCTGTTAGAGGAAACTAATCAGTGATGTGATGTGACTTCATATCGCGTCACATCCACTACAGTCTGCCAACATTTACAGTGTTTTGTTATTAATGAACCACACAATGTCTGTCTTTTTTTTTTTTTATCCATTTGTGGTTATAGTTAAAGTTGTGGAACATCCATGAAACGGGTTCCTTCCTGTTCTGACTTGCGTTATTGCAGAAACTGTAACGTGTAAACTAAAGCTCTAAAGTTCCTGCTTTCCCACTGACGCTGGAGACTCCTCCCATAAACGTTACGGAAACTGACGTTTTAAAAATCCGTTTCTGTGGAGCATCCGCTGTACACATCCCTGTGAACGAGCTGCTCCTATAGAAACGATAACGTACTAAATCAGAACAAATGCACTGATATAATCTGTGAGTTTTTTCAGCTGCACTACTTTTATAGAAAATTCAACACCTTCTGACCAATCAGAATCCAGAAGAGAGTGTGTGTGTGTGTGTGTGTTGATTTCTTCTTGTTTCTGGCTCCTGTTTGCTCTGGGCATGTACTGTCTCTACTTAATCAGATAAAGAGTTGAGCCTCCCGTCAGTCTGCAGGGGATTGCATTAGGGGCTTCTGTTTAGTACACACAGAGAGAGAGAGAGAGAGAGAGAGAGAGAGAGAGACAGGAAGCTCCTCCTAGGTCTGTATCTGCAGCTCTGTTTCCATCCTGCTGGCCGAAGATGATGAAGGTGGTAGTGATGATGGTTGTGGTGGTGGTGATAATTGTAATGGTGGTGATTGTTGTGATGGTGCTGGTGATGATGGTGGTGGTTGTGGTGATGTTGGGTGGTGTTGGTGATTGTGGTGTTCGTGATGTTGGTGGTGGTTGTGGTGATGATGGTGTTGGGTGGTATTGGTGTTCGTGATGGTGGTTGTGGTGATGGTGTTGGTGGTTGTGGTGTTCGTGATGGTGATGGTGTTGGGTGGTATTGGTGGTTGTGGTGATGGTGTTGGTGGTTGTGTTGATGATGGTGTTGGTGGTGATGATGGTGTTGGTGGTTGTGGTGATGATGGTGGTAGTTGTGGTGATGGTGGTGGTCATGATGGTGTTGGTGGTTGTGGTGATGGTGGTGTTGGTGATGATTAGCAGGATCAAATGCCCTTTCTCTCTCTGTTTAGCCTCCTGTCACCTGGAGCTGGGCGTGGCCCTTAATCCTCATCAAGAACCTCGTCACTCCTCTCCACAACACTCCATCTCTCCTCAGTCACTCCTTTCTCCATCACTTTGCTTGTGAATAAATTTCATTCACAAAAAGGCCTCTGCTGTAATTGCCTGGTTGGTGGTTGTCATGGAGACAGGGCCAGGTAGTGCTGGACCAATTTGAGAGAAATGAGTGGGCACACGCGCGCACACACACAGCGAACTCTGTTAACAAATTATCTGTGTAATGGACTTGCAGTAAATAAAAGTTTATTGCACTGTTTGGATGTTTCTCTCTCTCTCTCTCTCTCTCTCACACACACACCCCATCCCACTCTCTATCGCTTGAAAACCCATTTTTACAGCTAAATAGCCAGTCAGGGTAACTCGCTATTCATCTCTTCATGCTAGCTTTCTATTTATTTATTTTTAGCGTACCTCAGTGTAACATTAGCTAGCTTGTTTTTCTTTATGGAACACTTACTGAGTAAAAATGTGTTTTATTTCAAACACTAACTTTTTCTTGAACGTTTCATGGACCTTTCGGGTTTGTTCGTCAGCGCGTTAGCGTTGTTTAATTCTCTTACAGAGATATTTGAAGGTTGGGTTTATTCTCCAGTGTCAGTCCGAAAGCGAGATGTTTAGTGAACAGACTTAATCTAACCCGGAGTGTGATGAGTGATTGATACTACGTTCAAAAGTGAAAAGGGCAGGTTTTTATCGCCATGGATCAGAAAAGACAGGAAGGGTTATTATGGGATGGCAAATGAGAAGTGCATTAAAAACTTAACTGGCTAGCTAAAACATAATCAGAACCAAACTACTGATGTATTTCATTTTGTTGCATGTAGTGCTACTGATGAGGTCCGTGTGTCTCATCGTTAGCAGCCTGCTCACAGCAGGACACAAAACACTTGCCTTAAAGGGAAAAGATGAGTGATGGGACTGTTGTGTCTTTCTGTTGGTGTGTGTGTGACAGAGATCAGAGACACGGGGATCAGATGTGACACTGCAATGGAAACACCAGCGCTTCATCTCTCTCTCTCTCTCTCTCACACACACACAGCTAATGAGCCCTGACTGAACGCTCCTGACAAACGGCTGTCGGAGAGAAAGCTGTTTGTCGAGGCAGAGTATGAAGAGCATTGATTCACAGGATGACGCTGACTTGAAAGGTCAGATCCAAGCAAAGCCCAAGGTGTAGAGATCTGATCAAATACCTCAAGAACCTCTTTTCAGCTCGTCAATGTGTCCTCAGATTCGTAGTCTTACGTAGCACTGTACATCATTGTTTAAAAATAAATCCTTGTTGTAACGTTGACAAGTTCAGCTGCAATATTTATGCTTGAACCGCTGCGTTTACAAACCCATCACTCTCGACTTTGACCTGTGAATTCACAGTCCAGATTCGTTTTCAGCGACGTGCTGTAATCAGAAAGGGTGCCAATATTTATGGTGGAACCGATATCAAACGAAATTCACTTTGCAGAAAAGAAAAACAGTTCACTGAAGGGCAAAGGTGTGCCCGTGATGCCACCACCACCGTGCTTCACAGGGACGATCAGTGCTGTTGGGTTTCCTACCAAACGTCGCTCTTCATCTGAAGTTCAAGTTTCATTTCGGGCTGAAAAACTCGAGAAGCTTCTCCGCCTGCAGCGTGAAGCAGACTTCATTTACACATTCATGTGCATTCGGACAAATTTCCAACAAGGGAAATGCTTTTCGTTGTCTCGTTTTCAGCATCAAAACCAAAGACTTCCTGACGTTACTAAACCGTAAAGATCCAGTCGGCGCTCGTCGTGTTGAAGCGACGCGTTCGGTTTGATTTTCTGAACAGAGATCACGGAGTCAAAACTCTCCGCTTCTCAGGCAGGAGGTTCAGAGGTCTGTTTTTGCCCGGTCTGAAAACTGAACTTCACTAAAACTTTGACGCCGGAGACGCGCTCTCCCTTTAGCTTCATGTGCGTTTGTGTCTCCTGGTTTTTTCTCTCTGAAGAAAGTCTGAGCTACAATCCTGTACCATCGACAGCAGGATCATCATCACTGAGGAGTGCAGGAAGACTAACAGTCTCTCTCTCTCTCTCTCTCTTCCCCCTTTAAACTCTGAAATGATTCCCTCCGGTGTGATGTTGGACTTTCCCTCAGGACACGGCGATGTCGCTTAATATTGTGGCTGGATTTTCTTTTAAAGAATTTCTTGTGCATAAAATTATGCCACATGCACAACTGCAATGTAATTTAATTTATAAACGATCGTGTGTGTAGGATTTCACGCTGAAATTTATTCTTTACGAACTACGTTATGGTTTCTACAGTAACCGGTCCGTCAGAGAGGCGTGTCCAGTGATCGTAAACAGGTTAAAAAAAAAGGTGGACGTGCTGAAGGTTTCTGTATCGATGATCTGTCTGTAACGTCTCTCGAGTCAGCGCTCTGTTAATCAGTCAGAGCGTGAAGGAACGACGTGACGGTACCGTAGCTATAAACAGTACATGCTTTAGGAATGTTGGAGTTTGTGTCACGTTTTGTCTTGGTGTTCGTTTCCCGTGTGAACCATAAAGAACCGAACCCAACGGATGCCTTTGCAGTCGCGAGTCTGGAGGCGGTGGGGATGCGAACCACGCTGTATATAAACACCGCTGCGTACGGTTTAATGGAGCTGCGTTCTGGACGCCCTCGTTCTGGACTTTTTAATGAGCAGCAGCTTAGCGGATCAGGACTCGAGTCACGTCTGGAAAGTGTCTGTGCCGCGTGAACACAAACGCCTGTTCTCGAGGAGCTGTGTGGTGACGGCGGGAGCGTTTCTCTCTCTCTCTCTCTCTCTCTCTCTCTCTTTCGCTCTCAGGGTAATTAGGGGGTAATGACGGCATACGGCTGTCGCTCGCTGCTGTTTCACGCTGTGTGAATCCAGTTATTGGATTCGCCTCGGGACATTTATAGAAACAGCGGTGTGTATGAGAGATCGGAGAGCCATGAAATCCACGTTTCTCTCTCCGATGTAGCGGCGTGCAGTTCAGTTCACTGTAGCTCCGATAACGTCCCAGCGATTACCATTTACATCCGTGAAACAAGCTACTTCCTGTTCTCGCTTACGTTATAGCAGCGATAAACAGTCGTCCTTCATCCGTGTAAGACATGAGAAAACGTAAAGTTCCAGTTTCACCCCTGTCGCTGATGCTCCTGTAAACGTTACATCCATCCGTTCATGTGGACGAGCTGTTACTATAGAAACGAGCGCACCGATATCAATAAACCTGCACGATCGTCAGAGACGCAATTAATCAACAATTTCTGACATTCAGATCAGAATCCAGAAATAATCAATCAATCACTGACGGACGTAGCTGCTCTTTCTAAAAAAAAAAAAAAAAAAAGTTAGAAGTGTTCTCTTTTCTTGCCGTTAACAAATTGCGTTATCGTGCTAATCAAACCGAACGCTAAAATAAACAAACGGATGCACTTTTTTTTTTTTGGTCCTTCCTGTGCCACCAGTGATAAAGCGACTCGGTGAGATGTATTTTGTCGATAACTTTCCGAAACGAATGTTTTTTTGATTCGCAACGTAGGAAAATCAACAAGCACATAACAAAGCCCTAGATTCTTCGGAAAAGCGTTCCTGGATGTTCAGAGTTCTACCAATAGCAAAACCTTGTTTCAGTGTAGAGCCGTGAACGATGATGAACAGCTGGTGAACGCGCTGGCGTTTTACAGGAGGTTTAATCGTACAACTCGCGCCGCAGGTGTTACACGTGAAGTTTTCCGGGAAACGTTCCGACACCTGTTTTATAGCCAGAGCACGGTGTAAGGCTATAAAACAGGCGTGTCCGCTTCAGGGTCATGTGCTTCAATCCTCATCCACGGAGCGAACCTCGACCTCTGACGCGTCTTCTCCGTGCTGTGCTGTGTTCCTCTAACGCAGCAGATAAGACCTGACAGAGTTTGGTCCTTGTACTGATTTATTGCCTCAGAGGAGCGTGTGAACACGACCTGTTCTCCTTTTGCTCTCACAGTTAAGGACGCTGCTGTTCTTTATGCTTTAACGGCGTCCAGGCTGAGGGAACGTCCGCGCACTAAATCTGGAAAACCCCGACCCTAATGTTCTGTAGCTTAACGTAAAGGGTTTACCGTAGTTTCCAACCAAAAAAAAAAGGACGTGCTGATAGAACTGTTGCACAACATGCTTACAAAAAGACAAATTACCGTAATGACTGGAGTATCACGCTAACGGACAAACCAGAATCACTGACAGAGAGGCACGCCCACCATAAACACGCTAATCAATAAACAGACATAATACCTTAACTAATGGAATAATAAGCTTACCGTAAACACACTAACAAATATACAAACTACCGTAATTACTGGAGTAGCATACAGAAAACACACTAACAAATAATCAAACTACCGTAATTGCTCGAGCGTCTCGCCTACAACAAACGCACTGAAGCATTCGAATTACCGTGACTTCGAGTACCGCACCTACAAACGCACTGACAAGCAAACTACCATAATTTCTCGAGTATAACGCCTACAGCAAAAAGCACTAACAAGCAATCAAACTACCATAATTGCTTGCGCATTCCGCCTACAACAAACACAATAACATGCATTCAAACTGCCGTAATTCCTCGAGTATCCCGCCTACAACAAACGTACTAACAAGCAATCAAACTACCGTAATTTCTTGAGTATCACGCCAACAGCAAATGCACCGATAAGCAAACTATCGTAATTTCTCGAGTATCACGCCTACAACAAACGCACTAACAAGCAATCAAACTACCATAATTGCTTGCGTATCCCGCCTACAACAAACGTACTAACAAGCAATCAAACTACCGTAATTTCTCGAGCATCACGCCAACAAACGCACCGATAAGCAAACTACCGTAATTTCTCGAGTATCATGACTACAACAAACGCACTAACAAGCAAACTACCATAACTGCTTGAGTACAACGCCTACAACAAACACACTAATAAGCACTCATTACCATAATTGCTCGAGTATAACGCCTACAACAAACGCGCTAACAAGCAAACTACCGTAATTGCTTGAGTATCATGCCTACAGAAATCACGCTAAAAAGTAATTAAATTATTGTAATTTCTCGAGCAGCAGTTACCATAAACACACTAACAAGTAATCAAACCACTGAACGTAAACACACAAGACAAATTACCGTAACTCTTTGAGTATCACGCCTACAACCAATGCACTAACAAGAATTCAAACTACTATAACTGCTCGAGTATCTCGCCTACAACAAACACACTAAGAAGCAATCTCACTACCTTAATTGCTCGAGTATCTCACCCACAACAAATGCACTAACAAGCAATCAAACTACCGTAACTGCTTGAGTATCACACCCAGAACAAACGCAGTCTCACCAATCCAACTACCGTAACTGTTCAAGTATCTCGCCTACAACAATCACACTAACAAACAATCTCACTACCTTAATTGCTCGAGTATCTCGCCTACAACAAATGCACTAACAAGCAATCAAACTACCGTAATTGCTTGAGTATCACGCTTACAACAAACACACTAACTAACTAGCAATCTCACTACCATAATTGCTTGAGTATCACACCCAGAACAAATGCAGTTCCACCAATCTAACTACTGTAACTGCTCGAGTATCTCGCCTACAACAATCACACTAACAAACAATCTCACTACCGTAATTGCTTGAGTATCACGCCCGGAACAAATGCAGTTCCACCAATCAAACTATTTGTTACTGCTCAAGTATCACGCCTACAGCAAACGCAATTTAACTACCGTAACTTCTTGAGTAGCACATCTACCGTAAACACCCTAACAAAAGGTCAGATTACCTCAGTAACCAAAGTAGCTCACTGACTGTGTGCGAACAAATGAATAGAATAAAATTTAAAAAAACTACCGTAAGTACTAGAGTAGTACAAGAAACACAGACAAAGTATAATTGGTGTGCTTGTCCAGTGCTTACGGTACTTTGTCTTATTGTTGCGGTCGAAGTGCTACTTTAGTCATTACGGTAGTCCGACAAACGGACAATTGCTCGAGTATCTCGCCTACAACAAATGCACTAACAAGCAATCAAACTACCGTATTTGCTCGAGTATCTCGCCTACAACAAATGCACTAACATGCAATCAAACTACCATAACTGCTTGAGTATCACACCCAGAACAAACGCAGTCTCACCAATCAAACTACCGTAAATGCTCGAGTATCTCGCCTACAACAATCTCACTACCGTAATTGCTTGAGCAGCACAGCTACCATAAACACACTTAACAAATAAACAAAGAAGGTCAAATTACCTTAGTGACCAAAGGAGCACACTTACTGTGTGCAAAAAAATAAAATAAAATAAAACTACCGTAAGTACTGGAGTAGTACAAGAAACACAGACAAAGTAGAAACGGTGTGCTCGTCCAGTGCTTACGGTAGTTCGTCTTATTGTTGCAGTCGAAATGCTACTTTAGTCATTACGGTAGTCTGACAAACTACCATAACGACTGGAGTAGCAGGTCAGGAGTTAAATATACACACGATACGACAGATAAGCCAAAGCACAAAATTTGAGTTTGTTCTGGTGGGTTTAAAAATGACTTGATTTATCATCCAGGATGAAGTGTGTTCATTCTCCAGCAGTGGGATTACTCATTTCCGTGTAGGAGGCGTTCAGATCCGGGGGAAAAAAAAAAAAAGACAGAAACACACCACGAAGCGTTAGGAAAGACCAAAAAAATCTTTATTAACACTCCTATAAGAGAGAGTGACTCAGCAATCAGCGCTGGAATCATCTCTAAAAAAGAGAAAGAAAAACAAAATCATCCACGACGAATTTCTGAGATTTAAAAATAAAGTGATTAGTAAACACACAAGCCGAGGAAGCGGCGGGACAGCGACGGCTCCGGTTCGGTTCGGCGTTTAACCGAGAACGCTTGGAGGTGAACAGAAACCAGAGCAGAGGGTAAAGCTGTAATTAAGGATCAGGTGAACACACGGGCAGCGTTAACATTAAAATAAAACAACAACAACAACAACAAAAAACCTTGAACATGACAAATAAATAAAATAAACTTTGTTTTGTGATCAAGGCGAAGAATAAAAACTCAAACTTCAGATCGAATTCATGAAACTTTTACAGCTCAGATTATTCCATTTTGCCCAGGAAGAAAAATGAAATTAAAATTCACTCGTTTAGCTCGAGTGACTCAGCGCTCGTTAAAAAAATATTACTTTTAATTAAAAGTCGTTTTTGTCCAGCATTTAGTGCTCTCGATCTTCTTTAGTCTAAAGTGTGATGATGAAGGACTGTGTGTGTGTGTGTGAGGTTAGGTTGCTGGTGGATGTTGTGTGTGTGTGTTCCGGTTACACTCAGTTCTCGTGCGATTTGTGCTCGTACTTCTGCTCGTCCTAACAGTGTCTTAAACTCCCTCGCTCTCCTGTACACGCTCTCTCTGTCCGAGTCCAGCATCCTCCTGACCCACTGCGCGTCACACACACGGCCTAAAGGGTGCACAAACATATAAACAAGGCCTGTTATGTTTAAAAAAAACAAACAAACTTATACACAATGTATGCTTAACACTGTAGGCCATGACAAATCAAATCAGTCATCATGACAGCCACGCCCGTTCCTGTGGCGGTCCGGAGGTGCAGTTCGATATCGCCGTGGTCGCAAATCAGACGAGTTTATTTTATTTTATTTAGCTTCCTACGAAACTTGATTCGATATCCGTGTGCAAAAAAAAAAAAAAATTCCCGCGTGCATAGAAAATTCCAGTCCGTCTACGCACTTGCTCGTTCCGTCGTTCTTACGCGCAAATCCGTCGCCCTTGAAGCAGAGGAGGAGAGAAGGCGTGGGTCGACCCGGGGCTCAACCCAGGCAGGTGAGGCTCTGAGGTTAGAGGTCACGCTGTCATTTAGGGGTGTTGTTGGGAGGAGCGTCATCTTTGGGGGCGGAGCCGTTCTGCTGCGTTTCTTCCATGTACTGCTGCACAGCGCGCGACACAGCGTCCTCCACCAGCCTCTTACTCAGACTCAGCAGCTCGTCGTCGTCGAGCACCGGGCCGCGTTTACCACCTACACACACACACACACACACACACACACACACACACGGCTGTCACTACACAGATAGAAGTAATGCTCGGGGTCCGAGCGGAAACGGGCGTGGTGCAGAACACATTTGTTAACTCTACATCTAAATATCCGTATTAGGCAGCGCTAATAACACGTCAAGCACTGGCCAAGTAATCGAATCTTTTTTTTTTTTTCCTGTATCAGGACATTCTCAAGGCCTCGGAACAAAGGAGGAAGAGAAGGAGGTGGGTTGTGTGTTTAGGCAAAGAAAGAACTTTGGCAAAGAGACACATACTTGTCCGTGAGATGCGTCGTGTTCTCTGCAAAAGATCTGCAAGACAAACAGAACCTGTTTAACATCCGAGCTCGGAGTCGGCGCCATCCTGAGCCCAGGTTCTCACCCCGGATCAGAACTCTCACCTCAATCACATCCCCACGGCTGATCAGCGCTCGATCACGGCCAGGCTGCAGCGTCAGGTTTATTAAGAGGTCAGCAGTAAGGCCTTTGGTGATGAAGTTTAGCTGCGGCTAAAGTTCACACGACGCAGAACTTCACCGTTTGCACAGGTACACAGGACGGGGCTGTTATCGTAAATTACTTTTTCAAGATAACAAAGTCTGAAGTTCACGACGTGGTTATTTAAAGCCCCTGGTAACAATAAGGGCGGGGCGACATAAAAGTGCTCACGATTCTCATTTGGTTTGGTGCTGCGTCCACATCAGGGTCGACACTTCTTACAATCAACAGGCTACAAATAAAATGTTTACATCAAACGAGTAGCTGACATCCTTTGTAATTCAAAATCGACCCGCGATTGGTCAATAATAAGCCCCGCCTTTAGTGCTTGTTGGTTAAGAAGGGAAATAATCCGTTCCTGGTGCCTCACTGCTGTGATCTCTTAATAAACCTGGTCATGAACCCGAGCGCAGAACTTACTCCACCGCAAGCTCGGTCTGATTTCAGTCTCATGCAGGTGAATTTGCAGATAGTTTACTGATTTCAAATCGACATGATGCGCTTCTGATTACGAAGCGTCCACAAAAAAAAAAGAAAAAGCGTTCTGGATGCCGAGACCAGAACTGAGCGAGTGGAAAATAAACTCTAGATGGAAACAAACCTTGCTGTACAAACCCAACACTTCATCTGGAACGTTCTTCCATCGCCCGGTAGGCGTGATTTTGTGTCGGCGATGAACACAATCCGCCTTACACCATGTGTTATACACCTCCGCAACACAATTAGCGTCGCGCACAGATCAGAGATCAACTTTTGCACAGGATTAACGTGATATCGAACTTACGGCTGGTAAGACATGTCTCGTTTTTCATGTGCTCACGCCAACGACTGCATCTTTTTCAAGCTGCTGCTCATGCAACGTTAGGGGGCGGAGGAAAGCGCTATCCGCCCACTTACGTATGCACGAGCTTACAGATACCCAGGACTGGCTCGCGTTGACAGAACAGCGCCCCTCCCTGCCATTTTTGCTCTCTACTATGGCTGTGGCATCACCAGGATTCGAACTAGCGATCTCCAGGCGAATGTTTCATTTAAGATCTATTTCGATAAAGCATGCTTATCGTTATTGTCGTGAAAAACCCAAAATCTTCAAACAATCTAAATCATTAAAAAGTAATTTCGTCGTGATCATTTTCAGTCTGCTGCTTATCGTTAGCTAATTTACTTCCTAGCTAGCTTGAAAAGTACGTCCTGATTGACAGTAGCCTAGGGCTGGGCGATATAACATTGATATCGTGATTAATTATGCCACGATACATTGTTCTCAGATATCGTGATGCATTTTTACTCATTTTCTTTTTAAATAAATATAAGCTGATTTCTTGAAAAAAAAAAAGATGCAATTTTATACAGGAACGGAAAAAACAACGCAACACCACAGCACTGTTAGGAAATTGTTCAGCCGATAGATCACGATAGAGATCGCGTATCGTAGGACGATCTTCCTTTGAGAACGGTGATGTTTTTCGTAATAACGCCCAGTCCTGCGATGGGCCGTCAAACGATTCCAGCACAAGCAGGAAAGATTTCAGTCCAGTTCTTGTGCTTTAAAATCACAGCACTTCACGCTGAGTGCTTTGAATGCACACACGCGCCCACACAAGCTTCAGGACACGACGATGTCCTTCAACTGCACCGGTCTCTGCTGTTGCTTCACAGGTAGCAGTTCGATTATGTAACTTTATGAGCGCTGTAAACACTGAACAATCAAACCCGCGCTCTAATCCGTGAGCGTTGAGAGAGAACACGCTGAATCGGAGTCACGTCTTCAAGTCAAATTTGTAAAAATCCCGATCTGGATCTGAAGCTAAAACGACCGAACGTTAATGTTATCGATGACTTTAAGGCTGTTCCGAGTGACAGTGATGCTCTGTTGTGTCAATTATTTTGACTGGTACTGTATACATAGTCCCAGTCAAAAGTTTGTGCACCCCTACTCTACACATTTCACAGGCGTTTCTGTATTTTCTACGTTGTACTGTAGAACGAGAGCACAATATCCCCCGCTGGCAATTCCGCCATAACTCTGGTAAAATGTGACCGAATTGAACGAAATTACAATATGCGTATTGCTGACATATAACAAAGAATCCTGCCAAGTTTTGTGAAATTCCTCCAAAAACTGTGAGAGGAGTTGATTTCAGAAAGTGAGCACCCTTCCTGGGACGAACGGATGGAAATCGCCACAACATAATCCCCCTTCGGGCCTTTCGGCCACCGGGGGATAAAGCTATTCTTTTTGCCATTTCTGTTTCTTTTAAATACTTGATAAAGTGATATATCTGACTTGATGTGGTCTGCCATTTTATTTTTCTCTACTCAAGGTATAAAATCCGATAGCCTAGTAGTAGAGTAGCCAATCAGAGCGCGCGACTGCTCATATCCAGTAAACGTGGATATACTAAATAAATGTATTAGGGATCAAATTAGTTCCTATGTGCAAAGTCTTTATTTTTCTGTAAAGCTGCTTTGTGACAATGCCCGTTGTTAAAAGTGCTATACAAATAAACTGACCTGACTAGTCTTGCTTTCACAACGTGTATTTTTGCCACTGGATTTATGTTGGGTTAGTAAAGTGAACAGTACACTCTAGTCAGACCTGATGTGAAGCCTGAACAATGAAAGGCAAAAGTATGTGGATACCTGACCATCACACCCATATGATTAATGAATATCCAATTCCAAAACCATGGGCAATAATATGGAGTTGATCTCCTCCCTCCCCGTTGCAGCTGTAACAACCTCTACAACTCTGGGAAGGCTTTCTACTACATTTTGGAGCGTGGCTGTGGGATTTATGCCCATCGTGAGGTCAGGCAGTGATGTCAGGTGAGGAGGCTTGAGGCTCAGTCGGTGTTCTAGTTCATCTCAAAAGTGTTCAGTGGGGTTGAGGTGAAGGGCAATCAAGTTCTTCTACTCCAACTTGGGTAAACTATGTCTTCATGCTTTGTGCACAGGCGCATTGTCATGCTGGAACAGGTTTGGGCCTCTTAATTCCAGTGAAGGGAAACTGTAATGCTATAGAATAGACATCCTACACTATTGTGTAATAATCAGGTGTCGATATATACTTTGGTCATGATGTACATTACATGACCAAACAGCAGGACATCATTAGCTTTCGCAAATCTGGCTGATTTTGGCTTTTATTCCCTCAGCTGACTGTTAGTGATGGTTGTTGAGATGGGCTTTATTATTATTATTATTATAATAACCCTTTAATATTTTTGATATTCTCATCTCTTCAATCTTATGTGAAATGGTAAATTCCTTCATGGAAAAAAGTATATGATGGAGGGTTGCTGGGACAAACCTATTATGGGGACGATGCCTACGGCAATAACGTAGGGCACACACAGGGACAGCAGCAGCACGGCGATGACGGGAGCAGCCAGCTTTCGGATGATGAAATGTAGGTCAATGTTGCGGATTCCGTTGGCATATACCTACAGCGCAGCAAAATAAGAAGCCTTAAGAAACACTGACGTTGGAATAGGAAGCAAATACACGCTGCATACCAGTACAACTACGATCTCAAATTACTGGGTAACAGGGTTGGGCAATATGACGTCATAATATTGACATCATGATGATATGCTTGGTCACAATACATGTTTCATAGATATCACCAGTATTGTGATATTTTTCTTTCAAACTTCTGTTTTTTTTTTTAAACAATTACAATAAAAAC
>JAODOF010000012.1:2009424-2019559 GCA_027576175.1 Sciades proops | reverse complement strand
TGGAATTTTGAAACTTCCACATCATTGCATTCCGTTTTTATTTACAATCTGTACTTTGTCCCAACTTTTTTGGAATCGGGGTTGTAAAAAAAAAAAAAAACACTATTTTTAGTGTCATCAGTTTGCAAAATCACTGCTAGTAAATGTCTTCTCTCTCTCTCGCACGCACGCACGCAGAGCTGTGTTAGTACAGCAACAGCAGAACTTGATTCACATTTAATCACACAAACCAAGAATACAGATGAACAGTGTTTGTGTAGTAGGTGTGTGTGTGTGTAGTAGGCGTGTCTCTGCACGCCGAATCCACATCTATAACAGAAGGCTGAACTGGCCTTGATGTGGTTTCAGTGTTAAGCGCAGTTATTTTCTCTTTGTTCTGATTGTTCATGTGAACGAGAGTAAATAGTCAACAGCGCGCGTGCGCATCATTACAGTGATGGAGATGACTGGCCGCAGTGACCGATCTAAAAAATTTTATATTTAGTTATTATAGTTAAGCATGCGCTGATCAAAGTCTCTCTCCTTCAGTCTGATTGGCTGCAATGACAACAGAGGCGGGGTCAGAGGCGGAGGTGAAGAAGGAGCCGGAGAAGCAGCAGCAGTCTGACGAGCAGCAGGTCGAATCCCCTGGAGAGAGCGTGCAGAACACAGACACGGATCCTCAGCCTGCCCAGGAGAACCCTGAGAACCTCGAGAATCCAGAGGTACAGTGATGCAGATGATGGCGTTCTAATATGCGAGAATATCAGTCACGTGGTCACCGACGCCATCGTTCCTGTTTGTTTGTTGTAACGTAGCTAACACGTCTCTGAGGAGCTTGTCAGAGCTAATTATAAAGAAGCTGGTTTTATACGCGGAACAATCCACTGCAGAGAACTAGCAGCTCACTAAACAGGAGAATTGCTAGCTAGCATATAAAAACTAGCGTCCGTGTCCTCGGAGAACAAGCTCACGCGCACACTGAGTAGCACTAACGTGATCTTTGTTACATGTTACAGAAAGTGGAGGCGGAGCCTGCCCCGCCCACAAGCCCCTCCCTGTCTACCGGGCAGAAGAAGGACAAGGGCATCTCTCGCTTCCTGCCTCCATGGGGCAAACGCCAAAAATCCCTAAGCCAAGTGGAGTCTAAAGACACGCCCACTCAGACACAGGAAGAGGAGGAGCCGAAGGGAGAGGCCGAGTCGCCGGAGAGGAAGGAGGAGCAGAACTTGGTGTGCAGCTCAGAGACACAGGTGAGGAGTCAAGGTCATGACCTTCTGAGGAACTGAGAGAAACGTACTACTTTTCATTCTGAGCCCATCGTGTGTGTGTGCAGACAGAGAAAGAGGCGGAGTCTGTGAGGAGAGGAGGAGAGAGGGAGGAGAGCGCCATTGTGTCGCCTCTCAAACCTGGAAAGAAGATGAAGATGGTGGTGTGTCATGTGACTCTGCTGGACGGGAGCCAGTTCCAGTGTGAGGTTGAGGTGTGTGTGTGCGAGCGAGAGAGAGAGATGCTGCGTAACCAGATAAAAAAAAAAAAAAAGTGTAATTGTGGACATGAAGTTTTCTCTCAGGAGAAATGTCTTGATGTAAGGAGTCTCCAGTGTCAGCGCTTTGCAGGAACCTGGTGAGGGAACGACTGCAGAATAAACATCTACCAGGTGGATGGCGGTCCTGAGGTTTTCACAAGGTTCCCATTTACTTAAATTTATGAACTGATTTCTGCAAAAAGTCCCTGGGTTCTTCATAACCCATCGCTTCAAAACAAAAAAAAAAAACCTCCTGGGTTTCTGAAAAGGTTCCTGAGAGCTTGCAAAATATTCTGAACTAAAACAACTCAATCAGTTCCTGGGATCTGGAAAGTGGTTTGAGTTCCTGAAAAGGTTCCTGGGTGCTTGCAAAATTTCATGCACTAAAAAAGAAAAATTCCTCCTAGTTCCTGGGTTTTCTAGATTCCCAGAAAAAGAAAAAAAAAACAAGTGTTGGTTCCTAAAAAGGTTCCTGGGCAACTCCTAAACTTCCCTGAAGTCCCAAAAAGGCTCCCGAGTTACCGGGATCCATAGTACTTGAAAAGATTCCTGAAACGGTTCAACGGTTCATTTGTCTGGAAAACGGCTTCTGAGTCCCCGAGAACGTTTTCCTGGGTTTCTAAAAACAGTTCCTTGATTCGTGAGGGTTCCTGAGCACCGCTACAATCTCCTGAAGTCCTCAGTAGAGTCCCGAAAAGGTTCCTGGATTCCTGAAAGATGTTAAAGGTTCTTTTCCTGAATTATAAAGATTCCTGAAATGGTTCCTTGGGTTCTTGGAAAGTTTCTGAAAGCAGTTCCTGGGTTCCTGAAAAGGTTCCTAATCACGTAAAAAAAAAAAAAACTTGCAGTACAAAGCTTCCTTCTTTACCAAACATCACACCTGTGCTATAAAGGAGTGTTTACAGCTCTGTGTGTCTGGTTTTTTTTTTTTCTTCCTTGTTCACCATCTAGACCTTTGTCTGATTCAGTGTCGTGTGTGAGTGAGTTGTTTAATCCTATTGGTTAAAGATTCCCCTCCCCTTAACTTCTGGATTTACATTTTGCATAAACTCCTTTATTGTAAGCACTTGTTTGTTAGGGGGTGTGGTTAAGCTTGATCATTAACAGGTCACATGATCATAATAGCATGTACATGCATGTGCTTCAAACTCTGTAACTTGAATAAAACCCCTGGGCAAATCACTAATCCCGTCAGAACTGGGCTTTACACCGTCTCCATGCGCTAGCATTTCTAATAGAAGCGCTCGCTAAGGAACCGTACACTTCTACAAACTCGTAAAGGTTCCTGAAGGAGTTCCTGGGGCCTTGAAAACAGTCGGAGTTCCAGAAAAGGTTCAGAAATTTTCCTGAAACAGTACTTGGGACAATGTCCTGAATGGTTTCCTGGATAGAAGTTCCAGGGTTCTTGAAAAGGTTCTTGGAAAATTTCCTGAATTAAAAAAAAAAAAAAAACATCCGAAGAGTTCCTGGTAATCTTCCTGAGGAGCCCTGAAACAAGTTCCTTAAATGACTAGTAAAATCACCAGGAGGCGTCACAAATCCCGTCTGAATAGGGCTTAAGACCATCGCCATGTAAAAGCATCTGGAACATGAGCAGTTGCTTAGCAACCACAAAATGTGGTTTGGGTGATGTGCCTGTATTTAGGGTTCCGCACTGGTAATTTTGGGGGGGGGGGAGGAGAAATGCGTCGTACACGAGGAGAATGCGATGTCCGTGCGTTAAGTAACAGAATGACGTCCTGCTCAGTGTAAATATAATAAACCACACACCCTGTTACAACAGACATGCTAACGTTTAAACCCGCTACCATAGAAACAGGGTGGCGTTTGAGTCCATGCCAGGCAGATTAGTGGAAACTTAATGACCGAGTTTACACCAGAGGAAGTTGTAAAAGGCATGATGATGGGGTGTGTGAGAGAGAGAGATTCTTGGCTAAAGTCCTGTCCAAACATCACTTAATCCAGGATGTAGCTCTTTGCAGCGTTTATGCTAGTCAGTGAGATCACGTGGTGTATCTTGGATATGCCGGAGTAATGATTATCTCTGAGGCTGAGGACAGGGCATCGGTCACTGTGTGTGTGTGTGTGTGTGTGTGGAGGGGAGGGGGAACATGGACACACAAGTGTGTTCAGCAGTAGTAATGCTATAATGGGATTAGTCAGGATGCTGAGTTAGAGATTCAGTAATCAGCTGACTTGCTGGGGTGTGTGTGTGCGCGCCCACACGCTAAACCCCTGTCATTAAACAGGACAATCTCCTCTGCTGGTTGAACACAGTTTTGTTTTCAAACTAGTGGGCGTGTCTTTGATTGGGACAAGTGGACAAGCTATTGAGTGGGACTGATGGGTGGGTGTGGCTTCAGGTGGGATGGATTGGTATGTCTTTGGGTGTGGCTCTGTGTGGTATGAATTGCTAAGTGCCCTCAAGTCTGAAGGATGAGTTCAGGTGGAACGGACGTGTGTGACTTCAAGGGGGATGGATGAGCTTGGTATCGGTCCTTCTCTGAAGGATGGACATAACTTCAAGTGGGATGGAAGGGCTTGTCCACAAGTAAGACAGATGGGATGGGTGGTTGGACAGCTTCAGGGAGGACAGAAGAGTTATAAATGGAAGGATGGGTGTGGCTTCAGGTGCAGAGGGTGAGTCTGAGTTCTGGTGGGACTCATGAGCATGGCTTGGCTTTGAGTAGGAAGGATGGGCGTGGCTTTGCGTGATGGGAACAGGTTAGCAGTCTGTTTTACCTCTGAAATCAAAGCCACGCCCACATTCCCAGCTGTGAACTTGGCCATGCCGGTTGTGGTCTGTGATGTGCAGACAGACCCTATTGTTCCTGTCTGCTGGGTCGGGGTGGTGTGTGTGTGAGAGATGGTTAGAGCTGAGTGTGCGGTTTGCTGCTGTGTCCTCAATGCTGTTTTAACAAAACTGTTTTTGTCCCCTGTTTGCTCAAAAAAAGCACGGCTGCTTCACTAAAAGCTTTTGTTCCAGCCGATCCACACAGACACACACACACACACACACACACTAGTCACTGATTAAGCCTCATTTAAATGAATAGCGAAGCTCTGAAACACCTCATGCATAACAGGGGAGCTCAAATAACCCGTGGGTGTATGGTGTACAGTTACCCTGTCATTATTTGACACTCGTGTGCAAAAGAATGCTGAACTACTTCAAGCTATACAGGTGGAACAGGGGTGTGTGTTTATTTTGTTCTGATTTTGTTGATCGTTGTGATGCGATGTGTCCACAGTGCTGCGGCTGTCTCGCACACACCCAAACAGGGACACAACTGTTTCCATTAACCATTTGCATTTCCGTTCCATTTCCTTTGGCCTTCCTTGAATGGATGCCTTTGGTCTCCCTTGAGTGGAAGCCTTTGGCCTTCCTTGAGTGGAAGTGATTGGTTTCCCTTGAGTGGACGCCTTTGGACTCCCTTGAGTGGGAGTGATTGGTCTCTTGTGGGTGGATGCCTTTGGACTCCCTTGAGTGGAAGTGATTGGTCTCCCTTGAGTGGATGCCTTTGGCCTTCCTTGAGGGGGAGTGATTTGGTCTCCTGCAAGTGGACACCTTTGGACTCCCTTGAGTGGAAGTGATTGGTCTCCTGCAAGTGGATGCCTTTGGACTCCCTTGAGTGGAAGTGATTGGTCTCCCTTGAGTGGATGCCTTTGGTCTCCCTTGAGTGGAAGTGATTGGTCTCCCTTGAGTGGATGCCTTTGGCCTTCCTTGAGGGGGAGTGATTGGCGTCCTGCAAGTGGAAGTGATTGGTCTCCTGCGAGTGGACGCCTTTTGACCTTTTTTGATCGGAAGTAATTGGTCTCCTGTTGAGTTATGGCCATTGGTTCATTGTATGGGGCTCAGTTTCAGTGGTCTCCTGGATGCGATTGGTCATTTTGGTTCGTCTTTCTGTTCCATTGGTTCCCCTTGAGTAGTTGCGATTGGTCTGCTTCAGTGGATACAACTGACAACCCTTGAGCGGACTTGAATCTCTTTCTCTCGGTGTCTGTTTTATAAATCTTTACTTTTACCTCTTAAACTCTTGTTCTACTTCTTTTATAATGACATCATTTTTAGAAAGGGGGAATGTCTTGGCCAATCACAGTACTGAATGTCCTTCCAGTCCCTTCCCAGCAGGCTGTGTGATGTCACTCTTCTCAGGATTAAGCTGGAAAAAACCCCAACAATCCTGTCTGTGAGCCTCAGTCTCTGTCTGTAAGAGTGAAGTCTGCTCCTGAACACTGTGTTTATGGCTCAGAATGCCTTTCTGGCGCTTCGTTCTGTCTGTTTTACCCCGTCTCCTGTTCCCTCCATCTCTCTCAGGCTGTGTTCATCACTGAAGACTCATTTAAACACAATGTGCCTGAACAGCATCGGGGCGTCCCTGCAGAATGCCTGTGTGTATTATTCAGACTCATTGCTGAGCTCTGACATCTTCAGGCCCTCCACCCCAAACTGCAGCTGTGTGTGTGTGTGTGTACGAGGCCAATAAAAGGGGCATCTGAGAGATAACGCAGCTCTCTGTGCCTTCATACACGCCAGTGGGGTTTAACCACAGGTCACTGCGCACGCACACAAACACGACAACAAACACGCACGCACTCGTTAACTCTGCCCTTGATAACCAGTTCAGGGTTGCAGTGATTGGTCAGTTTCCATTTAATTCTTAGTCCTTGGGTGGGTGGGTGTTTGGAGCAGACCCAGCAGCTTATCAGTCAGGGCACGTTTAACTGTTTTGGTCATGAAATATTGAAATGGATGTGCGATGCCAAACATTAAAGTGGCAGTTTGTAAGTTTTAAAAGTATTTTAACCCTTCAGCAGCCAGCTGAGTTTAGTTTTAGTTTACTAAGCTAGTTTTCGCTCAGAACTGCTTCACTGCAGTATATTTTGGGGGACACAGCCCTAACGTTTATCTTTTGTGAGTCGTCCTGTTTTTTTTTTTTTTTTTTTTTTTAGCTCCGCCCACTTCACTGAGCGATCCCCTGATTCGCCCCGAGTTCACGTCATACTGCAGATTGTGACCATGTTTACTTCCGTAGAAGGCTATTTTTTGTTTTTAAACAGATTTAAGTGTGTGTGTGTGTTTCCTAATTCACTTAATTCCGCCAGGCCCATTTCTGCGTGCTCAGTACTACACTGCTGTTCCTAGAATCCATTAGCGTGTGTGTGTTTACCCATCCTTAATGGCTGTTGCCTGGTCTCGACTCTCCTCTCTGGTACAGCACGTTGGCAATTCGCCCCAGTTTATGAAGAGAACGAGCCGTCGTACGTTTTATCTGTTTATAGTTACTTCGGGAGGGACTGTTAGGAGCACCGACACTGGAGACTCCTTCCATAAATATCCAAACTGCATCACGTCGACGATTACACAAGCCGTAACTATAGAAACGGTACCGTGTTGGAGAACGAGCACATCAATACAGTCTAAACGTGTTCTCAGAGTGACCCGTCTTGTCCGGAGTAAAGGAGGAGTTGTGGTGCTGGAAGGGCGCTGACCCTGCGAACACTGCCTCATTGTACGGAAACAGTGTTCCGACAGACGCCAGGATCTGCCACTCGTCTGCTGTCTGTCTCCGCCTCTCGTCTCGTCTCGTCGCCGAAATGTTGCGGCCGCGTACCGTGGGCCGGTCCGGACTCGTTCCTTCTCCTCCGGCTTCGCATTCCTTTACGCGCACTGATCAAGTGCGAAGAGGCGAGATAATCGCATCTGTGTGTCTGATGTTTTAGGCGACATTTGGCCTCATCATTCCTCAGAAGTCACACACACACACTCACAGAGCTGGCTGTCATTCCAGCTGTAGTTTTCATTGTAAGCCTTCATGCTCTCCAAACACCAGCTCACTACCAGGAATTTCACAATTTGTTCTCATCTTGGCTCTCTCGTTGTTGGCTATTAAATTTTTAAAAAAGAATGCGTCAAAACCGCAGCGCGTGACTCAAACCTGAAACTCCTTCCATAAATAGACGACATCTTTTATGAATTAGCGATTTTGTTTAATATGTTTAATGTGGGTGTTTGCTGGACAGGGCCGTACGAACGAGCTGTTACTATGGAAACTAGTGCGTAAACCTGGAGCGACGTGTAGTCGTCATGTCCTTAGCTAGCTTAATCTCTGATATTATACCGAGCAACGAATCCAACAACTTAATTATGCGTAAGCATCAATAACAATATGATGTCTGATTGGCTGATAGGATGCAGGGCTCATTTGCGTAAACTTGAACAGATTTTGCTGATGTGTGTGTGTGACTGCAGAAGCGAGCCAAGGGTCAGTTCCTGTTCCAGAAAGTGTGTGAGCACCTGAACCTCCTGGAGAAGGATTACTTCAGCCTGAGCTTCAAAGACAGCGCAGACCAGAGGGTGAGTCCGACCGCTGCGCCGGTCCTTTACCGTAAACTCGGACCCTTTATTACAGCCGCTGTGTTTCTGGGAGAAGACGGAGCTCACTGAAGCTGGAGCAGAGAAGACGCTTCTACGTTACGTTATCGAGCCGTCTCATTCTGTGCATCTCCATCATTGAAAATGGCGACCGCGTGTCCGAGTTATTAGCGATCAGCAGCCATTACTGACCTTTTTTTTCTTTTCTTTCTTGGTTAATATCCTAACGTGTTAACTGTGTGTGTGTGTTTTAGTGCTGGCTCGATCCTACTAAGGAGATCAAGCATCAGATCCGCAGTAAGTAGCTTAATTTAATTTCTTTCTCTCTCTCACACACTTTTCAGTCGTGCTGGATCTCATTATCTTAACCACATTTATTTTTAATTTCTTTATCGCGACTGGCTTCATATTGAGGTCATGACTCAAAGCGGCCGTCTTTGACCCGTTTTTTTTTTAGGGAGAAAAGAACCCAGCCTCGTGTGTGAGTGAGTTCTGTGTTAAGCACGTTCTCTTGCTGACACACGTTTTACATTTTCTGAGCTGTTTCACAGCATTCCGTATAAAGCGCCTCACCTCCTCATCATGGTGTTTTATTGAAATACGTGACGCGTTTGTTTTTGAGACGTGGCTGGTTCAGAACGTGCTCGCTTTCTTCATAAAAGTATAAAGAAAATGATGAAACCCATCCAGAAGGACATTCGCGAGACAAATAATTTCTGTCATGTGACGGCGGGTAAACGTGATCTCCAGAACCGTGAGTTTTACATCTAAAAAAAAGAATTGGGGGGGAAAAAGGGAAGAATGAATGAGGAAGTAAAAAAAAAGACATCATAAACAAACAAAAACAAATGAAAATGTAACAAAATATTAACATGTAAACCAAATAAAGTCATTAATGATGATGACTCTTGATGCAGGAGGAATATTCTAATTTCCTGGACAGAGAATGGTTTTTGCTGAATTGTGGAACAGAATAAATTGAATTACAAAAGGATTGAATTCATCTGATTAATACACACTTTTATTAAAGCAATAGTTATTGGTGATGAGTCAGTGTGACCGAGATCATGCCAACTGAGCGCTCTGTGTCTCTCTCTCTCTCCCTCTGTCTCTCTCTCTCTCTCTCTCTCTCTCTCTCTCTCTGTGTGTGTGTGTGTGTGTGTGTGTGTGTGTGTGTGTGTGTGTGTGTGTGTGTGTCTGTATCACTCTCACGCGGGCGCACACAAACACATAACACCAGAACACTTATGAGGAAAAGCCAGGTTACCAAGCAACCTGTTGGATTTAAGAGCTACGAATGGAGCTGTGATCTCGAGTTTGGCTTGAAGCCTTTTAGAATTATGAGTTTTATTCTTATCCATTCATGTGTCTGAGGTTAAAATATTGGTGGTTGGCATAAGATCAGGATTACGACAGGTGATTTTTCTCAGTATTAGTTTAAATGGATCATTGTACAACCTACTCATAACATTTAGCAGTGTTTTTGCTACTTTTGCCACTGGTGCGTTCACCAGTTAGGACATTGTGTTTTGTGAATGAAAGCTGGAGGCTTTGACCTTGCAGAAATCCTCCCTTCTGCGTTGATGTCTTATTTGGTATCAGGGACATAGCAGAAATTCGAGGGATTTGCAAAATCCAGCAGGAATGAAAGGAGGTTGAGGTTTGGTTATTTGATTATAAGTATCTTTGTGTGTTGATACCGAACTATGAAACAAAGCCATCTACTCTGGAAATAAAATGAGTCAGAATGAATGCAATGCCCGAATAGTTTGTTTGTTTGCTTCCTGTAATTGGATTGAATTTTGACAAGATGCCACGTGTTCACACTTGATGTCAACTTGTTGGCTAGATTGAACTTTAATTGGAATATATAAAATCTGTGTTCCTCTTGTCTAGTTGTGGTTTTGTCTGGTGTGTGTGTGTGGGGGGGGGGGGAATGGTATTTTGCTTGGTATTCTTAATTTTCATAAACTAGAAAAGGTGATAATCTTTAGTTAACAGCTATCTAGCTATCAGTACTGCAGGCCAAAGCTCAATTTGCCCATGTTGCTAATAAGCAGTTTGTTTCTGCTGAAATAGCAACTATGCATACCTTTCATGATTACCATATGGGGTGTGTTAAAAAATCATGAGCTGTGTGTGCTTAAAGGAAATACGCAGAACCATGGCCTCACTTTTCGTTTATAAATGCCTTGAGACCTCAAGAATGGCACAGGAATAGTTTTAAGCGTTAACAATAAATCTAATATAGT
>JAODOF010000012.1:1977636-1993404 GCA_027576175.1 Sciades proops | reverse complement strand
TCTTTTTTTTTTTTTTTTCCTTTCAGTTAATTTTTTCTCACATTTATACATTTAATTAATTAAAGACAAAAACGGAACTAAGCACCAGGAGACGGGGAACAATCCGCGAGTGCACTATTCTCACTGTCGCCACTAGATGATGTGCACTTCTGAGGGTAAGTCGCGTGAAGAAGGGGATTGGAACACAGCCTTTAACTGTGTCGCTACTGTGTGTGCTTCACTCTCGAGTGTTTCAGCAACTACACTGGGGGGAGAACACGGAACGCCTCGGCTCACTGCTGCCCCGCACGCGCACACGGTGACGGACATCGACAGGGTCAAAAGGGGTGGAGCTCAAGTTAAATTAGACTGTTTCATAAAACTTAATTAGCATAAAGTATATTTTATTAACCAAGATCAAACCTTTTATCACGAGCACAAAATTGCAGCCTGAATTTCGTATGTTAGCTAACGCTAAATAAACGGTTAGCGTGACTGAAACCAGTAACCGAGTTAAACTGTCTAATGAAAACTAGCAAGGTAGCTAATGTTTTTATATAAGAAAAGAATCAAGATGTGAGAGAGAGTCAAATAACAATGAAACTCAAGGAAGAATGGAATGTCAGAGTAAGAAAGAAAAACCTCATCAAGATTCAAATATGAACGGACAAATCTGTGACGAAATTAAAAAATAAAATTCAAGAATCAAAGGCGAGGAAAGAAAGACAAGCGAAAGAAACGCAGGGAATGTGTGAAGAAAGAGGAAAGGTTAAAGAAAGCAGATAAAGGAAAGAGAGAAAATCCGATAGGAAGGAAAGAAATAAGGGGGGGAAGATTGGTGAAAAGGTTCAGAAGCCCGTCAGCTAACGTTAGGCTAATTATTTATTTGTGAAATGGATTTGCAATGCTAGTCAGTACAGATGATAAAATGAATGTATTGGTTCTGATTGGCTGATTAGATTAAAGCTCCGCCCCTTGTTGGCCCTGGTCGCGTGCCGTTTGACAGAATCAGCAGTGAGGCTTGGCGCGCACAGTCTGCTCCATGACGATGTATTCTCACACTAATGACGTGGATGTTGGTTCCCCTTCCCTGTCCACCGGTCGCCGTGGCGATAGGATCTGGATAAGACTCAGGAGGATGTTTTGAGGCATCAGGCTAGCATTAGCGAGCTAAAGCGCAGTTTTATGGAGGCAGCTCCAGAGCCCCGGCCCAGTCAGTGGGAAAAGCGTCTGACGGGCAGCCCCGCCGCCACCAGCCTGCACCCGGCCGTCCCAGGGGTACGTGTGCTTCTGCGCCGGGATTCACGCCACAGACCTGCGAGCCGACACACCTGCATGCAGCACTCGCTCTGCTCTCTTTCTCTCTCTTCCACGTGGCAGTCGGACTTGTTTATCTCTTCTCTCTGGTGCCTGAGGTTTTGTTTCGTCAGATTCAAAATCAAAACTTTGTAAACCCAGAGCGCCGGTTTGTGTCCGTAACCCAGAGTCACCCGAGAGGTTTCTTAACCAGTCCTGACTGCCACATGACCACTTCCTGTATGCTCAAAGCCAGTCTTCTGCTTTTAATCAGCGATGGATGGCTTTGTGATTCTGACATCAGGGACACTAAGCTTGGACGACTGCAGGGACTTGGTTCCTCCTGACATTCGACCCTGTTGGTGTACTCCAGTGTAAATGGTTTGGCAGAGTTTATGACGATGTCCTGTTGGTGAATTCGGAGCGTGAATTGTGTAACGCTCCGTCCTGCTACTGACCACAGGAACATTTAACAACGGATTTATTTCTAAATGTCAAATCCATTGCACCCTTGCCAACAGTCATCATTTCAACATTGCTGTACCGCAACAGCTGTGCCCTTCAACTGTCCTTTACCCACTGTTAAGTCACTCCCCCCAACAGCTGTCCCTCAGTCGCCTTCCCTCCTGACAGGTGGTGTCCTATCCAAAAGAAACTGCACCCCAAGTTATCAATTATTTGTCATCCCCCAGGAGTTGTCCAACAGTCATTCCTCATACCCCAGAAGTTATAAGCCATTAAAAGGTGTCATCCCTCCCCAAACCCAAAAAAGGTAGTATAGTTGTCCCCCGACAAACCCCAAGGAAGGCCGCGTCGCCGCCGTCCCCCGACAAACCCCAAGGAAGGCGTCATTTGACCATTCAGTAGCCATCCCACCAGCTGTTGTCCCTTTACCAGTTGTTGTCCCACAGTGGTCCATGCTTACAGTCTCTAGTTGTCCCTCTAGTGGATGTTTTTTCATGCTCTCTCTGATCTGGGCTCAGCAGAAAGTGCAATGTTCTCCAGCACTCTGTTCTGCTCCTGATTATCTGCATCGTATTCATCCCTGCTGGGAGACTCGTGCGATGTGGTGCTTGGCTTTGGAATTGAATTTGTTTTGTGTGTGAGATTTTATAACCAATGTCTTTCTTTTATTCTGCTTTATTTGCTCGTTCTCTCCACTTTTTTTTTCCACATTGTATTATTATCGACTGCCGTCGTGCTGCTTCCTGGGTGATTTTCAGTGCCTGTGTTTGCAAGACTCTTTTTCTGGGGCAGAGTGGCATCACTTGGTTCTCCATGTGCACCTCTTTTCACCTGGTGGTTCTTCTACTTCCTTCCTCCTTCTCTTGAGAGTCGCCTGACTCTCGGTTCTCTGGGTTTACGATCGGGGTCTCTTGCTGTTGTCCTGGGTTCTGTTTCCGGTGCTTCATTAAAGCGGTTTATTCTTAGTCATGAAATACTTTCCTAAATTCCGAATAACTAGTGACATTTCTCTGCTTTCTGTGCAAAGTGGGTGGGGCTAATCTTGCGTGAGCTTCAGCAAACGGAGTTATCATCATGTAACTTGTTTGGTTGCTCGTCGGCTGAGAAAAACAGAGGGCCGTCGGTCAAGCTACTCATTAGAATATTAGGCCACGCCCATCTCTGCAGCAGCTATTTAACCAGCATCTTATCACATCGCATCCCATTTCCTAAGGCAGTTCTCAGGGGGTTCTTAGTTTTTGTCCTGGCTCTCTGGGTCGCAGTGGTTTAAATTAATAGAACTATCTAAATTGAAGAGATCTTGTGCAGGTGAAAATATAAATAGCTGTGCGGAGCACTAAACCGGTGACATGGCGTGACCCTTTAGTCCACACGCACGACGATGTAAAGCTGGCGAAAGGTCCTCATTAAACCCTGTTGCTGTGATTTAGTGCGTAAAGTTGCCACCGCAGCTCGGTAACTAGCTTCGCGTCCTTCCATGTGACTAAGTGCACCGTTTTGTGTTTAGTTTAGTTATGTACTTGTGAAATGAAACAACAAACCCTTTTGTCGTGTATAAAGCATCGCTTTAGACCTGACTTGGGTGCTGTATCAGGACCGGATCAGCTCCTGTCCATCTTCAGGATTGATACGGGCCAACAGGTTTGATCCCGGAGGTCAAGGCTCAGCTGGATACACCTTGTGTTTTTGTTTATAACCAAGCATGTTCGGTTCCAGTCACTTTGACTCACTACTTCAGGATAATTTACTGACCTGAATAATTAGGTCTCTGTCTCTCTTGTTCTCTTTTGCCCTTCTTTTCCTGTCCTCTGTCCTGTGTCTGTGTGTAGAGTTTAGAAGAGGAGCTCACCTCTCTGTTTTTGCGTAAAGTGTGTTTCTCTGGCTCCCCCGAGTCCCGCAGTGGCACCGTCTCTCCAGCAGAGGGTGCTGCCGCTGCACGGTCCGAGGTGCTCTCTGTCTTCAGATATTAAACTTCCTCCTCGCTCATCCCTGTTTTCTCTCTCTCTCTTTTGCTCATTACGCGAGATGGCTAACTCTGCGTGTTTGTCATTGTTTAGACGTTGTGTCCACATTTGGTCTCGTTTTGAAAAGACCTTGATTCTCGGACGTTGCTTTTGTACTGGAGCTGATTAAAGCGAGGCTGATTTACTTTAATTATATCCGCACTGTGCTTTTTGCACCTTTTTTAAATATTTAACGCGGATAACCGAGAGACCAGACTGGACCAAGCGTTTAAAGAATGTGCCTTGAAAATCATCCACTTATTATTTGTTGGTGTGTCTCCTCACCCTAAAAACATGCTGGATGTAACATGCTTTGAGTGACAGTTGCCTATGGTTACCATTTATGTTCCACAGATAAACCCCGCCCACCCGGAGAGCGCCCTGTCTGACAGCGGTGACGTCGGCAAGGAGGTGTCTAAACGCAAGCTAACACCAAGCTAACTCGCACCTCACCTCAGACTTAACACACATTGCTTCATCCATCTATCTAGTCATATATACGTTGATCCATCTTTATGTTCCTGCTTATTATTAATTATTTATTCAGTGTGATTTAGTTCATTGTTTTTGTCCATTCCTTTATTTTTCTCGTTTATCTGTGTTGGTCATTTTTTTTCTCTCCGTCCTTTGTTTTCGTGTTGTTTGTTGTCGTCGTCTGTTGTAGAACGAACAGAATTCTGAGCTTAACGGTCAGCCCGAGGTTCTAGAAGTCGTGGAGGAGATAATCGTTATCGAGGAGGTCAAAGCGAACAAGCCCAAAAGCCCCACCCCTGAGGCGTCTACTGCGGTAACCGTGGTTACCGAGAAAGCTCCGGAAGCAAAGGAAGAAGAGGTGGAGCCAGAAAAGAGCGGCGCGTCAGAGAGCGAGAGCGAGGAGGAGGCGGAGTATCACGCTCAGCTTCCCGCTTCTAGAGACTCCACGCATCTTATCAAAGAAGAGCCTGAAGAGGAGCAGGAGCAGGAGGCGGTGCTTAACCAGGAAGCCAGTCCTCCGGCAGAGACAGAGCCACAGCCAGTCAGCGAGTCGGTGAAAGAGGAGGAGCCACCAGCACTGGCAGAAGACGAAGTGTCTGGAGATGAAGTCTTGGTGACGCCCGATGAAGCACCAAATGGTCACGCCGATGATCCTGAAGCCCCGCCCAGTCCCTGCGCTGCGGCTGAGCAAGAGCAAGAGGAGGAGCCTTGCGTCGTCAACGGTGACGCGTCTCACGTGGAAATGGAGCACGTCCCGCAGGTGATCTGTTGCTCGGAGGTAATTGGCTGAAAACCCATGAAATCGCAAAGATGGCTGACTACGCCATCCTCCTCCTCCTCTCCTTCATCATCCCTTCATTCCTGTCCTCCTGCCTTTCCTGTCCATCGGAGAACACGGTTATCTCTTTCCCTGTTTTTTTTTTTACTCTCTCAAAATGGCCGCCTCATTCGTTTCCAGCTATTAATACGCATGAAAGAAGCAAGAGAACAGTGACACGCCTGGACACGTCTGTCCAAAGTTCACTCTTTTATTCATTTCTCATTGTTTTGGTTTAAAGTTGTCCATCTTCATTTTACACACACACACAGCAAGCTGTTTTACGTACTCTGTGTGGTGAAAGGCGCTAGCAGTTCACAAGGACGTTAAGGTATCCGTTAAAGATGCGTTTCCACCGAGGTTCCAGAACTTTCTAAGGAGCAGAAAAGCTGCGGAAACAACAACCCTCCCTCATATCGAGAGCTTTCCTGGTCGTCTTCCTGTGTAACTGTGACGTCTTTTGTTATTACCGATTCTCCGCTAAACACGGTTTATAACGGCAGGGCCGAGGCAGTCGTGATATAAGTAAGCTCCGCGCTGGTTGTACCTGGTTTACAAAGATGTACCGACTCTGTGGCAATAATTATTAAAAGGAGCTAAAATCCATAGTTTCGATGGTGGAAGCCCAGTTTAAGGTCTTAAAGCCTTAAAAAGATTCCTACCGCGTGAACATTGTCCATAAAATATGTTCCTGCTGCATGTGTTTTTAGATAACCAAGAAACTTTTTGACGTTTGGGGCGGAGCGTTCTGTACTGAATATTGGCAGTTGGTTAACGACGAACCGTTTGCATTTCACTATCAAGTGTTCTTACACTTCTGAAAAGATTCATTAATATTAACGTCATGGGGGGCAAAAAAAAAAAAAAAAAGCCACGCCTTCACCATCAGTCTCTTATGATGCGAGTTCTCTCAGAGCACACAGGGAAAGCAAAGTGGAGCTTTCATCCAGGAAAGTTCTAGAACCTAGCGTTGTCCTTGAGCCAGTAGGAGATGATCTGAGGCGGAGCGTCTTTTCTTGAATGAATAAACCGTTGATCTCCGCCCACACGCGGTGACGGAGACCAGAATGTCCTTGTACACGCGACCGTAGTTCGGGCTGCTTTTTCGCTTGTTGTGTGATTGCGCTTTGTGGTGTTTCCCGTGTGTGTGTGTGAGCTCCTGGGGGATGAGTGTGCGCGCTACCTGTTACCAGAGAACATGGGTCTGGATGACTCATGCATCGTCCCACTCATCCTCCAAACGCGCACTGCTTTACCTGCAGGGACGTGTGAGTGTGTGTGTGTGTGATTTATCCGCAGAAACCAACCAGACCTGCAGTAAAGCATCATCACTGTACCAAAGATCAGCATGTGATCTGCGATTGCTTCCCTTTATTTGATGTTTATTTTAGCTCCAGCTTGCATGACTTGATTTGAGTTGCATGATCACACCAGACGTCTAATTTGCGGCTTTGGGCCTGCTTTTCTTTCTTTCTTTCTTTCAGTTTGTTAGAGCGTGAGAATCCTTCTGCTGATCTGTAGTGTGTGGGCGTATTTCCAAAACACTAACTTTTCTCCCCTGAACTCGTAGCCCCCGGTGGTGAAAACAGAAATGGTGACCATCTCGGACACGTTCGCGGCTCAGAAGTCGGAAATCGCCACCAAAGAGGTTCCCATCGTCCACACGGAAACCAAAACCATCACGTACGAAGCCGCGCAGGTAACAGCACCCGACACGCGACCTCCCTCTGTCTGTCCGTCGCCCGCTCATGCCGCGCTCGCTTCCATAATACGGAATCGGTGTTACACCAGACCATTCCGAACGAAACTGATATTGTGATAAACTCCGCCCACTTTCTCTTTCCGTTTCTGCTTCCGGTCTCGTTCTGATCGGCTGCCTGCAGACAGGCAGATAAACGAAGCTTAAAAAAAAAAACCATGCGGTTTTTGAGTGGTCTTGTAGATCGAGACTCCAGTTCTCGTGTGTGTGCAGGTGGGCGGTGCTGCAGACAGCGAACCTGGCGTGCTCATGACGGCTCAGACCATCACCTCGGAGGCGCTGTGTACAACTACGACTACACACATCACCAAGGTAACACGCACACGGTAATAAAGAAAATGGCTCCTTCTGTTGAACTTATTTAATAACTTTGATTTTAAATTGACAGACACTAAAAGGCGGCTTGTCAGAAACACGGATTGAGAAGCGCATCGTCATTACAGGCGACTCGGACATCGATCACGACCAGGTGAACGCACGCACGCGCACACATGGAGTTGAACGCAGCCCTATAACCCCACCCACTACATATAAACCGTGACCTGTGCTTTTGGTTATAAAAGTGGGCGTCACCCATACGTATCGTTTCCGTGGTTACAGTGCCGTCTTTTGACGAGCAAGGTTTTCATCGACGTTAAATCGTTCTCCAGCGTCGCTGTTGATCCAGACTCATTACGAACGAAACTGACCTTGCGATAAACTCCGCCCACTTCCAGCCTCGTCCTGATCGGCTTTATTTTGCCGAGTGACCGCTGTCGCCGCTGCTTGATCTGCCTACCAGTACCTGTTGCGATATCCGGAATTATTGGCACCCTCGGGAGAGATTGATGTTACGCTAATTAAACACTGCTCCAAAACGCGACGCTTCTCATAACGTCCTCGCTCTGAAGCACGTGCAGGGACGATGAATACATCAGAGTGTAGCGCTGTGTTCTTGTTAACAGCTAAAGCGAGCATTATTTCTCTAGCACCGGTGCTGTGACTGGCGAGTTCGTGAGTCGCTGATGGAATGTAACCGAAGCTCCGCCTCCTCGTTGACTCGGAGAGGCTCTTTTTCTCCTGGTTCTTTATTTAAACTTGAGGGATGTTATTACTTCAGGTCCGTTTTTTTTTTTTTTTGAGTTCAGTGTTGCAGGAGATGGCGTCAGCATTAGAGTGCAACACACACACACTTTCTCAGCGGTGTGCGCGCGCGCTTCTTATAAAGCAGATTGTCGAGACTGGTCTGATGAGCCCGAGCAGTCGCGTGTCGGATGTAGAGTGGAAGCGTGGGAGCCAAGAGTAACAAACACCACTGTTTCCGTAGAAACCGACTTTCAGAAACTGATTTTTTTTTAACCTCAGTACAAACCTGTTTCCATGCTGCAGGTTCTACACGACTTTTAATTTCGATAATAAAAAACCTCGCTAAACAATCGCCGCCACCATAAACGGCGTTTGGTTAACGGTCGGAGAGATGACGAGAAAGCACGAGAGCGAGTTGAACTTCCTCCGTTCCTCAGCACTGAGACCAGACTTGGGTTAACGCACGCGTTCTACTGTAGCAGCGGCCCGTTCACAGGGAGGAGCGTGACGAGCTGCTTCCGTGTGAAACGGAACTATAAACGGATACAGAGCATGATGGCGTTCTTTAAGAAATGAACGACTGGCGGGTTGTTGTGGTGTAACTGTAATAAAACATCACGTCACTTCTTCTCTCGCTGGTTTATTACAGTGTTTGACATTTTCTGTTGTGTGTGTCAGGCCTTAGCCCAGGCCATAAAGGAAGCCAAAGAGCAGCACCCGGACATGTCTGTGACCCGCGTGGTGGTGCACAAGGAGACGGAGCTGGCCGAGGAAGAGTAGAGTAAAGGTACGTGCATGTGTTGGAAGGGTTTCCATGGCAACTTGACTTTTAACCAGAGCTTCTTTAGTTCAGATCTGAAGTCAAAGTGAGCTACATGCAACACGCTGTTTAAGTCTGGTTTAAACTTGGTAAGAGTTAAACTGAGACACGACCCTGAGCTCATCGTCGCGGCCGCCACACCATTCCGTGTGTGAACAGATAAACGTTTCCCCATCGCTGATGTAAAAAGGGGCGGGGTCAGGATGTCGTCATGGCGCTCTGATCAGTTTGTAGCTCTCGGTTTAAAGGATGAGGTTCGCTCGCGGAGCTGCAGCGTGGTGATGGAGGTTTGCGGTTTGGAGGTGAGAGTAAGAGAGACAGGAGGAGGGATGGAGAGAGGAGAGGAGTGAGAGACAGACAGTAATGCCGTGTTGAGCGAGGTGTAAGTGATGACAGAGTGATCACCGTCATCGGAGGGGAATCTGTTCCTGCCCTGATGAGAAAATCCTGAAGCAGAATAAATCTGGATGAGTTTATAAACGGCGTCATGAATTCATCACTTAGACCGTTTCACTTCGAGAGTCTAACGAGTATTCTCTCTCTCTCTTTCTCATAGAGCTGAAGCCTGCGTTTCATCCGCCATCCCGTTGTGGAAAATCTTTCCCTGCGTTTCTCCGAGCGAGTGATCGTGTCTCTCAGAGAGGACGAGAGCGAGGACGACGCCGATACTCCATTTATCATTTAAAAAAAAAAAAAAACCCAGAACCACTTCATCTAACTTTTTTTTTTTTTTTGTAGTGTTTGTTACTATTTGTATTGTTTCTTCCCCATAAGGTATTGTACAATGTTTTTTTTTTTTTTTTTCCCCCTCCGAGTTCAGCATTCCAATTAATTTTTACAGTGAATTTTTTTTGATGGTTTACTTGGGGGGGATTCTCTCTCTCTCTCGATAATTACACACACTGATTCTGGACCATTTTTCAGTGGGAGGGGTTTAATGTTGTTTAGGAGAAGTGGGCAGGGCTTCAGATGAATTTCAATCTCATTGAAGGGACCAGCGTGAATCCGTTTTCTTGCACATGGGTGCCAATCCTTCCTCTACGCGCACGCGCGCACACATTCCACCACAGGGAGGCGCATTTCGTCTACCTCTATTCGGGAAAAAAAAACAAATTAAACCCCCATCCAAAATGACCAAAAACGGATTTCCTGAAAACTCTTGGCAGCTCAATGTGTTTCACTTTTCCTGCACAGATTTTATTCCTCCAAGAAAAAAAAAAATCCCACGTTTGTACGAATAAAATGGATCTTGTTCCATTTTTAAAAAAAAAAAAAAGTTATGAAACATTTTCTTTGCTTTAATTAAATTTTCACTACAGAGTTTTACACCAGAATAAAAAAAAAAACCCAGCTAGGACTCTACATGTGCTCTCTCTCTCTCTCGTGTCTTTCCTTCTCATCATTTTATCACCTTGTTTTTATCTGTTATTTGTTCACCACTTCCTGTGTCCTCTCTTTGTGTAACACTGTTGAAATAAAAGTTTGTTTATTCTCTAATCATCATCTCTGGACTCGTTTCATCTTGTTCTGGTTTGCAAAAGTCTGAATTCAACATCGTCTTTCTTTCTCTCTCTCTCTCTCTCTGAAGCTTCGTGTCTCCATTACGTTGAACAGGTAAAGATCTCACCTGAATGTCATTGCTAAATTAAAAAAAAAAAAAAAAAAATTCATATTTGGGTTCATCCATGTCACTTCTGGCTTCGAGGGTGTGGCCAAGGAGGCGGAGTTTTACCAAACGGTTAAATCTTTCCCGTACTGAGTGAGCAGTGATGTGAATGAAGCCAAGTCTTTACTAACACATGGATAATTCTGAAAACTCGCTTCACGCTAGCTAGCATTTCCTAACAATTTCCCGTCTGCAATGTCTGTCACGCGCCAATCCATCACTTTTTGTTTGATATCTTTAAACTTAAAGTTTACGATGTTGGGTATTTAACATCTCTTGCTAACGATTGTCACGTTATACTTGCGTATTTATGGTTCCATTTCTCCTGACTTTAAAGCCAGTATCTCACTGGGCTGCGACAAATTGCGAACGTCTTGCACGAGTTGCAGTGTGTCGCTCCTTCGTCGCTGAAATTTTGAACATGTTATAGCCGCAAAATAGCCGCAAATGCGTCGCTGGTTTCACGAACCCTTCTCGAGTCAGTTTCCGTGAGGCTTCCTCTACTTCCCTGCCTGCGACTAGTTGGAGACACAACAATTGCGATAAAATATGCGAATTAGCGACAATTTTCACTTGGAATCACACTGAATTCGCATATTTTATCGCAATTGTTGCGTCTCCAGGCTGTCGCAGCCCTGTGAGATACTACCCTAAAGCAGCGATAAACAGTCGTCCCTTCACCAGCGTGTCATGTTCCTGAGAATCCGCAAAGAAGCGTAAAGTCCTCTGTCCTGAAGATGTCGGAAAACTTGGTTACAGCTTTACCCCTGACACCGGAGACTCCTTCCAGACTCGTTACATAAACGTTAAATCTCCTCATGAGATATTGACGATTTCTCCATCCGTTTGTTATTAGCGGTACGGCCCTGTGAATGAGCTGTAACTATGGAAACGATAACGTGGTTTGTAGTTGTAGCTGCGGTACTTTTATGGAAAATGAATCGACACCTTCTGACCAATCGGAATCCAACATTCAACAGAGTCACGGTGTAAATGAGTTTATTACTGAACAGAGTCGTGTGCGTCATCATGACGTCTGCATCGGCAGCGCCGGTTGGAGAGTCGATGTGCCGTCTCTCGCGGGTCCCGGGCCTTGGATAACTCCGCCTCCACTGAGACACAAAGACAGACAAGTGGAGAACATTACTGAGACAAATGGACTTGTTTCTCTCTCACACACTTCATTTTCTCGTCATTTTGTATTTTACGCGCACATGAAGCTGAATATGCAAATCAGGACACGCCCTCATATCCCGTCCCAAATATCGTGAACTAACGTTGATTTGTGAGGTTAACGGTTTACTAGCTCGTGAGTTAGTGTGCTTTCGGGATCAGAGTCACCATTTCTGTTAGCCAAGTGGATAAAAGTTTCCAGGTATCACCACCATCTTCACATTTGATTGGTCCAAAGGGATTTTATGACATCACAGGACATCATATCGTACACCTGGGGGGGTAATTTTACATCACCAGGTATTATTATTATTATTTTGGGAGGTATGATGGAACCTTCAGCAACGTGATGAGGGGAAAAAAACCTCATGGAAATGGTCACCTGGAGAGTTCTTCGCTTTCTAAAGTGGTTCTTTGTTCAGTTCGAATGCTTTGGTTCCTGAGAGGGACAGCCAGAGCATGCTTAACGTCACACACACAAACTTTTAAATCATAATAGTATAGCCTTCAGTCAAGACTGGTTTTATTTCTGTTACCTAGCAACCGAGATGGAGGGCTTTCTTTCGTCCTTTCTAATTTTTTTTTTTTCTCAAACCTTTTTGGGGGTAAAGAACTCTCTGTTCCCAGTACAGTAGGCCATGTCAGTTAAAATAAGTCCTGTAGATACAGTATTATACCCCAGTATCGCAGATACAGTCGTCATATTTCCATCCAAACTCGTGCATGCTAACAGATATCCATTTAAATAATTAATAAATTTGTCGCTGTATTTTATTTATTGGAAGTGAGCGGCTCAGATCTGAGCTATAGTTTATTATATCGAGGACATTTATTTATATTCGACTGTACTTGTGCAGTGCTATAAAACAGTATTGTATAGGTTTTCAGTAGAGGTGTGACGATTAATCGATCCCTGATCTATTGATCCATTTCAGCCATGTTTGTGGTTGCTATAGCAATCTCCATGAGATCACGCGTTGCTTTGTGAACAGCATAACGGGCGACTCGGAATTCCTTAAGCCATCGGATTTTCAAAGCCCGGTTTGGGGGCATTTCTTCCAATCTCCGTGCCTTCTGGACAACGAATGTTGTGTCTCAGGAGGTGGGATTCGGTGTTCACTTTAACACAAGCGACTGTATTTTTGTGTTTTTAAAAGATTGAGACAACTTCACGACTTTTTTCATTGCTTTTTTGTTTCTTGCAGTTTGAAAATTGAAACGTGCCAAAAATGACCGAATGCAACTCTGAACGGATCAAAGTCAGTGGAGTGACTGGAGTCTGAATAAAGACTCCAAAGGCAACACGACTCGATTTTTTTTTTTTTTAATTGTGCTACATTTTTAGGCTGAGTGTTAACAGAATATTGACTGATCGTGCTGATTGGTCGAGAGATTCAGACTACTTCTTGATAAAACAGCGGCCAATCTCTGTCAACCGTAAGTACGTACAGATTATGAAAAAATTCTGTTCCTGAAAGCGCTAAAGATGCTCCAAAGCTGTTCAAAGGGAAAGTGGAATTGGAACTTATTTTATCGATTTGATGTGAGTCGGCACAGATAAGTGACAAGTCTACGCCGCAAAGTTATTACATTTGCGTACTGCTTTTGAAAATTAATAAAAAAAAATAAATTCTAATTATTTCAATCATTAAAAAAAATCACCTGTGTATTTATACTAAAATGATTATCCGCCTCAGGCTCGGTGAATATCGGCGAAACGTCGTCTCGGTTGTTATTCACCTGTGGAGAATCATTGTTCAATAATAAATATAATATGGGTGATTTATTGGAAATAAGAGGCTCAGATCTCAGCTCTGGAGCACAACGGGATGAAACTAAACCCGCTCCTGTGTCAGTCTTGACCTCATTAATAAACGGTACGAAGACAGCATGAGCAGATGTAATATAGTATAGCATAGTGATTATCAATCCGTCAAACACGCACAAAGGTCATAAATCCAACAGTACTTCGTTCTAATGAGGTAAAAGTTTTGGTACCTTGTTGTAGTTTCATGCTCAGGTAAAGCGTCAGCAGCAGGAGCAGAAGACTCACAGGGACGAAGACTCCGACAAACAGGAACCAGCCAGGAACATGGTTCAGGAGCACAGCCAGCAGTGACATGACCCTCACGCACACTCTCGCCGACACACTACATGTGCATGTTGGACTTTGAGCAACCTGTAATGACTCGAATGGATTTAGTGGATTTGGTTAATCACTCACTCGGTGTGTGTGTGAGATAGAGAAAGATCAGATTAACAGCTGAAGAAATGCACTTTAATGTTTACCTTAATCTTTATGCTTTCCTGTTGTGTGTAATTAGTGGTTTGTTTTGGTCGCAGTTGAACTGATTTTCATGTCTCGGTTTGTTCGGGCGAAAGGAATAACAAAATGAAAGTTTCACACTTAATTTCATTATTGTGAAGTGAAACAAGTCAAACTTTTATCATACTCCAAAGTTAAACTTCGGCGGGTGGAGCGATACCAAACTCTGCCCAAGATGGCCACCTCTTTCACCTGACAGCATTCAGCTCCAGCTGGATCAGTGACAGCTCTGGGGCTGAACTCAAGAGACAAACGTTAGACAGTGAAACCATCTCAGAACATCAACTACATAGTTTAATCCACAGTGACTGGACAAAGTGACCATGAAGAGGACGGTGGAGATGGAGGATGGACCTGAACTTTGAGATGGAGGTGAAGATGGGAGGCTGATGTGGAGGCAGACGTGGAGATAGAGGTCAGTGTCAAGATTGTTTTTTTATTTGTCATTTAACTGTGTACTGTACCAACTGTATGTGGTTGAAAACACTGTTTCTCCAGGATGCTACGGAAAACATCACAGGACTACAATCTACAATACAACAAAGTGCAGGAGTGCAACATTGCAGACAGTAAACAACACAACATAAAGTGCAGAGCTGAGTGTGCAGGTGGAGAGAGGGGTGAAGATAGAAATAGACCTAGAGATGAATGTGACATTCAAGATGGAGATAGATCTAGGTGGAGATGAAGGTATAAATGGAAACGGAGGTGGCGATGGAGGTGAATATGAACGTTGTATAGAAAGAAGGATAAAAATGGATGTATGAGTAGATGGATGGATGATGTTTGGAGAGATGAATAGAATAGGGAGGAGAAAATGAGAGAAAGAAGAGAGGGAGAGAGAAGGTGTAAATGAAGAGATAAATGAAAAGCGAAAATAAAGGGTGAAAGAAGTGAAATGTACCGAAGAAATAAAAAATCAAGTCCACTTCTACACACAAACAGCAGTTAGATACCAACTCAAAACAAATGTTTATGAATAAGAAAGAAGGAAAGAAAGACCAAGGTTGAGTGGAGGAGAGAAAGGGAGGATAAGGGAGTATTATAAAAGGAAATAATAAGGGAAGGATGAAGGACGAAGCCTGAGAGGAAACAAAAAATAGACGGAACAGATGAAGTGTAAAAGAGAGAAAAAAGGAAAGAAAGAGGAAGTTGGGGCAGAAAGAAGGAAAGTACGAACTGGGAAAAGAAAAGAAAGGGCAGAGAGAGAGAGAGAGAACAGAAGTGTGTATGAACAGAAAGTCTGAAGATGTTTGTTAGATCTTGAATGGTCTACATCAGACATGTCTGCTTTCTCTCCTTGCTTCACTTATTTCACTCTTTTCTCTTCTTGCTCTTTTTAGTGAGCACACACATTTTTTCCACAGCTCAGTAGTTGGCAGTATGTTGGGATTAGAGCTTTACTCAGACGGGATTAGTTTTCCATGCTGAGGTGTGGAATGGAATTATTCCCGGAATATCTGTGGGATTGGACTTTTTTCTGGTGTGGAAAGATGAATAGTGTTGAGGGGAAAGACGCTGGAGCAGCTGTGATCAAACTCACACTGTAATAACACAGTGGGAATAACACAGAGGCCACACCTCCTTCACCAGGAATAACAGAGGCCACACCTCCTTCACTGAAAATGACAGAGGCCACATCTCCTTCATTGAAAATAATAGGCCACACCTTCACTGAAAATAACACAGGGGCCACACCTCCTTCACCGGGAATAACACAGAGGCCGCACCTCCTTCACCGAAAATAAGAGGCCACACCTCCTTCATTGAAAATAATAGGCCACACCTTCACTGAAAATAACACAGGGGCCGCACCTCCTTCACCGAAAATAACAGAGGCCACACCTCCTTCACCGAAAATAACAGAGGCCACACCTCCTTCACCAGGAATAACACAGAGGCCACACCTCCTTCACCAGGAATAA
>JAODOF010000012.1:1939271-1949439 GCA_027576175.1 Sciades proops | reverse complement strand
ATCTTGCACGTATGATGTATGTTTTGTGAATAAATGGTTTCTACCATTTAAGTGTTAAGATAATTTTGACTAACCCTGTTTAATTTATCTATCTCGCTATCTTGCTAGCTATCATGTTGCCTGTCTAGCTACTGAGCTAAATAGATCCGGCAGAGTTTTTGCTGTGCTGTGAATATGTTCGCTACAGAATAGGCCATGTCTTCCTCTGTCTCTATACTCCTTTAGTTCCCCAGTTACCCAAGCTAGCTAGATATGTAGACAAGTACTATAGACGGCTAATTAGTTTCATACTTACTGATCCGTAACTGATCCTGTGGACTGTTGTATAATCCTATAAACACTAAACCCATCTCGTTTATTCAACCCACAGAACGCTATCTCCAACCTCATCTCATGTAAACTTCCTCCGGATTTAAACAGATGGATTCCTCAACAATATTCACAGCGTTTATGAGAAGATCCCACATCATTGGCTCCCTCCGGCGTTATCGGCTACTGCAGAAGTCTAAATGTTTTGGCCACTCCAAGTTCAGCGGTGATGGAAACGACAGAACCGGGTTAACCCGAGCTGGGTTTGTACATGAGACGAAATCTATTTACTGAATCTTTTCTGAGCCATTTGTCAATTTTATTATCAGAATAGCAGAACGTACTAGTCGCAATTCTGATAAAGCAGACGTGCTAATGGATCGAATTTTTTTTCTGCATGAGCTGATTTCCAGATCATGCTGATTGATGACTTAACCATAATGTAATCATTTTCTTTAATCACAGGTCTATCGTTAGAGGATCTTCATCGTATAATCAGACACGGAGACACGCAGTCTGTTCTAGAGTTCGGCTTGGGATCATTTCCTACGGTGTGATGAGTATTAATCTCAAACAAATAAGCTTCAAGCTGATTGTAAGTAAAGGAGTAGTGTTGTAGGACTCAAGAACAGTGTCAAGACCACTTTTTGAAGGTCTCTGTCTCATCTCAGAATTGACCGCGTTTGTACTCAGTCTTGGTCACAGAGACTCAGGAGTTTATTTCAAGACCGGTCAAGACCACAACTGTAGGGATTTCACTAAATCACCTGTGCATTGTGTGATTTATTTGTTAACATTGTTACTGTGATTGGACGTAAAACTTCTTGCTCCAAATGCAACCAATAACATGACTCAATGCTAAAGAAATGACATTTTTTGTCACTGTTACTGGATGTTGCCCCTCCCCCACCCCTTTCACACCCACCAGTCTGGTTCTGGTCTTGACTTGGTCTCGCCCTGCCTTGGTTCTGGTCTTGACTCAGACTCGCTCTGCCTTGGTTCTGGTCTTGACTCGGTCTCGCTCTGCCTTGGTTCTAGTCTTGACTCGGTCTCGCTCTGCCTTGGTTCTGGTCTTGACTCTGCCTCGCCCTGCCTTGGGTCTGGTCTTGACTCTGCCTCGCCCTGCCTTGGGTCTGGTCTTGACTCTGACTCGCCCTGCCTTGGTTCTGGTCTTGACTCTGCCTCGCCCTGCCTTGGGTCTGGTCTTGACTCGGTCTCGCCCTGCCTTGGGTCTGGTCTTGACTCGGTCTCGCCCTACCTTGGTTCTGGTCTTGACTTGATCTCAATGCCTCAAAGTCTTGGTCTTGATCCTCTCTGGTGTCAGTCATGACTTGGTCTCGATTTTGGTCGTCTTGACTACAACATTACTATAAAATATACACATGGCAAGTGTTATATTCAGCTTTATTCATTCTTGTTAAATGTCATGTCTCTCTGTTCCTCATTAGTGCATTAGGTTTGGGACCTGGATGTGCTCCTGTTTTAACCAGACATCATGAAACATTTCTATTCTGACAGTCACAGTGGTTGATTTCTGCAACTTTAATAAGTATTTATAACAGAATATAGAGCTCTCTTTCCATATGAGTGTGGAATACATTATCCATTGGCCGCACTGAGCTCAAAACGATTTCTGAAACGACTTTTTTTTTATGTAAATGTCAGTTCAGTTCAGTTCTTTGTGCAATAACTGATTCAAAGAGACTGTGGAAATGCTCAGGATCGTCTTAATAAATTTTGCATAATCCTCTCAGCAGGGTAATGCAAACCTTTTGAGGGTAAGACTCATGCTACGCATGCTGGAGTGTTGAATCATTTTCACACAACATTAAACTTTACATGTCTGAATAGCAAAACTCGGGCAGAGCACATCATAATACGTCTTTGACAAAATTCAGCTCAATTAGAAACCATGTTGTTTTTATTTGAAATCTGTTCCGAAAATAATTAAAGGTGCATCGTTTTGATATCGTACAATATAACATCTTTCCTGCTTGTATATTCCATAAGCAAATTACAAATATATATAATTTATGACCTGGATATGAAATGAAGCTCATTTGGAAAAATGTTAGTATCTTACGTTTCACTCGTGAGTTAGTGCAAATTTACACTTTAAAGTGAGCCTCGACTGCTCGGCTTTAAATTATTTCGTTTATTTCCTTCACGCACCGATTTAATGAACACTTTGTCATTCCTGTCTACGAAATGACTAATAGACAAATATAAAAATTACACTGATTAAGACGAGCCATTCAGTTAAGAAAAAAGTAATAGCATCTTGTTAAAGGAGGAAGAGTTTCTCTGTGAGCTTTAGTTTTTGTGGAATTTTGTGGGCGTGACTTAACGTAAGCATGCCATGAACGCGTTTAGTCTTTTAGTTTGATTTCGTGAAAAATATTTACACACATGATTGATAACCAGACACTATTTCGCAAGCTAGCTAGCTAAATACCTTCAGCTTTGGTGTTCGTGACCGAGAAATCTCATTCTGGTAACTTCAGCTTTCTAATTTAGGGATACGTTTAAATTTATATGCAAATTTCTGTGAAGCTGCTTTGTGACAACGTCCTTTGGTAAAGTTGCGACAGTAAGACGGTTTCATACACCTTCCCTGTCATTTTCATCGACTTCATTTACATGGTGGAAGCTGATAGGCTCTTACATTTTATGATGTAATAATACCAACTCAGTGATATTTTCAGCTTTTTCTTTTGTACACATTAACCAGTGTACACAAAATTAATTCCTGTAACAAACACAACTCCATTTTATAAACTTAAATTATTAACAAATTTTTTAAAAATTGTATTTATTTTGCAAACGTTCTTTTCCTGTGTACTGTGCACATCGTGAGCCAGTAGCTGACATCTGTCAAGAACTGTGCATGTCTCAATTTGCCATTTGGAGCGTTTCAGCTTGAAGAATAAATATTGGCCCACCGCTGAGCTCTTTGCCATTCTCAGACCCATTTCAGAGGAATAATGATGGTGATCAAAAGAACAAGCATGGATTGCAGCACTTACGCCACTCTCTTCCTTCACCAGGGAAAATGTAGGGCATGACAAATTTTTCACTTTTCTTCCCATTCCATTGTTTCCAGCACCCCATCAGCACATCAGCCTGAGAGGAGAGTGACTTACCATTTGTACCATCTCCTTTCACTCGAACCTGTACAAAGAATCACATGCATAATGAAAACCCATTTACACTCTGAAGCACATCATAGCAAGAATGACTCACAGCTTAATTCTAGGTGCTGACTGGGTATAATGTGCATTCAAAGTCTTAAAAACATCCAGAGCTTGTTGATCTGCAAAATAAGGGACAATTTCTGCTTAAGAGGTCTTTTTGCTACCTGCTGCTTGTGGTTCTCTGCCCTCTGGTGATGACTGGCTAGAGCATTAAATAAAGGTGAGGTGCAGAAACACCCATGGTGACCAGTGGAGACCAGATGCATGTGGTTATGTCTGTCCATGTATGGAATACTGGTAGAAAGCATTCTCCTGGAGTTGTTGATATTCGAGAACCATGTGTAGAAATACAGCTGGAAGTGCACACAGAACTAGAACTGTTTTTAGAGGAATTGCTAAAGATAGATATCGTTCCACTAGAGGCATCAAGATTCAAGAAGCATTTTCATAACAGTTACTGGGCATTGATATTCTAGAACCAGATTTAGACCTACAACTGTAGTTACTGTTCCTCTGGGGACATTGATGTTCTTGAACCAGTTTTAAGACTTCAACTGTAGTTACTGTTTCTCTGGAGATATTGATGTACTAGAACCAGATATAGGCCTACAACTGTAGTTACTGTTCCTCTGGAGATATTGATGTTCTAGAACCAGTTTTAAGACTACAATTGCAGATTGTGTTCTTCTGGAGATACTGATGTTCTAGAACCAGTTTTATGACTACAACTGTAGATACTATTCCTCTGGAGATATTGATGTTCTAGAACCAGTTTTAATCATACAATTGTCCTTACTGTTCCTCTGGAGATATTGTTGTTCTAGAACCAGTTTTATGACTACAACTGTAGATACTGTTTCTCTGGAGATATCGATGTTCTAGAACCAGTTTTAATTGTATAATTGTCCTTACTGTTCCTTGGGAGATATTGTTGTTCTAGAATCACTTTTTGGACTGTGAATATAATTACTGTTCCTATAATGGTATCAACATTCTAGCACCACTTTTAGGACCATGACCGTAAATGCTGTTTCTCTGGAGGCATCACCGTTCTACAACTACTTTTAGTACTATGGCTCTTGGTCGACACCGTTCCACTGGAGTGGCTCCAAGACCATAGAACCAGTATTGGTTCTGGACAATAACCGGAGGTGTTCTAGACACTCATAGCCTAGTACTGCTTTCAGAATGCACATAGAAAGTGTTGTCCTGGATGCTTCAGCATTCTAGAGCTACTGTCAGTACAATGCTTCTACCTATGGTTCATCTGGAGCTAGAACCGTTTTATGACGTTGGCCAATATACTCTATAGGCACCATAATTGGTGACATTCAGGACAAAGAGTGTTAATATAGTTTTTCTCACCAGCCTCACCATTCTAGAACCACTTTTAGGACTATGATTTTTGTGGACTATAATTAGTGGTGGTGGTGTGGTGGTGGTGGTGTAGACAATGTAGAACTGCTTTTAGAACGATAACTTTAGGTAGATACTGTGACTCTGGAGGCAAAGCCATTCTATAACCATTTTTATGACCATGGTTCTTTGTAAAGATCAAATTTCTAGAACCATTTTTAGGACAACACCTCATATTCAGGTCATAAAAGCATGACCATCCTCAGAACGCTTTAGGTAAGTTCCATTGGAGGGGAGGCACTGACATCACAGACTCATTTTCCGATGACTTCAGATGGCAGATGCGCTTGCTCTGGAGATGTGGGCATTCAGGAACTGTTTTCAGATGTTAATCTTTCTGTGTAATGCTAACCCACGTTGCATTAGAATGTGCAATATATCATCCATCCATCCGTTATCTGTAGCCGCTTATCCTGTTCTACAGGGTCGCAGGCAAGCTGGAACCTATCCCAGCTGACTATGAGCAAGAGGCAGGGTACACCCTGGACAAGTCATGCTTTGGCTAATTCTAATTGCATGCTCGGTTCTGTGACGTGTGCCAACACACAGCTCTTTCAGATTGGCAGGAGCTGCCTGGGCTTCTGAGATTCAGAGGCTAATGAGCCTAGCACAGCAGGGTTCGAGGCAGAAGTAATGACAAGTTCAGCAGGATGCGCTTCATTAATGAGGGAAATGGTGTCACAGGGGTGTTCACAGGGGCGCCATGTGTGTCTGCTTAACTGTATTTCTAATAACACGTTAACGGTGAATGGGGATTAGATTCACTTAGACAGCAGAACCTGGCAGGGGATTAGATTCAGACCTAATCACAAAACTGGACCGGAGTCAAACTGTAGAAGTATGTGTTTATTTGAAGATGTTTCAGAAAGAGTGTTAGGACTGTGTTACTTATTGTTGATAAACAGGTGATAGAGTCCATACCATTTTCTTTTTGTTCATTTTTCTTTTGCTTCATTTTTCTGGACTCCTCTCCATTATAGAACTGCATTTAGGACCATGACTGTAAATATTATTTTCCCTGGAAGCATCTAGAACCACATTACAGCTGTGCATAGCGTTTCACTTTAGGTATCACCATTGTAGTCACTAGAATTTACAACCATGTTCTAGAACCACTTTTCAGATTATGACTGTAAATATAGTTTCCCTGGAAGCATCGCAATTCGACATCCACATTCTATAACCACACTCCAGACTAAATATTCTTCGTAGAGTATCTGCTTCATCATTCTAGAACCACTTTCTAGAACCCCTTTCCAGACTAATCCTGGTGGTGCTGTGGAGGAAGCTGGAGTCGATCCCAGCTGACTTCAGGTGAGGGGCGGGGTTCACCCTAGGCAGATTGCCAATCTATCACAGGGCTACACGGAGCCGAACAGCCATCGTTGTTGTCGGCTGTCCATCGCTAACGATGACGATCGCTTCATCAGGACGCGCAGAAACGCGGATGGGCTGCAAGGCCCATACCAGAGCAACAGAGTCCAGAATGTCTTGCCTCGTGAGCTCTCACACACTATTCTCCTCTCCTAACAAAGCGCCTTGCACGGTAAGGTAAGACAAACAATGTCATGCCCCCATTGTGCTGTCTCTCTGGAACTCCAGACCTGATGCCAAGTGGTGCACAAAAGTGCCACAGACCTGACAGGAATGGAAGCTGCCCTGCAGTGACAACTGACTTGCCAAGTGATACCATCCATTGGCCATTTGAGTGGCTCTTCCACATGCCATCTGGTGGTGTACCATTGCCATATTACACCGAAAAGCGCCCTGCTGCCAGCACCTTATCAGTGATGTACTATTTAACCCATAGCTAGAACCCGGGCAGGTGCTACCACTCCCGGGTCAGAGTGGACCTGGGAGCAACGGTGATTAAGAGGTACCTCCACTTTCCCCAATACTCAAGTCCTCCTGGACCTGAGACTCACCACCAGTTGCAGTTTAAAGTTATACCCAGGACTAACAAACAACCATCACACTTGTGTTCACACCTCTGGGGGATACAGAGTAGCCAGTTATCTGTTGAATCCACATGCCTTTGGATTGTTGGAGGAAACTGGAGCACCTGGAAGAAACCCACACAGGCACAAAAAGAACATGCAAACTCCACAGAAAGGCCCCAGTCAACTGAAAGGTTCAAACCCAGAACCTTCTTTCTGTGAGGCAACAATGATAATCACTGCATCCTGAATGAGGAGATGATGAACAGGTTTATATGCGTCTGTATTTGTCTTTCAATAATCACCAATTATAAATGAACACCCACAGAAGCCATTTCTACAAGTCTTGATGAACATAACATATTAATTTACTTTGCTGATAGGGTGTGTGTGTGTCACACATCTCAATAAGGAAACAAGGAAAGCTTTTACTGTCACTTCTCAATAAACATGTGGGCTTTTTGTGCCTGGCAGAGCATGATGAGATCCTTCCTGTTGACTAAACAGCAGTAATTATGAGCATAAGTCTTAGTGATACACTCTCTCTCTCTCAGTTTCACTTGATGAATACGAAATGGAGAACACATCAGTAGGATATCATTATTTCACTCTAATATGAAATAAGATGCCAGTGATTTGTCTGTTAACACAATCACAGAGTCTCTTGGTGGTGTTCTGTTCTGCCTCCAAGGAAACCATGAATGTTTCTCTGTAAAACCTGGAAACAAAGTTAAACAAAAGTGCTGACACTGGAGATTCCTTCCATAAACGTGAAATATGTGCCTCCTCACAGAAAACTCCATCTGACCTCGACTGTATGTACGAGTATATGAGGTTTCCATAATCTCATCACGTACATGAACGTCATGGCAGTATGGAGTGTTCAGTGATTTCTTCTGTGGAAGAATGATTGTCCATTATACATCTTTAATCGAAAAATATACATACAGCACACCAAATAATTAATTAAATGTCCTTTCGCCAGATTAGTTGGTAGCCATCAACAAGCTTCTGGCAGGACTCTGGTTGGACATTTGGAGAGTTCAGTTAAATGTATTGGAACAGACCCAACTTGAAACCACCATCCACACATGTTCAATAGGTCAGGACTTTGGGAAGGCCAATAGGCTTAATGTTAGGCTGCTTTATCCTCCACAACCAGCTCTGATGTGTGTTTGGGGTCACTGTCCTGTTGGAACACCCAATTGTGTCCAAGTTTCAACCATCTAGCTGATGGTTGGAGATTACGCTGAAGAGTTCTGAGGTAGTCCTCGTTCTTCATTATTCCATCTATGTTGTTTAAGAGTCCCTTAACAGTTGGTACAGTGTTCTTGGGGTCGACTGCCTCACCTTTACTCCTCTAAACATACCTCTGGTCATTGTGACCAAACAACACAATCTTTGTCTCATTGGATCCTAAAATGTTCCTCCAGAAGGCTTTTTCCTTGTCCTTGTGATCAGCAGCAAACTTTACTCAAGCTTGAAGATGTGGATTTTGGAGCAGGAGCTTCTTTCTTGGATGGTAGCCTCTCGGTCCATGGTGATGTAAAACTCAGTGTTCCGGCAGCTTCCAGTTCATGGCGGGTCTGTGCCTTGGTGGTTCCTGGGTTGTTCCTGACCATCTGAACCAATTTCCTCCCAGATGAGGGGGACAGTTTGGGTCTTCTTCCAGACTTTGGTAAAGTGGCTACACCTCCCAATAATTTATACTCATCAGACAGACACAGAGAAGCTACCAGCTGGAGTCAATCATCATCACTCACAGGAAGTTCAGAGGCCTTGGAAAGTTAAAAGACATTTTGGAAATTTCAGCATAACTGAATCGATCATTTCTGTGGGTGTAGCCTATGTACTGGTATAATTTCTGACCCTGTTTGAGTTCAGAAAACCCAACATAAATTCAAACCTGTGCACCAAAAAGTCTTTTTTCTTTCTATTAAAGGTGCATGTTGTACAAGATGATCAGATCAAAGAAATCACCAAAAACTCAATATTACCATGACGTTCATGTCCATGATGAGTGTCTGTAAACTTTTGACCTCAACTCTATATGCTCATAATTTGCTTTTAGAGCTCTGTAAAGAGGACAAAGGGGTCAAAATTTGATCGATAGTGACAGACTTTATTGTACGTTTAACATTACGCACCTTGTTTTGTCGTGTACTGATTTAGGCGAGCGTCCGTGTGAATTCTGAAGATCTGAAGAGAACACAGTCACCATTGCACTGTCCTGCATCAGATGTTTACCAACAGTATTCTGAGATATATTTCAAAGATATGATTACATTTTATAAAATGTAAACAATCATGTCTGAGACTTGGACATAAAATTCAATGAATCCACATAACTTACAAAACTTGTGTAATATTTCAACAGACAAAATTCAAACATGCTTGTCAGCTTGTCATGTGACTTTTTTTCATAACAGCTTTATGACAGTTCAGTAGTCGCCTGGGTGTGTAAACATTTGCGCTTTCTGATTGTTCTATAGAGCTCTGTTGAGTCGTCAGCATAAGTCACATAAGTCATTAAAATGGACAGACATCGAGTGGAATTTATTTATTGGTAAATATTTCCAAAACAAATGCACGGATTAGCGTCCTGCCCCAGAAATTTAAAACATATTGAAATAACGTCACTAAAAACAGCAGAAACTGGAGTTATAATTGATGATGTAGCTGTAACACAGTGGACAGACTGTTTCACGAATAAAAACGATCGATTCATAGATCGAAAAGGAGGAGTCTTGGAAACCTTATTGCATGAAGTAAAAACTTCAAACATGTATGTTCAATCCAAAAATATTTTATTTTAGCAAAACATTTTCACACATTGAAATTTTGTTTGTTTTTCATATTTCAATTTTTTTCCCCCCCAAAAAAGCATTTTATGACCTTTAAAGGAATGGAAAAATAACAACAGCAGCACTTTGTTGCTCTATAAACCATATACAGTGGATAAAAAAAGTTTACACACCCCGTTAAAATGATCGGCTTTTCTGATGTTAAAAAAAAAAAATGAAACCATGATAAATATTTTAAAAACTTTTCCCACCTTTAATGTGACCTGTACAATTCAGTTGAAAAACAAACATCTGTTTGGGGAAAAACTTTTTTTTTTTAAACATACAATAAGCTGGTTGCATAAGTGTGCACACCCTTAAGCTAATACTTTGTTGAAGCACCTTTTGATTTAATTACAGCATTCAGTCTTTTTGGGTTCACACCTGCCATCGATTAAAATGACTCTGATTAACCCCAAATAAAGTTCAGACATTTACTCAGTTGCATCCTCCAGCAAAAGCCAGGGTT
>JAODOF010000012.1:1558329-1568733 GCA_027576175.1 Sciades proops | reverse complement strand
AGAGTTGATTGTGGCTCTGAACTGAGTAAAATAATACAAGAGTTAATTTCAAGACCCACTGAAAAGAGTCAAATACCAAAATAAAGTCAAATACCAGATAATTGAAGATGTTGTAAAAATCATTTGTAGAACTGTGTTGGAATGTGTGAATAAACATGACCTTACCCACTGGGACCTGACCTGATGGGATTAAGCACTGTAATTGTGCTTCAAATCCGTAGCTGCTATGCCCAAATTGTGTATGTTGGCATCTCTGGAATATGTTTTGTCACTCTTGAACTTTACTGACATCTAGTGAATTTTCAGATGGATATTGTTGTAGACCGCGGACTTCCATCAAGACCAAATGCCGTATCTGAAAATGTTAGCGAAAGTGATACGAAATTCTTGGATCCACCCTGCGAACTTGGATCTAATTCAAAATTGAAAGGGTTCGTCCTCGGCCCATGTTACACCCTTCTACCAAGTTTCATGGAAATCACGTTGGTAGGTTTTGCGCAATCTTGCTTACAGTCAGACAAACAAACCACACCAAAAGCGGAGGTAATGAACAAAGGGAGTTTAAATATCTGGGAAAGAAAGAGAATTCTAGAATTCGGTTTTCGAGAAGCCTTCGGTTCATCTCGAGCCTAAATCTTCACGTCTCTCAATACTGAATTTTGATGTAAGCTGAAGCGTCTGCGTGATACACACCCGTCTGGTGACGATGGGGTCGATGTCTCGGGGATCGTTGAGAGCCAGCGTCATGAGGTCAGCGTTCAGGGTTCGTATCCGTAGAAACCGGAAGCGAATGTAGCGAGCGGTGGTGAAGTTGAGCAGCGTTGGTGACGGGTCGTCGGCACTTGGACGCCCGTTTATCAATGACGTGTGGATCTGAGAATATGAGAAGAAGAAAGGGATAAAGGGAGGAGGGATGGAAAACTGGTGGATGATTGATGGACAGATTACTATGGAAACGATAATGTGTCAGAGCTGCTGTTATAGAAATTAAATCAACACCTTCTGACCAATCAGAATCCAGAAATAAAAAGTACTGTGAAAAAAAAAATATATATATATTCTTAGATAACACCTGTGTGTGTGTGTGTGTGTGTGTGTGTGTGTGTGTGTGTGTGTGTGTGTGTGTGTGTGTGTGTGAGCGTTTTCCACTTTTATTTAATATGAGCTTTTATGTCGTCTTTTCTGTTGTCCTTTCTTTAAACCATATTGAATTTAAACCAATTTGAATAACAATAATAACACTACTGTAATATTGCCTTTTACTCAAGGCCTGAGATCTTATCTCTTACACACACACACGCACACACACGCACGCACAAAAAGACTGTAACCTCTTCATTCTTCCCATTTCACTCTTTCTTTGTCGCTCTGCCCCTCCTTTTTTCCCCTCTTTCATTTCCTTGTCCTTGCATTCTTCGTGTCTTTCTCATCAAAAAGCTATTTTCGCACAAAGCACCGTTCTCACCGTTCTCCAGCAAGAATGAGGAAAGAAGAAAAAGCCGTCATTGTATGTCTTCTTCTTCTTTTTTGTTTTCCCCTTGATGTTTGTGTTGGTAAAATTTCACTTCGTCTGCAATTCAATCAGCCCATTTCACTTCCTGTCATTTCAGAACCGTGAAAGAAAACACGTCACAAAGTCAAAGAGAAACCTCAACCACCAGAAATGGGATGAAATGAGACGCAGCTCTTCCTCAAACACGTCTTCGCTTTTTTCCCCTCGTCCTTCTGATGGAGAACGCATCCTGACCCCAAGTTAAAACTCGCTCTTTAACAAATTGTTGCTTTTTCTCGTATTATTTGTTCCAAAGCAGCTACCATTTTATTTCGAATAACACATTGTGTTTCTAAATATTTTTATCTGCATTTTATGTAAAGTCCACTCCTGTGATCACTGATGTTACACTGACGCCGTTAGCGCACCAGCCTCGGGACGGGAACAAGACAAAAACAATACGTTACTGTTCTGAAGCCAGTCGGAAAAAATCAAAAGTAAAAGTAAATAAAGTTAAAGTATGATTGCTGATTGGTTTTTGATCAAGAATGTTGGTGTTTAATTGGGAATGTTGGTGTTTGAGAGTGTTGGTGTTTGATTGTGAATGCTAGTGTTTATTTGGGAATGTTGTTGTTGGTGAATATTAGTGTTTGATAGAGAATGTTGGTGCTTGTGAATATTGGTGTTCGATGAAGAATGTTGGTGTTTGATTGATAATGTTGGTGTTTGTGAATATTGGTGTTTGATTGAGAATGTTGGTGTTTGATGGAGAATGTTGTTTGATTGAGAATGTTGTTGTTTGATGGAGAATGCTGGTGTTTGATGGAGAGTGTTGGTGTTTGATGGAGAGTGTTGGTGTTTGTGAATATTGGTGTTTGATGGAGAATGTTGGTGTTTGATAATGTTGGTGTTTGTGAATATTGGTGTTTGCTGGAGAATGCTGGTGTTTCTGAATATTGGTGTTTGATAGAGAATGTTGGTGTCTGATGGAGAATATTGGTGCTTGATGGTGAATATTGTGTTTGATAGTGAATGTTGGTGTTTGTGAATATTGGTGTTTGATGGTGAATGTTGGTGTTTGATGGAGAATTCTGGTGTTTGTGAATGTTGGTGATTGAGAATGTTGGTGTTTGATGGTGAATATTGGTGTTTGATGGTGAATGTTTGACTGAGAATGTTGGTGTTTCAGAATGTTGGTGTTTGATGGAGAATGTTGTTTGATTGAGAATGTTGGTGTTTGATGGTGAATATTGGTGCTTGATGGTGAATGTTGGTGTTTGATGGTGAATGTTGTTTGATTGAGAATGTTGGTGTTTGATGGAGAATGTTGGTGTTTGATGGAAAATGTTGTTTGATGGAGAATGCTGGTGTTTGCTGGAGAATGCTGGTGTTTGCTGGAGAATGCTGGTGTTTCTGAATATTGGTGTTTGATGGAGAATGTTGGTGTTTGTGAATATTGGTGTTTGATGGAGAATGTTGGTGTTTGATGGTGAATGTTGGTGTTGGTGAATGTTGGTGTTTGTGAATATTGATGTTTGATGGTGAATGTTGGTGTTTGATGGAGAATTCTGGTGTTTGTGAATGTTGGTGTTTGATGGAGAATGTTGATGTTTGTGAATATTGGTGTTTGATGGAGAATGTTGGTGTTGATTGATAATGTTGGTGTTTGGTGGTGAATATTGGTGTTTGATGGTGTATGTTGGTGTTTGTGAATATTGGTGTTTGATGGTGAATGTTGGTGTTTGTGAATATTGGTGTTTGATGGTGAATATTGGTGTTTGTGAATATTGGTGTTTGATTGAGAATGTTGGTGTTTGATGGAGAATGTTGGTGTTTGATGGTGAATGTTGGTGTTTGATGGAAAATTCTGGTGTTTGATGGAGAATTCTGGTGTTTGATGGTGAATGTTGGTGTTTGATGGTGACTGCTGATATGTGTTGGAAGACGGTGTGTGAAGAATGTTTATAGTTGCTGGGAAAGTTGGTGTTTGTTTGAAAAATGCTGGTGTGTTTCTTGTAGAATGTGTTTGTTGGTGTTTGTGAATTATGTCACATAGTATCACCTGGTATTGAGCATTTTTTTTTGACAAGTGCGAGTAAATGATCATGATATTGGACCAGCAGAGGGATCCACACATCCACTGTATTTATATTGAAGCTGGAGTCCAGAAGGTTGTGAGTTAAAATCCCAGAATTATCAAAAAGAACTCTCAACCATGTTCCCTAGCCTGGACTTGTCAGACAAATGAATACTTATGAAGTGGAATGTCACACAGACAGAATGATAACTCATTCTGTTTCCTCACCTCTCCATTCTCCAGCGGGTGGATTTTAGAGTAAAATGATGTACAGATGACTTCATCATCGTGTTTATACGCTGGTGGTCCAGTTCTTGGGATGATATTGAAGCGTGTGATGCATTCCGTATCTGTGATGGCATAATACTGCCACGGCATGAAGGTTTCTCCATCCAGAGATCGTTCCAGGATCCAGTTTCCAGGCCGTGGAGAGTTCGCAGCCTTTAGGATGATGTATGCTATCTGGAACACCTGGAGAACAGACAAACACTTTGATAAAACACCTCAACGCGTTATTTTAATGTGTTTGCTGGAAAATTTCACTGTTTAATGGTAAATGTTGGTGTTTGGTGGACTGATGCTGTTTGGTGATGCTTTATGAATAATACTGTGCTTTTTGATGCGTTGCTGAAGGTTGATGGAGCTTTGAGGTGTTGTTTCATTAAGAATGTTATTTGTAATGATTGTTGTAGTTGGACAAGAAACTGATGGAGGTATTTTTTGGTGTTTGATGCTGTTTGTTGATGTTTTATTTAAAAAAAATGATGTTTGTTGACTGTTGGAGTCGAGGGAGTTTTATGGTGTTTGTTGGTGTTTGTTAATGTTGGTGTTTGATGGATAATTTCACTGATTGATGGAGAATGATGGGAAATGTTGGTGTTTGATGGAGTTTTTTGGTGCTTAATGCTGTTTGTTGGTATTTGGATTAAAAAAACGATGTTTGTTGGCACAGTGTTGGAGTCAATGGAGTTTTATGGTGTTTGTTGGTGTTTGATTATTAATTTTGGTGTTTGATGGAGGCTTTTTTGGTGTTTGATGCTGTTTCTTGGTGTTTTAGTTCAAAAAATAAGGTTTGTTGACACAGTGTTGGACTTGATGGAGTTTTATGGTGTTTGTTGGTGTTGGTGTTTGATGGATAATTTCACTGATTGATGGAGAATGATGGGAAATGTCTGTTTTTGATGGAGGCTTTTTGGTGTTTGATGCTGTTTGTTGGTTTTTTATGAATAACACTGTTTTCTGACACACTGTTGGACTTGAAAATGTTGACATTGGATTGAAACATGAATGTCACTGGACGATTTGAGAGTTTGCTGGAGAACGGTGGGGAACGTAGGCTTTTGATGGATGATTTCTTTTAGGTGTTTGATGCTGCTATTTGGTGTTTTATGAGAACACCAAGTGTTGTGTTTTGCTTTGGGGTTTTTTATGACACTGTTGGCGTTTGATGGAATTTTGAGGTGTCTGTTGGCGTCGGTGTGTGACGGTGAACACTGGATTAGAGCGTCCTACATCGTTCTACACCTCTACTGAGAATCGAAACATTTCACGACTGTCTCTGAGATAAATGAGCTAAAATGAAGGGCGCTTTAAAAAGCTGTCAACGGAGCTTCATTGCTCCAACAGGATGTTTCCTGAAACATTTTCCTGATCGTGAAAAAAAAGATTTCCATCTCACTGCTAATAACAACTGCAGTCTCCCACTGCATCACTTTTCATATCTAATTAGCTTTATTACTTATTTTCTAATGAATTACAGCTGTTCAGTTTGACTTTTCTAATTCAATCTGTACAATATGCATTATTAAAAATGTCAGGTAATTTAACATAACAACCTATTTCTCTCTTTCTTTCTTTCTTAAGTGCTGTTTTTAGTGCTGTGGCTTGTAGTGGTAAAAATAAACTTTTTTAAAGCTGATTTAAAGTCTAAAGTCTAATTGCACATTTTAATTCACATCTTGCATCATATTCAATTAATATAATTAACAATTTCTCTACATTTTTAAACAAACAGAATTGGACCTGAATTTGCTTTAACTCCTAATAAAAAAATATATATATTAATTTCAAACTAAAAATCAGCATTAATAACTCACTATGTCTATGCATATAATTGTGTGTAATTTGGTTATTAATGCTTCGTAATCGTTTATAATCTCTGATAAAGGCTCCTAAAGCTTGAAACTATCGTTTATTAACATCTAATCATCGACTGCAGGTCCATTCATTATTTATTTTTTAATGTAATATATTTTAACAGATAAAAACATGAATAATAAAAGTAGCTATAGTTGTTGATTTATATTATGAGAGATTTATAAGTTGTTCATAAATTGTAAAACTGTTCTTAGGCTTCATCAGTGTTTATAAATGCTCGCAAAGTATTATTACTAAATTACATGAAGCTTTACTTCATTTTTTTTTAAAAGCCAGTATTTATAACTCTTCATGAATGTGGATATAATTGTGAGTCATTTGCTTTTATTTTAAATGATTAATACGTTTTTTATAAACTCTTATAAAACCCCAAAAAGCTCTCAGCTACAATACGTTGATGACTTATATATGTTATAATATAAATATAATGTCACGACATACTGCACTCGCTTAAGTGTGTATTTTTTATTTTATTTTGTAACTAATTTTATAAAAATATCATTATGATTTTTTATGGTACTAAACAATATTTTTTCGCATTTTTGTAAAAAAAAATTAAATGACATCAAAACACACTATACATTAATTATATCTGTTAAAAAAAGTAAACTCCTAAATAAAATATTTTGAAAGATTATATTAAAGATATAAATGCATGCAAGTGATTTCTGGCACATGATACAGAAAGCTAAAGATGGGTTAAAGGACTTCGGAAACAGAGAAAAAAGGAAAGTTGCAGTTTTAGCAGCCGCGACCTTTACGTGTCGGCCGGAGAGAGAGAGAGAGAGAAAGAGAGAGAGAGAGAGAGAGTCTCGCTGTTTACTGGTAAAAAAAGAAAAAAGAGGAAAAGGATCAGGATGAGGATGAGGGAGAGACGAGACGAAGCATAAAGGAGAGACAGGGAAAAAAACAAGAAGAGAAAAGCAAAGATTTCCCATGATCCTCCGGTGTCTCCCTGTCCATTGAGCAGAGGAACACCCGCAGGCCCCGAGCAGCCGGAGAGGTGATGGAGTTACAGTTACTGTGCGTGTGTGTGTGTGTGTGATGGGTATCCTGTAGCACGCTGCTTCAGGGCACAGTGACATTCAGGTCAGCTTTCAAAAGGAGACGAAGAAAAAAGAAAAAGAAAAACTGGAGTGACTTTTTATAAAAACCCCTGAGTAAAACACTGATACATCACTGACCTGTCTGTCTCACTCACCAACCTGTCTGTCTCTCTCACCAGCATATCTGTCTCTTTCACCAACCTGTCTGTCTCTCACACCAACCTCTCTGTGTCCCTCACCACTTGTCTCCCAGACCAACCTGTCTGTCTCTCTCACCAACCTGTCTGTGTCCCTCACCACTTGTCTCTCAGACCAACCTGTCTGTCTCTCTCACCATTTGTCTCTCACACATCTGTCTTTCTCATGAACCTGTCTGTCTCTCTCACAAACCTACCTGTCTCTCACCAACCTGTCTCTCTCTCACCAACTAGTCCATCTCTCTCACCAGCCTCTCTGTGTCCCTCACCACTTGTCTCTCTCACTAACCTGTCTGTCTCTCTCACCATCTGTCTTTCTCATGAACCTGTCTGTCTCTCTCACAAACCTGTCTCTCACCAACCTGTCTCTCTCACACCAACCTGCCCATCTCACTGTGTGTCTCACTTTCTCCTTTCTGTCCCTCTCTCTGCTTGTGTAGCCATCTGTCTCTCGTTCACTTTGTCTGACTCTATCTGATTTTTTCTTTCTTTCTTCTTCTCCAGCACTCTATTTCCATGTAATGTATTTTTACTTATCACTCTGTCACTATTTCTCATTTCCTCTCTCTCTCTCTCTCTCTCTGAAACAGCTGAGACTTCAGGTTTTTAATTGGACAGTTAAACCTGATAACAGCTCAGCAGATGTAAATTTCATGTCCTCAATACTTTCTACTTTCTTTACAAAAATAATAAAATAAATAAAGAGATGAAATGGAACAGACGGGAAAAGGCCGTTAATAAATAAATGAATAGCTCGCGGAAGTTCAGCTGCAGAATTTCCTCACCACTTTTCATCAGGCGATGCTCCACGCACACAGCTCTCCGTTAGCGGAGGGAAGAGAGAAAAAAACAAGCTCAGAAACCCTTTAACGTGGAAATAAAAGTTCGCCAGTGGAACGAAGACGACGTCAACTTTCAGCTGTAGTTTGGATGAAACATGAACTCTATCAATTTTTTATCGCAATGATTTTCTGTATAAAACTTCATCCAAAGAAAACCTCATAAACACCGAGCTGTCTCACTTTATCCCTGAACTACTTCCTTTTTGAAGTTTTGTTTCCATGGTGACCAGATGTGCTAAATAAAAATCGTTAAAAAATATTAACCTAGACTAAAGAGGTTAAAATATAATATACTGTCTATTACATATATTACAGGTAGAGAGATAACTCCGCCCCTTTTGTCACCTACACACTTTTGACCTGTTTCGCTGTAGGATGAAAAATCGCATCATTCAAGCATTTTGTTTATTATTTATTTTAACTGTCAGTGGATGTAAACATGCAGTTTGTTATTTATGATTCTTTTACGTAGCTGTAACATCTGCAATAGTTAGGTTTACGACATTAGCTGTTAATAGTAGCTGTGGAATTTTAAATAGTCTTAGCCTTTATGATTTTTACGTTGTAAATGCCGTGGCACTTAGGATTTTTACGTAGCCGTATCATTTTATGTTTTCTATGTAAATCGGTGTTTATAATTTTTACAGTGTAAATGGTAGAGCATTAAGTTTTACTTAGCTGTAGCATTTTCCATTTTTACATAACATTTGCACATTTTATATAGTGATATGATTGATGCATAGCTGTATCAGGTACAGTTTTTACACAGTCAGAGCATTTGTGATTTTTTTTTTTACGTAATTGTCGGAATTATGACTTTTTTCAGAATTGTAAGATTTGTGATTTTTACGTAATCATATGATATGGGTTTTCTTTTTCAGAAGTGTATGATTTATGATTTTTATGTAATTGTAGGATGTATGATTTTTACATAAGCATAGGATTTATGATTTTTACGTAATTGTATGATTTTTATGTAATTGTATGATTTATGATTTTATGTAGTTGTAAGATTTATGATTTTTTTCGGAATTGTTAGATTTATGATTTTTACATAATTGTATGATTTATGTTTTTTTTCAGAATTGTAGGATTTATGATTATTACACAATTGGAGAATGTATGATTTTTATAATTGTAGGATTTATGGTTTTCTTAGAATTGTAGGATTTATGATTTTTTACATAATCATAGGATTTATGATTTTAACCTAATTGTAGGATTTATGTTTTTTTTTTTTCGGAATTGTAAGATTTACAATTTTTATGTAATTGTAGAATGCATGATTTTTACGTAATTGTAAGATTTATAATTTTTATGTAATTGTAGGATGTATGATTTTTACATAATAATAGGATTTATGATTTTTACATAATTGTATGATTTTTACGTAATTGTATAATTTATGATTTTATGTAATTGTAAGATTTATGATTTTTTCGGAATTGTTAGATTTATGATATTTATAATTGTAGGATTTATGGTTCTCAGAACTGTAGGATTTATGATTTTTTACGTAATCAAAATGATGTACACATTATGTACATTTTACATAATCATTTTGATTTTAACCTAATTGTAGGATTTATAGGTTTTTTTTCGGAATTGTAAGATTTACAATTTTTATGTAATTGTAGGATTTATGATTTTTAGGTAATTGTAGGATGTATGATTTTTACATAATCATAGGATTTATGATTTTAATGTAATTGTAGGATTTATGTTTTTTTGGAATTGTAAGATTTATGATTTTTACGTAATTGCAGGATTTATGATTTTTATGCAATTGTAAGATTTATTATTTTTACGTAATTTTGTTCGTAATTGTAGGATGTATGATTTTTAGGTTTTTTAATTTAAACATATTTGGGGTCGGAGTTTTACATAATTGTAGGATGTCTGATTTTTACATAACTGTATGATTTATGATTTTTATGTAATTGTAGGATTTATAATTTTGTTTGTAATTGTAGGATATGTAATTTTTACATAATTGTAGGATTTATGTTTTTTTTTCCGGAATTGTAAGATTTATGATTTTTCTTTAATTGTAAGATTTATAATTTTTTACGTAATTGTAGGATTTCGTTTTTTTGTAATTGTAGGATTTGTGATTTTTATGTTGTTAAAAGCATAATATTTATGATATTTAAGTAGCTGTAGCATTAGCAGTTTGCATGTAGCTATAACATATACAGTATTATGTAGGCATAGCACTTATGATTTTTATGTTGCAGTAACAGTAACTATTTTTATCTTGTGGTAGTCGTAGTACTTGCAGATTTTGCACTGCCATCGCGTTTATGATTTTTACGTGTTAACTTTAGTGACTGTTTTATTTTGTCTTCAACCAGCAGAAAAAGAGCGAATGCAAATTTAACACACGCTCGTCTAATGGAATCATTTACACGCACAATCCCAGTGCTGACAGTGACTTCAATTCATATATCAAATAAGAGATTTACACATTTACATATTAAATCAATTGATTCGCATTGACTCCGCCCACCATGTTGCATCCCAAAGTACAAACACAGAGCTACAAAAAAGACGTGTTATTCTGTATTCACGCTGGGATGGAAATTCGAGTAAT
>JAODOF010000012.1:972525-983047 GCA_027576175.1 Sciades proops | reverse complement strand
CTGGCAACTTGTCCAGGGTGTACCCCGCCTCTTGCCCATAGTCAGCTGGGATAGGCTCCAGCTTGCCTGCAACCCTGTACATGATAAGTGACTACAGATAATGGATGGATGGATGGATTATAATGATATTTCAAACTAATTGTTTAACCTTTATTAGTATCACAGTTGTCTTCAATCTTTTAATCAGTCATTTAGTCTATTTAAATGGAGAAAAGCAATCACTCTGCTGTTTCTATCATCGTATGCACCACATAGAACATGGACCAGAGAAAGCAAAGGAGGGAGTTGTTTGAGGAGATCAGAAAGAAAATTATAGACAAGTATGCTAAAGGCAAAGAATATCAGACCATCTCCAAGGAGCTTGATGTTACTGCGTCAATAATGCGGCATTGAGATGGATGGAAGTACAGGGAGGTTTTATTTACAAATGCACTATGTACAGCAAACCATGAGGCAAGGTCAGAGTAATGAAGTGTAGACAAATGAAAATGAAACAAAACAAACAGAAAGCAGTTATTAATCAGAAACATCAACCATAGTCATTAAAACAGAGTACTTAAACATGCCAATAAACACACATGACAGAACTCGTGACAACAGTGATACAGAGATACAATACTTTGCGAAGTCTACGTGTTGGCAGCTTCTTTTTATGCATGTGCTGATTGTGCTCCAAATGATGAAATGTCCTAAAGGGCAAATGTGGCTGCTTGAGCAGCACCAGGCTCGAGCACACAAAGGTGTGACAGAACTCCCAAAGAGCTCCCTCAAGGAGCTAAAGTCCTCTTTGGGCTGCCTTGTGGTAAAGGGCCTACCATGAGGAAACATCCCCTCAGAGCTCCACTCTGGCTCTGGGCGGACATGGAACTAGAACCTGGGCTTAGGGAGAGGGGCTTGGCCTCGGATCAGGCCTTGAACTGGGGCATGAAGATGGACGGGGGCTCAAGCAGAGACAATGGCTTGGGTGTGGACTCAGACGTGGATTCCGGGATGAACAAGAATTCAGACATAGACTTGGGCTCAGGCTTTGATATGGACCTGGGCTCTGGACTGAGCTTGGGCAACAGATTTGTCATGGACTTGGGCTCTGGACAGGGCATGGACTCAGTCTCCAAATTGGACTTGGACTTGGGCATAGACATGGTTTCATGTATAGACATGGCCTTGAGCAAGAGCATGGACCCTGACATCAGCATGGGCATGAATTCAAACATGGGCATGGGCATGGTCTCATGCATGATTCTGGGCATCAGCATGAGTTCTGGCTTTAACATGGGCATGGACTTGGACATGGGCTCAGATCTTGGTGTGGGCACCAGAGTTAGCATGGGCATGGACTGAGCCATGGACTTGGATCTTGGCATGGGCACTGACATGTGCATGGATTTGGACATGGGCTTGAACCTTGACATGGGCACCAGAGAAACAACATCCTCCCTGAAGCCCAGTGGTAGAACAAAGAGCTCGTCCCCACTGAAATCTGTCACCAAAGTGACAACATTCTCAAAACCCTATGGCAGAGTGAGCAGTGGAGCGAAGGCCATGCCACTGACCTCTGGAGCAGGCAGTGGAGGGGAAACCACCCCATCTGCCTCTGGCACTGGCTCTGGAGCAGAAGCCATGCTGTTGGCCTCTTACACCATTTCTGGAGCTGGCTCTGGAGTGGAGTCCACCCATGATGCTGGCTCTGGAGCTGAATCTGTTGGGGAGGTATCCCCATTGACCTCTAGTGCTCACTCTGAAGCTGGCTCTGGAGCAGAGGCTATACTGTTGGCCTCTGGCACTGGTCCTGAAATAGAGGCCACTCTGTTAGCCTCTGGCTCTGGAGCTGGCTCTGGAACGGAGGCCACTCTGTCAGCCTCCCGAGTCTCAGTCCCCCCCCAAAAAAATGTATGTGGGTCCTCCTTTCTGATATCCTTTAACCAGGACTTGAGCTCCTCCCTAAATGACTTGGAGGTCCAGAGACATGGGTGCTGCACTCTCACAAGGTGTTTGGCCCAGCAGCATGCCTGTCCGGTGAGTCAATAGATCATGCAGTCAATCCAACATGTCTCCAGTGGCTTGGGCTCCACCAGGCCTTTATGAAAAAGCAGCACTGCAGGAGGAAACCATCATATGGCACCGGAATGTCCAGCCCAATGTGCTGGAGGAAGTGCACTGATCCCAGGTTAAGTACCCTGACCTCAGTGCGGGAATGTGCGGCGTGCCTGTATCCTCCTGCTACATCCATTGTGTAGGTGAAGTATTCTATTAGTAATGAAGTGTTGAGACATATGTAAGTGCAGGGACCTTTTATTTCCAAAAGAGCTATGTACAGAGAAATAGTGAGACAAGGTCAGAGTAACAAAACTTAGACCAAGAGAACTGAAACAAAACAAACAGAAAGCAGTCATTAATCAGGAACATCAGAGTCATTCAAACAGAGTACTTAAACATGGTGAGAAACAAATTTGACAGAAATCCTGACGACAGTGAGACAGAAATACAAGACTTTGCAAAGTGTAAGTGTTGGCAGCATCCTTTTAAGTGTGTGCTGATTGCGCTCCAAATCAACAACAGGTGTGTGCAATGATAAATCCAATTCTGAAAGAAAACTCCATTTTTGAAAGAAAACCTTTTTTTAAAAAAGCCAGACTGGAATTCACTAAAATGCATATTGACTTACCACAGTGCCTCTGGGAACATGTCCTTTGGACAGATTAGATAAAACTCAAGCTGATTGGCAAGTCACATCAGCTCTCTTTCCACAGAAGCTTTCAAAGAAAAGACCACCATATCTAGTGTGAAACACAGAGGAGGCTTGGATATGATTTGGGGTTGCATTGCTGTGTCTGGCACGGGGTGCCTTGAATCTGTGCAGGGCACGATGAAATCTCAAGACTATCAAGGAATTCTGGAGTTAAATATACTACCCAGTGTCAGATAACTGTGTCTCAGTCACAGGTCATGGGTCTTCCAGCAGGATAAAAACCCAAAACACACCACTAAAAGCACCCAAGAATGGCGAAGAAGAAAACATTGGACTATTCTGGCATAGCCTTCTATGAGCCTTGATCTGAATACAATCAAACATCTCTGGAAAGTGCTGAAACATGCAGTGTGGAGAAGGCACCCTTCAAACCTGAGATAGTTAAAGCAGTTTGCTCAAGAAGAGTGGGTCAAATGACCTGCTGGCAGATGGAGAAGTTTCATTGAGAGTAACAGAGATTGCTTGTTGGCAGTGATTGCTGCTCAAAGTTGTGCAACAAAATATTAAGTAGAGGGTACCATCATTTTTGTCCATGCCATTTTCATTTGTTTTGTGAAGTAAAATATTCAATTGAATATTTGCCAAGATGTGTTCCAATATGGCGGTGTGGCAGTAGCATGCAGCAGTTTCTCCGGATTCAAAATAGTGCTTTTTTTGTGTCATTTTGTTCCTTTGTTCAACCCTGTACAGCACATGGACATCGGATCAACTAGCGTTCATGTTTACCATTGTCCAACACTCCTTCAGTGCAGAAACCATGCAGAAAACATTATAAATGATGATCTGCTGGAGAACCTATGTGACCTCAGCCTGCTGTGAGGAACAGGCCTCTAGTCCTTGGCCTCACCTGAGGCTGGTGACACAGGGAGGCATCATCGGAGCTGTTGTGCAAGGAGGCAGGAATGCAGCAAGTGTGGGGGTGTCTGTGCTAGGCAAACCGCTAATCCTAGCTGGCTAGCTCTCCCATCCATTCTATTCTCCATTGTCTGCTCCCTGGAAAATAAACTAGACTATATCCAACTCCAGTGGACTACCCAGCATGAGTTTAGAGATTGCTGTGTCCTTGTTTTCATGGAGACGTGGCTCAGGGACCGAGTGCTGGACACCGCCATTCAGCTGGATGGGCTAGCTTTGTTCTGAGCTGACAGAAATGCAACTCTGTGTGGTAAAGCTCATGGTGGTGGCTTGTGTATTTACATCAACACAGAATGGTGCAGGAATTTGGGGCTAGTTTCTGGTTATTTCTCATCACTAGTGGAGTTGGTGTCTGTTGGAAGTAGACCATTTTATTTACCATGGGAATTCACTTCCGCATTCATATTCAAAGTTTACATTCCCCCCGGCACTAATGCTCAGGAAGTGGTCTGTGTACTGTACAGTGCTATCAGCGAACTGCAGAATGCTGCACACCCAGATAGACTTTATTGTCACCAGAGATTTCAACCATGCAAATCTCAGGTTGGTGCTCCCTAAATTCCATTAGTATGTGGACTCTGCAACAAGAGAGGCAAACACGCAGGATCTTGTTTACACAAACATTCCTAGCATGTCACAAACAGTGATTGCTGCTCAAAATATCAAGTTAAGGGTACCATTATTTTTGTCCATGACATTTTTCTTTGGCTTGTAAAGTAAAACAATCAGTTGGCTCAAATATCAAAAGCAAAGGCTGATTTGTATGAAACATGGAATAAACAACACTGGATGCCATTAAATGTTGTCAGTTTCAAGTTAATTCAGAAATAGTGGTGGGTTCTTTTTTTTTTCGTGGAAGGGTACCAACAAATTTATCCATGTTTGTGTATGGCATCTCTGTCATCAATTTGCATTCTAGGTGTAATTTTTTGGGCAAAAAAACTATCATTTATACCCAGTGTGAGGTCACACTTGGAAATCTCTTTTAATTAGCTCTGCACCATCACCTGACTTCAACTAGTTTGAAAGAGACAGTACACAGAGACTTATTTAAGAAATGCATATATTCATGAATCAGACAGAGTTGAACCAATCTGATCGCTGTGTGCATTTCTCCTCTTCAGAAAGATCTGCATCCCCTACAAGTTATGCCTTACTGTATGTATATGCGACTGCTGTGGTTCTGCTAACAGTGTGTGGAAATCTGCTTGTCATTGTGTCTGTTTTTCACTTCAAGCAGTTACACACCAACCAACATGCTCCTGCTCTCTCTGGCAGTGTCAGATTGCTTAATTGGTGCTTTAGTGTCATGCTGGATTTTTGATAAGGGGTACTGCATCAGTATATTGATGATCGCTTATGTTCTCACAGGCCTAGCCATCTATAATATCGCCCTGATCGCTGTGGACCAGTATTTGGCTCTCTCAAACCTGTTTTTCTACGTAAACACAATCTCTAGGAAGACAATGAACATTGTGTTTTTTCCAACTGGTGTACTTCTCTGGTGTATAACATGACACTCTGTTATTTCAATGGAATTTTCGCAAGCTCTGTAATCTGTCCTGGAGAGTGTTATCTTTTTCTCACTGAGGTTTGGTCTGTAATTGATCTTGTAATAACATTTATCTTTCCATGTTCTGTCATAATCATATTGTATGCTCGGGTTTTTGTGATTGCTAAGAAACATGCCACTGCGATCAGAGAGCTTAATAATCACACACGGCCTGAAACACAGAAAATCACGTCACACTCGATGAAATCTGACAGAAAAGCAGCTAAAGTCCTCGGCATTTTAGTGTCTGTGTTTCTGGTGTGTTTGCTTCCGTATTTTATTTACAGTTTATTAGGTGACATTATTGAACTACAGGCAGAAACATTACAAAAACTCTCAATCTTGTTTTGTCTTAACTCCACCATTAATCCGGTAATTTATGCTCTGTTTTACCCGTGGTTCAGGAGATGCTTTAAATTAACTATAACACTGCAAATATTCCAAACTGACTCTACATTAATCAATGTACTTTCATGAAAACCCTTTTTTCACTCCTTATGTGCCTACAGTAATTACTGCTGTTGTGTGATATAAAATTTAAACTTCTATAACAAATAAAATTTCAGTGTTCAGTTTCAGGTATACTGCACTGTATACAATATTTTTTTTTAGATGTCAGGAATTATATTAACAGAAGCTTAAGATAATAATTAAATAGTTTAAAAATACTGATTATATCATGAACAATTCACTTACTACAAATTAACATGCAGGGAGCATAAGACCAACACATTTTCACCGAGAAAATTCTGATTAATTTGTACATTTTTAGTGATTATTTTAATATTTTATGTTAAAACTGTAATTTCCCTGTAAAAAGATCATGGACACCTTCATGAAATAAAAAAGCACAATAAATATATATAATATACGCCATGTCTCTTGTTTCTAGCAATGGAGACATGAGGTATGGAACCAGAAACTTTGTAGAATGCGAATTAAGAAGCATTTAAGATGACCTTATCAGCAGTGAAAGAATCAGCAGTGTAAATATGAATGAAACAAAACTTCTCTCACATCCAGGAAACCAGTGAAATAATTAAAAAAAATGTTTCTTCCAGGCCCTGTATTTTCTTTAAAACCAGTAACAAAGCCCTTATGCACAACAAAAACAACCCCATGTTGATAATACACAAAAAATCTCAATTCCATCATCTCATAGATGTGGAATGACTTATAACCACATTAGCCAGTTTCACCCAGATGAGAATGGGTTCTCTCTTTGTTTTTTCTTCTTGTTGGAAAAATGTCCTTACCACCATCTCCTCTAGCTTGCTCCTTTAGGATAAATGTAAATGTTAAATAATAATAATAATAATAATAATAATAATAATGTTACATTTCTATAGTGCATTTCACTCTCTCAAGGTCATTTTCCGGGGGGGGATGTTCAAGGGATAAGTCTTTAATTGCGATTTGAAAGTCGAGAAAGAAGAGTAGTCACAAAGAGATTGAGGAAGAAAATTCCACAGTTTGTGAGCAATGGTGCTGAAGGACATGCCTCCCATGGTGGAAACTCTGGTGCATGGGACAAGAAGTTGGTTGTTGCTAGAAGATCTTAGTGAGTGAGAGGGGGTATAGGAGGTCAGTAGTTCCCTCAGGAAAATAGGACCAAGATTGTGCAGGGCTTTGAAAGAGACAAGCAAGATTTTAAATTTGATGCAGGACAGAACCAGTAGCCAGTGTAGCTGAGAGAGGATGAGGTGATGTGAGCAGAGCATTTAGTATGGGTTAGAACTCTAGCTGCAGAGTTCTGAATATATTGTAGCTTTTGTAAAAACTTTGCAGAAAGGCCTGTGAAGAGTGAATTACCGTAATCTAAATGATACATGATGAAAGCATTAACTAGAGTTTGTGCATCATTACTAGTCAGAAGCAGACAAAGATGAGCAATCTTACAAAGGTAAAAGAATGCAAGTTTGGTAGGTGACTTAATATGAAGATCAAAGTTGGGTGATGGATCAAATAGTACTCTAAGATTTCTGGCAACAGGAGCAGGCTGAACAATAGTAATAGAAAAGTTGGATGATTCAGATACTAGGGATCTGGGGCCAACCAGTAGATCTTCAGGTTTCTCAGTGCTAAACTTGAGAAGGTTTTCCTGCAACCAAAGCTTTAAATCTGAGATAGTCAATTAGTGGACTGGTAGGGGAGTCTGTACTAAGATATAGCTGAATATCATCTGCACAGCAGTGAAACATAAGGCCATGAAAAAAGAGAAAAGGACCGAGAACTGATCCCTGAGGGATCCCATGCATAACAGGAGGGGTGGCAGACTGTCAGTGATATCAATAAAGGAGAGACAGAAAATGAGTACATCATTGTTAGCAGTGTCAAAAGCAGCACTTAATTCAAGGAGGAGGAGAAGGTTGACAGAACCACAATCAGCAGACCAGTAGAGATCATTAAGAAGATGCAGAATAGCTGTCTCAGGACTGTGATGTGTACAGAAACCAGATTGAAAGGACTCATAGTGTGCGTCTTCATTAAGAAAAGTGTGGAGTTGCAGAGCTACCACTTGTTCCATCACTTTAGCTAGAAAGGGAAGATTTAAGATGGGTCTATAACTGGAAAAAGATGTTGGAGCCAGCTCAGGTTTCTTAAGGACAGGGGTAACTGCAACAGTTTTGAGGGCAGTCAGGACAGAGCCAGAAGAGAGACATGTATTTATCACTATAGCAATAGGAGTATTAATTATAGATGACTGTGTCTTAAGCAGTGGGGTGGGGGTGGGAACAAGTAGACAGGAGGAAGGATTAGACTTATTGATGAGTTCAGTGACCGAAAGAGAGTCAACAGGTGTGAAGAAAGTGAGTTTTGTAGGCAGAGTTGGAACATCAGTGGGTGAGAAAGAATGGGAAAGAGAAGGAAAACAACACTCCTCCCTGACAGTATGGTATACATTCATAATGGCCAGGAATGGTAGCTGAGGTCTGCAACTTCTGCCAGTGGTGCCCACAGTACCAACAGACTTCCCCTTACTGGCCAGCACCGGCCCCGTTAATCCCCCTTCCCATCATCAGGGTCCCCTTTGAGCAGATTGGCATGGACCTCATTGGGCCACTATGTAAGTCCATCCAGGGCTACAACTACATTTGGTGATTGTCACCACCCAATACACTTCAAAAAAATTGAGGAGAAAATTACTTAATACAAGTGAAATTATTTTTGCTGCATGGACAGATATTTTTACTTGATAAGACATCTTGGAATAAATTGGTTGCAATCTAGAATTAGGTTTAATAATCTCAGTACTGTTGTCTTGTATTCTTCTAATAGGAAATGCTAGATAGTTTCAACTATTTTCAAGATATTTTCACTTGCTAAGATATGATTTTTTGCAGTGTAGCCAGAGGCTCTCCGTCTCAACAAAGCCATGTCCAAAAACATTGCAAGGGAACTGATGCTTCTCTTCAGGTGGGTCAGAATCCCCAAGGACCTGCTCACAGACCAGGGCACCCTATTCATCTCCAAGCTGATGTCGGACCTATGTCAGCTGGTGCAGGTCAAACACATCAAGACCTCAATCTACCACCCTCAGAATGACAACCTCATGGAGTGGTTTAACCAAACTCTCAAGCAAATTTTGAAAAGGGTGGTACATGCAGATGGATGAAACTGGGACCTACTCCTCCCCTACATCCTCTTCACCCAGCAAGAGACTCCTCAGGCCTCTAGAGGGTTCATGCCTTTTGAGCCCTTTTTCAGCTGAAGCCCAGGGGTCTCTTGGATACCATCAGGGAAGCCTGGGAGGAACAGCTATCCCCATTCTGCTCCCTCATTGACTAGGTCCAAGAGATGCAATAGCAGATTGAGCGGGTGGCCTCCATTGTACAGAAGCAGATGCAGGTGGACCAGAGAGAGCAGCAACGAGTCTATAATTGGCCAGCCCAACCTCAAGAGTTTCAGCCCAGTGATTGTATGCTGCTGTTCCTCCAAAATGTGAGCTGCAAGTCCCTTGCTTGCTGGCAAGGTCCCTGTGTCATCCAGGAGCGACTGGATCCCGCAAACTACCACCTGCACCAGCCAGGTAAGGGAGCCCTCATCCAACTTTACAACATGCACCTGCGAAACCAATGGACTGAGCTGGTGCTGGTGCTTTCAGCCTTTTCTGTTCCCTCCTCAGCTCCATCCAAGCCAGAGCAGGTCCACAAGGGAGAAGAATTGACACTTGCCCAACTACAAGAGCTGTAAGAACTGGAGGATCAATTCATGGACATGTTCTCTACAGAGCTCAGGGGGACCCATCTGTTGCAATATGAGATCAAGACTCTTATACAAGCCCTTCGGGCTTCGTTCCCTCCTTGCACCATTGTTCTTATGAGTGCTAAATAAATAAACCTAAACCTAAAACCCCCGCTGGATTAGTCACCCGACAAAAGTCCTACTGAGTCCCAGAGGCCCGCCTTCAAGCTATAGAGGCAGAACTAGCCTGGATGCTGCAGAACGGCATCATCGAGGAATCCACCAGCCCCTGGTTTAGCCCCATCTTGGTTGTGCCCAAACCTGATGGAAGCTTCTGACTGTGCAATGACTTCCGGAGGCTGAACAAGGTATTGGAGTTTGACAGCTACCCCCTGCCATGAGCCAATGACCTCACTGAGAGCCTCGGGAGGGCCCAGTTCATATGCATCCTTGATGTATGCAGAGGGTACTGGCAGGTAGCCCTCTCCAGAGAGACAAGGCCCAAGACTGCATTCAGCATCAGCTCTAGGCACTGGCAGTACAGAGTCCTCCCTTTCTGGCTTCATGGAGTACCCGCGACATTTCAAAGGCTGATGGACATCCTCCTGAGAACTCCAGTATTGCTGAACAAGACAACACTTCACTCTTTTCATCGATCATGCCCCACTCCAATGGCTGGCCAAAGACAAAAACTCTAACCATAAAATAAGCTGTTGGTTTCTCTTTCTCCAATCCTTCTTGATTCAGGTACAAATCTGAGCAGGAGCCCACAATGGCAATACAGATGGTCTCTCCCAACAGCACGTGCTCTGGCCACAGTCTGAGGGAGTGGCATTGTAACAACGGTAGGCTGGTAGCCATCTTCTCCCTCTCTCAGGCACTCCTCACTGTACCTCTACCATGCTGCTGAACAAACAATGCCCCACTGTCCATGTCAAATTAGCCCGTGGAAAGTGTATGTCTGACACGTGTATGTCTTCTGCTCCTCGGACCTGCTTGATCCATCGTGGTGCCCTGTGTCTGGTTGGAGTCTCATTGCATCAGTCCTGTGGAGGATGGCCCCATGAGGACAGTTGAAAGTCACACCTGGAGGACGCTCTGGACTCTTACAGTAATGCTTT
>JAODOF010000012.1:533809-545402 GCA_027576175.1 Sciades proops | reverse complement strand
CCAGGCTTTGGTGGATTGAGGTCTGATTACAGCCAGAGTCCACCAAAGCCTGATACGTATCCCCTTGGACACTCACCAGTATGCGATACGCTCCGGCCCGATCGAGGGTGGTTCCTGGCACGTTGGGGATCCGGACCACCGCGCCCACCTCCCTTGCCGAGCACTGATGCTGGAGGTGCCCCGGCTCCCCGCAGCACCAGCAAACTGGCCCGGGCTCTCTCTCTGCACCAGCGCTCTGGGGCTCACTCACCTGAGGGGGGAGAGAGACAGACATGGAAGCGGGAAACAGGAGGGCACCATAGGTGCGGCAGGCTGGCTGGGGTGGAGCCAGCCCCTGCCTCCGCAGTGGGGGAACGGGGCAAGGACGAGACACAGAAGGGGAGGGGGAGAGAGGAGAAGAGGAGATCTGCAATCCTGCCGTGGGAACAGCCGCCAAATGATCCTCCGCCAGCTCAATGGCCTGATCCAGCAACGCCGGGCGATGGCACTGGACCCACTCCGCGGTCCCTTTGGGAAGTCGGGCAATGAACTGCTCCAGTGCCACCAGATTGACGATTCCCTTGGCGTCGCAGTTGTCAGCCCTCAGCCACCGCTGGCAGACATCCCGGAGTTGCTGGCCAAATGCGAACGGCTGACCGACCTCCTCTAGGCATAGAACGTGGAAGCGCTGGCGTTGTTGTTCTGGGGTGCGCCCCACACGCTGGAGGACAGCCCGGCACAGGTCCGCGTAGACCAGCCAGCTATCGGCGGGGAGCTGTAGTGCGGCCAGCTGTGCCTCGCCCGTTAGCAGGGGGAGGAGGCGCGCCGCACGCTGTTCCACCGGCCAGCCCCAGGCCTCTGCTTCTTGCTCGAAGAGCACTAGGAAGGCCTCGGGGTCATCGTGCGGGCCCATCTTCGTTAGAGTGAGGTGGGAAGGGCCTGCGGCGGTGGAGGTGGTGGACCCCGCCGATGCGAGGAGGTGCCGGAACGCCTGACGATCTTCCTGTTGCGCCAGCACCAGGGCCTCGAACCTTTGTGCTTGCTCCTTTCGGAGGTCGACCTGCCCAAAGTTGGTTCGGCTTGGTTTCAGCTTCCCCCATTACCCTGACAGATAAGTGGTATGGATAATGGATGGATGGATGGATGGATAAAACATGACTCGTGATCAGCAAGCCTGTACAAAACATAACCAGGAATCTACATTGCTGGGATTTTTGCAGGCACCCTTATCCTGAGTTACTTACTGTTGTATGTCCCTGAGGCTGGGTGGAACACTGAAGCACAGATAGGTGGATAATGATGTTCAACACAGTCTTTATTCTCACTTTTGGCTTTTCAGCTTTAACAGTAAGACTTTTCATCTCACACACACACACACACACACACACACATATGCTGGCTGGAAGATAGCCACCTCTTCACTCTGTCATCACTGAAACAGACATACATACACACACACAAACACACGACATCAGTTTACAACAGGTGTGATAACTGTGCTACTTACCTTCCCTGACACTGCCCTCCATTCACAAACCAAGGCTTGACCACACCCCCATTGCCACATACCCCCCACTGGCCGACTCAGACCAGGAAGCCATCCAGCTTGCAGCCGACTCACCCCCCAAAGGGAAAGAAAGAAAGTCTGCGTCCCCGGCCTGTGGATACTAGATACTAACAGGTGATCCATGCATTGGCATTTTTCATGGGGTGGAGCCACTGGAATGGGGTGTGATCCGAAAAAAGAGTGAAAGGCCGCCCCACTAGGTAGTGCTGGAAGGTGCAGACCACCCACTTCATGGCCAGGCACTCCTTCTCAATGGTGCTGTACTTACTTTCTTGCATCGAAAGCTTGTGGCTGATGTACAGCGCCAGACATTCCTCCCCCTCCACTTCCTGGGACAGAACGGCCCCCAGCCCTCTGTCTGACATGTCTGTCTGCAAAATAAAATGGAGAGAGAAGCCAGGGAAGTGTAAAAGTAGCCCCTCACACAGTGCAGTCTTTACCTTAGTGAACTCCTGTGGGCACTGCTCCGTCCACTGGACCGGATCTGGTATTCCCTTTTTAGTGAGATCAGTCAGCAGGCTGGTGATGTCTGAATAATTAGGTATAACTATATAACTATTGCCTCACAGCAAGAAGTTTCTGGGTTTGAGCCCAGCAACTGACAGGCGTCTTTCTGTGTGGAGTTTGCATGTTCTCCCCATGTCTACGTGGGTTTCCTCCGGGTGCTCTGGTTTCCCCCACAGTTCAAAGGCATGCAGTTAGGTTAATATGGGGCAGCCATGGCCTGAGGTTAGGCTGAAGTGCCCTTGAGCAAGGCACCTAACCCCCAAGTGCTCCCTGGGTGCTGTCGCATAGCTGCCCACTGCTCTGGGTTTGTGTGTGTGCTCATTGCTCACTTGTGTGTGCATGTGTGTGGTCACTGCTTCCGATGGGTTAAATGCAGAGGTTAAATTTCACTGTGTGCTTAAGTCTGTGCTTGAGTGTACTTGTGACAAATAAAGGCTTCTTGGCTTCTTCTTCTCATTCTTCTTCTTCTTCTTCTTCATCATAAACCTGTGATAGTAGCCAGCCAGCCCCAGGAACTGTCTCACTCCCTTTTTGGTCTTGGGCCTCATGCAGGCTGCAATCACTGCAGTCTTGTCAGTTTGGGGATGCACCCGCCCATGACCCAAGTGGAAACCCAGATACTGTACTTCTACCCGCCCAATCGCACCCAAGTGGCAACCCAGATACCGTACTTCCACCCGCCCAATTTCAGGTTAGCAGTGATGCCCGCATGCCTCATCAACTCCAGGACAGCCCTAAGGTGTTTTTGGTGCCATGACCAATCATTGCAATATATAATGATGTTGTCCAGGTAGGCAGTAGCATAGGCGGCCTGTAGACGGAGGATTTTGTCCATGAGCCGTTGAAACATTGCAGGAGCACTGCATAACCTGAAAGGAAGGGTGACGAATTGGTGCAAGCCAAATGGTGTGTAAAAGGCCATTTTTTCTTGGGATAGAGGAGTCAAGGGGATCTGACAGTATCCCTTTGTCAAATCCAGTGTCGAATAAAAGCAAGCAGCGCCAAACCGATCGAGCAACTCATCAATGCAAAGCACTGGGTACACATTGAAATTAGAGACCACAGTGACTTTTATATAGTCCACACAGAACCAAACCGACCCATCAGTCTTGGGCACCAAGACCACCAGGCTGCTCTAGTCACTGTGTGATTCCTTGATTATTCCCATTTTGAGCATAGCCTTGAGTTCATCCCAAACCACCGCTTTCTTGTGTTCACACAAGCAGTATGGGTGGCTATGCATCACCACCCCTGTGGGTATCTCAGTGTGGTGTTCTTTGAGGTGAGTGAAGCTGGGATGGGGAGAGAACACATCAGAAAACTCCACTTGCAACCTGGCAACCTCCATGAGTTGGGCTGGTGAGACGTGGTCTCCACAGGGGTCTGTAGTGGCTTGAGTGTTTACCTTTGTTTTTACCTCCAGCCCCAGCTCTGCTCTCTCCAGAACTACCATCGCCAATGCCACAGGGAACCCCTCGTTCCAATGTTTTAATAGGTTGATTTAGTATATCTGTAGCACCCCGCCCCTATCTGTTCTCCCCACTTCATAGTCGACGTCCCTGTTTCACCATGTGACCTCAAAGGGCCCTTACCACTTAGCGAGTAATTTTGAGTTAAAATTGGGGTAATAATATGAGCATTTTATATCCCGGTGTGAATTCTCTAAGGTGCACACCCATGTTGTACAGCCAGGCCTGACGTTCTTGTGCCTGCCGCAAATTCTCCTGGGTTAAGTAATTGAGTGTGTGGAGCTTTGCACACAGGTCAAGAACATATTGAATTTCGTTTTGACTGTCTGAAGGTTCCTCCTCTGAATTTTTCTGCAGCACATCCAAAATGCTACGAGGCTTACACCCATATAATAATTCAAATGGAGAGAACCCCGTGGAGGCTTGCGGAACCTCTCATACTGTGAATAACAGGAGCTTGAGCCATTTATCCCAATTAAGTATCTTTGCTTACAAACATACAAATCAAGTTTTTAAGAGTTTGGTTAAACCATTTGACCAAGCCGTCTGTTTGTGGGTAATAAACACTGGTGTGGATGGATTTAACCCTCAATAACTCATAAAGTTTGCGAAGTGTGTGTGACATAAATGTTGTACCTTGGACATTCAGGATTTATTTTGGAATCCCAATTCAGGAGATAATTTTCAACAGTGCCTCTGCCACATTGCATGCAGAAAAGTTATGCAGTGGGACTGCTTCCAGGTATCGCGTTGCATAGTCCAATAGGGTTAAAATAAAGCAATATCCTTGTGCTGACCGATCTAATGGCCTGACGAGATCCATACCAATTCTCTCAAAAGGGGGTTTCGATCAGGGGAAGGGGGCGCAAAGGTGCTTTTGGAGTGGTCACTGGATTCACCAGCTGGCATTCACGGCATGCCACACACAGACATCCCTGTGAATCCCTGGCCGATAGAACTGGACCATTAATTGGGCTAGTGTCTTATCCTGACCTAAGTGTCTGACCATAGGATTAAAGTGAGCCACATGGAATACAAGTTCTTTGGGATTAACAAGGGAGTTATTTTCTCATGGGTCTGACTGTCCTGCATCACTGTGTATAACTTATCTTTAATAATTGCGAAGTATGGGAAGGAGAGTGTTGCATTTGGCTGGAGAGTCTGACCATCGACTACTCTCACTTGGTCAAAAGCATGATGCATAGTCTTGTCTCATATTTGTTCTAAAGGGAAATCCTTGAGGGAATCTCCAAGAGAGGAGTGGTGGGCCACTCCCCTCTCTCTGTATTGCTCTGATGTGGTGGTGACATGGATGGCTCTGAGACAGCTTCCCCAGACAATGCCACACTGGGATCCCTCTGTGGCACACTACTGCAGGACCTGCCCAATGCTACATGCTCCATTAAACATTTAAACCCCGGCCAATCTGTCCCCAGAATCAGTGGGTGGGTGAAGCGTGGGCTAACTGCAGTATCTACACTATGTTTTGTTCCCCAAAATTGAATAAGTATGGACACTAGCGGATATTTGCGAACATCCCCGTGCACACATAAAACCTTCACCAATCGTGCTCCCCAGTGAATACTCACTGGTATGCGATATGGTTCAGGCTGATCTAGGGTGGTCTCTGGTGCATTGGGGATCCAGACCACAGCCCCAACCTTCAACACTTAGCACTGGTCCTAGAAATGCTCAGGCTCCCCACAGTGCCAACATACCGGTCCAAGCTTCACTTCTGCACCGGCGATCCGGGGATCACTCACCTGAGGGGGAGAAGACACAGATACATAAGGGGGAGACATGGGGCTCCGTGAGCCAACTGCGGGGGGGGGTCAGCCCCAGTTTCTGTAGTGCAGGGACAGGACGGGGATGGGAAGAGGAGGTAGTGGAGGAGAGAGAGAGAGAGAGAGAGAGAGAAAAGGCAAGATGTTCACCTGCTGTTGGAACCGCCACCAGATGGTCCTCCACTAACTCAATCGCATGATCCAGCGACACTGGGTGGTGGCATTGGACCCACTCTGCTGTCCCTTCTGGCAGCCATGTAATGAACTGCTCCAGCACCACCGCATCGATGATCCCTTTGGTGTCACAGTCTTCTGCCCTCAGCTACCACCGGCAGGCGTCCTGTAGCTGCTGGCCAAAAGCAAACAGCCGGCCAACCTCCTTGAGTGTCAGCATGCAGAAGCGCTGACTGTGTTGTTCTGGGGTGGGGCCGACGCACTGCAGGATGGCTCGCTTCAGGTCAGCGTAGTTGAGCTGGCTGTCAATGAGGAGCTGATGGGCAGCAACCTGGGCTTCTCTGGACAGGAGTGGCAGAAGATGAGCCGCTTGTTACTCAGCCAGCGACCCTCATGCCTCCACAGATTGCTCGAAGAGCATGAGGAATACCTCCAGGTCATTGTGAGGCCCCATCTTCATGAGGGTGATGTGGGGAAGGGCCGTGGATGTAGCAGCCAAGGACCCCGCTGACATGAGCAGGTGCCGGAATGCCTGGGGATCTTCCTGCAGAGCCTGCAGCAAGGCCTCAAAGCATTATTCCTGTTTCTTGTGCAGGGCGGTCAGTGCTTGATGCTAACTTTGCTGGGTGGCAGCGAGGGCATGGACGAGGTCTTTGAAAGGGGAGGACTCCATGAACATTTCTGTTCTGTGTCCTGGGTTTTGGCACCAGTGTCATATGTCCCTGAGGGTGGGTGGAACACTAAAGTGCAAACAGGTGGGTAATGATATTTGACACAGTATTCTCAATTTTGGCTTTTCAACTTTAATGGTAAGACTTTCCGTCACACACATACACACATGCTGGTCAGGAGACAGCCACCTCTTCACTCTCACCCTCCTTTCCACTGCTCTGTCATCACTAAACACCCCCCCCCCCCCCACACCAGTAAACTTAAGGGAAACACTGCATGTCAATGCCAAGGCTGCAACGAGGCTGCTATACCAATGGTTCACTGACGAAGAGAAAAAAACATGATGTGAGACAGTTGATTTGCCATTTTATCTAGTAGCTGACAGCATTTGCCTAATTAGTTTTCTGACTTGTTACAAAGTTTCAGAAAATGTGCAAAAATTGTGAATACCAAAAATATACCAATTTTCCTCACAGCACAAGATTGGTCAACTCATAAACTAATGCCAGGATCAGAATACGTGAATTCAGCTCAGTTTTGACATGATTTTGTTGTGGCTCACAAATTTCCAGCCTCGGGCCTGACATGTGACATAATTAAAGAACAGTGATGTGGTGTTTGGGATACCCCACAATACCCTGATGAAAAGTTGAGCATGTCAGAAGTTTTTGCATTTTCTCACCTAGTTTGACAACACCTACAGCATGTTCTTTGATAGCCATGACTGACAGTTTCTCGACCCTCCTCCCTGATGACACACAAAGACATGAACGATGATAGGTTCGGGGTCAAATTTGTAATGTTGCCAGTATCCTGACAAAGACACGGCAATAATTTATGGCACTGTGATTGCCTAATCTTACACGGGGAGTATCGTGAAAGACAACAATTTTCTATTGTCTGATCCCAGAATAAAAGATAGCGAGACTTGGCTCACTGCTAAGAAGAAAAATCTTTAGTGATTTTTATTTTTTTATTTCAAAGTTGTTTTATCTTCTCTCTATGTATGTATGTATGTATGTATGTATGTATGTATTTATTTATTTTTGTTACTTGACAAATACTTAGCTTCGCTAAAGTCCAACCTCCTGGAAACAGGAAGTGTGATAAAGATTTTTTTTTTTTATAAAGACCTGACATTGAAGATAGCACTGCAGACAGCTGCCTTGGTATGTTGGTACACATTGTTTTGTCTTATTTTGTTTGTAAACTCAATTCACTGCTGTGATACTCAAATCTCTTTCACCAGAGAAGAACTCTTGAGCATCAGGGGAACAACTCCAGCGGACTTATTACCAACTTTTCTGGTGTCATCCGTGGAATTATTGGACATTTTGGTCAAAAATGCTCTCACCTTTGCTCACTCAGTGAGATGCCAGAGGAGAGGAAAATGCGCTGGTGCGCCTCCGCCAGCGCGGACTTTGCACTCTGCTACCTGCGATATTTCTCTCCAACCTGCACTCATTGTGCAACAGACTGGACAAACTCCAGCTGCTGATGGGGAGAAACAGGGACTTTTCTACATCTTCCATTGTATGCTTCATGGAGATGTGGCTCTGCAGACTCATACCGGAATCTGTACTGCAGCTCGCCAGCTTCCAACTTTTCAGAGCGGACTGTAAGACAGATCTCTCCAGCAAAACAAAGAGCAGTGGAATCTGTTTTTATGTCAACAGCGGCTGGCACAGTCATCTCTCAGTGATCCTGCAACACTGTTCTCCTGACGTGGAATCATTTTTCATGAATTGTAAACCCTTCTACTCCTCTCGTAAGTTTGCTTCATTCATTCTCGTTGGTGTTTACATTCCACTGCAGGCCAGCGTGCAGAACGCACAGTGCATGCTGGCTGAACAGATACTGGGTGTGGAGCAAACTAACCCGGACTTCCTAGTTATTGTCCTTGGTGACTTTAACAAAGGTAACCTCAGCCACAAACTACCCAAATACATTTTATTAAATGCCCAACCAGAGAGGAGAATATTTTGGATCATTGCTACACAACAGTTAACAATGCCTATCACACTGTCCTCCATGCTGCACTGGGCCACTCTGACCACGTCATGGTCCACCTGATTCTTGCATACAGGCAGAAATTAAAGTTGAGGAAACCTGTAGTGAGGACATCAAAGATGTGGCGCAATGAGGCTGCAAAGAACCTTCAGGCGAGCTTGGACTGTACAAACTGGGATGTGTTCAGGACTGCTACTACTAGTCTGGATAAGTACACAGAGTTTGTGAAGGCCTACATCAGCTTCTGTGAGGACTGCTGCGTTCCATGATGAACCAGGGTGAGTTACAGTAATGACAAACCCTCGTTCACAGATAAGCTCAGACAGCTAAGATTGCAAAAGGAAGAAACGTTCAAAAGTGGGGACAGGAACAGGTTTAGCAAGGCAGTGAGAAAAGCTAAACGATCGTACTCTGAGAAACTCCAACACCAGTTCTCAGCCAACAACTCTGCGTCTGCCTGGAAAGGGCTCAGGCAGATCACTAACTACAAACCTTCAGCCCCCCACTCTGTTAAGCTAGTATCTCACTGGGCTGAGACAGCTTGCAACAAATTGCAAATGTCATTCACAGGAGTTTCAAAAGTGTCTTGAAAGATTTGCGGGGCTTCTCAATTTGCTCGCATGAGTCACAAACTGTCGCTCCTTCGTCACTGAAATTTTGAACATGTTCAAAAAATTCGTGTGACAAAATTTCTCTCAAAATAGCCGCAAATATGTCGCTGGTGTCGCAAAGACGTCACAAACCCTTCTCAAGTCAGTTTCCATGAGACAGGAAGCACGAGAACTGAATTTGCATATTTTATCGCAATTGTTGTGTCTCAACTAGTCGCAGGCTGTCGCAGCCCAGTGAGATACTGGCTGAAGTGCGAGAACTGAATTCGCATATTTTATCGCAATTGTTGTGTCTCCAACTAGTTGCAGGCTGTCGCAGCCTAGTGAGATACTGGCTTTACCTCAAGTATCTCTCTCTCTCTCTGTGCATGTGTGTGTGTGTGTGTTCACCTGCCTCACCCTGTCAAAGGTCGGTGTTGGCTGAAAGCTTCACTAACTGATCAGACCAGATTACGACTCTCACTGAAGATAAATTTAACACTCTGTTAACCTGAACACAGAGAATTTTAATCACCTTTTACAGAATCCTTCTGATTGATTCACACATTGTAATTAACATTAAAGGCATTTCACTGATGCTCTTATCCAGAGTGACATACAACATACCCAGAGCAGCCTGGGGAGCAGTTGGGGGTTAGATCCCTTGCTCAAGGGCACTTCAGCCATTCTTGCTGGTCTAGGGAATCGAACTGGTGACCTTTTAGTCCCAAGGCTGCTTCTTTAATTATTAAGCCATGGCTTCTCCATTAAAATTAATATCACTGACTAAAGCTCCTGGTTCTAGATGGAAACTCTAATGAAGATGATTTAAATCTGGAAAGGTTCTCACCTGTTTCTCAGCTCTTTGTGCTGCGGCTGTGACTGTGTCGTGACCTTTGTGATGATCCATCGTACACAAATAACAGATGCAGGTTTGATCAGTCCGACAGTAGATCTCAATCAGTTTGTGATGTTCAGAGCAGATCTTCTCTTGGAGTTTTGCTGAGGCTTCGATTAACATGTGTTTGTTCAAAGCAGGAAGTTCAACATGGGGTTTCAGATGAGTTTCACAAAATGAAGTCAAACAAATCAGACAGGACTTGACGGCTTTGTGTTTTCTCCTGGTGCAGAAATCACACTCCACATCTCCAGGTCCAGCATAACAGTGAGCAGGAGAAGCAGCTTGGACTTCAGTCTTCTTCAGTTTCTCCACCACTTCATCCAGCATGTTGTTTCTGCGTAGAACAGGCCTTGTAGTGAAAGTGTCTCTGCACTGAGGACAGCTGTAGACGCCCTTCTGATCCTCCTGATCCCAGCAGCCATTAATGCACACCTTACAGAAACTGTGACCACAGGAGATAGTCACCGGATCCTTCAGGAGATCCAGACACACTGGACACGTGAACTGGTCCTGAGCTACAGAAATACTGGCTTCAGCCATTTTCCTGAACTCACACTGAGAGAGAGAGAGAGAGAGAGAGAGAGAGAGATCAGTTTAGTTTTCTCTGAAATGAGGAGTTCCTTCTTGGTTCTGTGTGAGAGAGAGAGAGAGAGAGAGAGAGAGAGAGAGGAGGAGCACAAACACAGAGAGGTTATGAATACTCCTCGATTAACCATTTCATCTCCATTCAGTGCATAAATTTAACCCATGGAGCTGCACTGATAAGGATTAATCTCATGAACTGTGATGACCAGATGAAGCTTCATGAAACACTGAAGCTTTCCAGCTAATTGTGTTGAAGTGGTTCATTTCTCGAGGCTTCACTTGCTCACTACAGAAACCTGCTGTTCAAACGAATAATCATACAATCATACAGACAACACACAGTGGTTAGTGCCTACCAAAAGTGATCCAAGGATCCAAAGGACAACCGGTGAACCGGTGACAGGGTCATAGGTGATGAAGGCTAGTCTATATGTTCCAATCCCACACAGGAGTGACTGTTGCACAAACTGCTGAAAAAGTTAATGTTGGCACCTTTCTGCTTTAGTCTGAAATCCATTCTCAGGGACTACAAGAGGCTGGACCGGATCTCTAGAACTCAACACCTGAGACAAACCAATAGCATCACTGTTGTTCCACGAGGCCTCGTTTGTAATTGGTCATGTGGTTTTCTGCACCTTCATACACACCTTGAAATGGGGATTTATTTGGCACGCACTCACATACTCGACACATGATTCGAAGCCTCGGATTCATCATCTGTGTGTGTGTGTGTGTGTGTGTGTGTGTGTGTGTGTGTGTGTGTTTTATTTTAGGAATATAATTAATCTCTTTTAACATCAGACACTTTTGATATTAATCACACAAGAAGTTGATTAGGATGATTCATTCATTATACAGTAGTTATAAAGTTCATTGCTGAACAGATTTAATGGTCAGGTATAAACTGTATAACAATGTTATACATCATTATCTGTCCAATTCTAGCATTATTAAAAAAAAAAAAGAATTAAAATCCCAGATTTCTTGGGAACCTGGCAGAGAGAAAGTCGTCCTGGAATGTTGTTTCTCCAGCATTTCTCTACTACATGGCTGTCATTTTCCTTATTAGGGTGATTCTCTAACTATGGTACATTTTGACCTGGACATTTTCAGAGAATGTAACATTTTTTAATTAAAATATTATTGGTATACTCTGTTTTCCCATACTGCCTAGATACCTGCCATGAAGTTGGCGCCAATGATTTTTCATGAATAATATAGAATTTTCGGCCTTTTTTCTAGACATGGCAAAGAAATTGTCATTTCCATCACCTAACAAAAAAATGTGTTTTAAAGCAAAAATGTTCAAAGATTTTATGATATAAACATATTTTATCAAAGATCACACTGACATC
>JAODOF010000012.1:501975-513148 GCA_027576175.1 Sciades proops | reverse complement strand
CTTAGTCATAACGTTGGGTTCCCAATTTGTTTCCCCCCCCCCCATGATATCTTTGAAAAAAAAATTTATTACTGAAAAAACAATATTTTATTTTATCAACTTAATATTACTTTTCTTAAATAAAAAAAACCCTTTTGCTTCATTTTCTTAAAACTACACAGTAAGTTATCTAAATTCGTTAATGTTGGAATAAAATAGTCTAACTAAAATATTCCTTTTATTAAAAATTAAAAACAAATTCCTTTTCTTAATGAACTTTTTATGAATACTTGTTCTGCCGTCAATTTGCTTCTCCTTTTTTTTCTTGTTAAATCTGTTTGTATACAATCACAGCAGCTCTTTCACACCTGTTTATTGTGTTTGCAGCATTAGAGCTGTGTTACTTCCACCCACAATGAAGTCATGGACATCCCATGATGTTTTACATTGTTGCGCCCCCTGCTGTCTAAACAACACAGTTACAGCGAGGAACAGCTCAGAGATTCCACAACCTGATGATAATCACCTCCCATTATTCATTTTATTGAGTTGATTTGTATCGCGATTTATCATCGCACGCCTCGTAATTTCCGTATCACTTCTTTTCTTTCTGAATCTTCTGAATGGCAGCGTTTATACATCTCACTCTAAACTGTAAAATATTCAGAGGGAAATTTTTCTTACTGTTTCATGTTTCCTTTCTCTTTAGGTTGTGCGGCTGTAGTTATAAACATTGTGTTAATATCAGTTTCAGGCTGGTAAGAGGAACACTGCTTCACTGGTGTTACTACTGAACGTGTGTGTGTGTAGGTATGATCCTGATATTCTGGTTGGTTATGAGGTTCAGCTGTGTTCTTGGGGTTACCTGTTACAGCGAGCATCAGCACTCGGCATGGATCTGTGCCAACAACTTTCCCGAGTGCCAGGTACAGTAATCTATCTCTCTCTGTCTCTCTCTCACACACACGGCTGTCTCCTTCATGTTAGTTTACATGATACGGTTAGTAACTGCTCTAATTGTGGAGTGGTAATTGATGTAGTGTTTGTCACAGGTAGAGCTGCAGAGGATTATGGGTAACGGAGATGATATTCTCTCCTCAGGTGATGCGAAGGAGAACCGCTTCACTGAGGATAAAGATGAGTACGGCAGTGAGGTGATGACGGAGATCCACATCGTTGGGCGCATCACCATCAACCTGTGGAGGATCATGAAGACTGAGGTCACTGAAACACACGTGCGCACGTACGTAAAAACATGCATTATACTGTCTTAACTATAACGCGGGGTTTTTTTTTTTTAAAACAGGCAGCGTTGAATAATTACACCTTTGAAAATGTGGCGTTTCACTTGCTGCACCAGCGCTTTCCTCTGTACACACACCGCACTCTCTCTGACTGGTTCGACCACAAGACGCACCTGTACAGGTGAGAACCTCGACACTCCAGGGGGGAGGGGCACACAGACTTGCACGTCTAATAAATCAGCCTCAGGTCAACGTGGGACTTTAGCAAGGTGCGTGCGTGTGTGTGTCTCAGGTGGAGGGTGGTGGACCACTACATGAGCCGTGTGTGTGGTGTGATGCAGCTCCTGCGGCAGAGGGATGTTGTGGGTCGCACTAGTGAGTTTGCACGAGTGTTTGGGATTCAGTTCTATCACGTCCTCACACGAGGCTCTCAGGTATGTGTGTACACACACACACGGGCTTACTGATCCTGAAGAACGCTAGTCTGTGGTTTGGGATGTAACCAAGAAGACTTCATTGTGTTAAAATGTGGTCTCTCTCTCTCTCTCAGTACCGTGTGGAGTCGATGATGTTGCGCATCGCTAAGCCGTTGAACTTCATCGCGGTGAGCCCGAGCGTGTCCCAGCGAGCCCAGCAGAGGGCGCCTCAGTGTGTTCCTCTGATCATGGAGCCCGAGTCGCGGTTCTACAGTAACTCAGTGCTGGTGCTGGACTTCCAGTCTCTCTACCCGTCTGTCATCATCGCCTACAACTACTGCTACTCCACCTGCCTCGGCCACACCCACAGCCTCGGAACGTGAGTTACAGCACACACACCCACTGCTGCAGCGGCCCGCTTTCACTATTCCTCATCCTCCCTGTCTGTCTGTTAGTCTTTTCTTTTTGGTTTCTTTTTCTTTCTTTCCCCCTTTTTCTAAACATGCCCATGTGGATAACAGCACTGATTAGCATAACACCATGCTAATACACTCACACTCTCTCTCTCTCTCTCAGGTCTGATGAGTTTAGGTTTGGTTGTACGTCTCTGCGAGTTCCTCCTGATCTTCTCTATCAGCTCCGTAACGACATCAACATCTCTCCAAACGGAGTCGCCTTTGTTAAGGTAACAAGTCGAGTTTATTTGTATCGTGCTTTTAACAATAAAATTGTTGCAGAGCAGCTTTACAGAATCTATCCCGCACACACACGACTGAACACTGAGAACCAAACCAGCTGTGTCAATTACAAACCTGTGTGTGTGTGTGTGTGTGTATAGGCCTCTGTGCGTAAAGGTCTGCTTCCCCGGATGCTGGAGGAGATCCTACACACGCGTTTAATGGTGAAGTCGGTGATGAAGTCGTACAGCGGTGATGAAGCTTTGCTCCGCCTCCTTGACGCTCGTCAGCTCGGCCTCAAGCTCATCGCTAACGTCACCTTCGGTTACACAGCTGCAAACTTCTCCGGACGCATGCCCAGTGTGGAGGTGTGATCTCTCTCTCTCACGCACACCTTTTACATTAGTGAAAATAAAACGCTTAACCTGTGCGTGTGTGTTCCTGCAGCTTGGAGACAGCATCGTACACAAAGCCAGAGAGACGCTGGAGAGAGCCATAAAACTCGTCAACGACACCAAGAAGTGGGGGGCACGCGTGGTGTACGGGGACACGGACAGGTGGGGACAGCGCTCTCTCTCACACCTAGTTCTCAGTGATGCAGACCAGTGTTGGGTGAAATTTCATGTGTCTCCCTCTCTCTGTCTGTCTGTCTGTCTCTCAGTATGTTTGTGGTGTTGAAGGGGGCAACTAAAGAGCAGGCGTTTAAGATCGGCAGTGAAATTGCTGAAGCGGTGACGGCCACCAACCCCAAACCCATCAAACTCAAATTTGAGAAGGTATCTCTCTCTCTCACGCACGCACGCACACGGAGCTTACAGTCAACACCGTTAATGTTCTGAGCTTAACCTGAAACTTCACTGTGGAATAACTTGAGCTGATGCAGAATTCCTGCAGATTCACTCTGTAACCACAGTCAGGTCAAAAACACGTGTGTGTGTGTGTGTGTGTGTGTGTGTGTGTGTGTAGGTGTACCTGCCGTGTGTGTTACAGACTAAGAAGCGCTATGTGGGCTACATGTACGAGTCCGTGAATCAGAAGGATCCCGTGTTTGATGCTAAAGGCATTGAGACGGTACGCCGTGACGGCTGTCCTGCTGTTGCTAAGGTAACCAACTAGTACAGTGTGTATAATACCATCTGTCACACAAACACAAGGTGATTTTAGTTTGTGTGTGTGTGTGTGTGTGTAGATCCTGGAGCGATCGGTGAAGCTGCTGTTTGAGACGAGGGATATCTCTCTGGTGAAGCAGTACGTACAGAGGCAGTGTGTGAAAGTTCTGGAAGGCAGAGTGACTGTACAGGACCTGACGTTCGCTAAAGAGTACCGCGGCAGCGCTTCCTACAGGCCTGGAGCCTGCGTACCTGCACTCGAGCTCACTAGGTAAACAAACATGTCTCTCTCTCACACACCAGATTTTACTTTCTGTTCCTCAGTTCCAGGAAGCTCTCGGCTCTCTCTCTCTCTCTCGCAGGAGAATGATGGCACACGACCGTCGTCTGGAGCCGCGGGTCGGTGAGCGTGTGCCGTACGTCATCGTGTACGGTTCTCCTGGGGTTCCTCTGATCCAGCTGGTGCGTCGCCCCCTGGAGGTTCTGCAGGATCCTGCACTGCGCCTCAACACCACCTACTACATCACCAAACAGATCCTCCCCCCCCTCGCTCGCATCTTCAGCCTGATTGGGGTCGACGTGTTCAGCTGGTACCACACCCTGCCCCGGGTGAGGCGCGCGTGTGTTCTGTACTGCAGCTACACACACCACATGATTTAAGCATTGTTTGAAATTGTGTGTGTGTGTAGGTGCAGAAGTGGTCTTCGTATCCAGGGGGAGGCGCTGTAGGGGACGAGTCTCTGAGGAAGGGGACGATCTCGCAGTACTTCACCACGCTGCACTGCCCGGTGTGTGATGAGCTCACTCAGCTGGGAGTGTGTGAGCGCTGCAGGGCCGAACCTCAGCGTGTCGCCGTCACACTGCATCACAGCCTCCGAGTGTGGGAGCAGCAGCATGACCAGCTCCTCAAGGTCAGGGCTCGCTCTCTCTCTCTCTCTCTGTTCATTAGTGACATAGAGTCTCCTCTGAACCTGTCTCTCTCTCTCTGTAGGTGTGTATGAGCTGCAGTGGAAGTGCAGACAGACAGGCGGTGTGCGTCTCTCTCGACTGTCCTGTGTTGTATAAACTCTCCCGGGTGAACAGACAGCTCCACAGCGCCCCCTACTTGCGACAGCTACTGCAACAACTCTAGCACCACCTGTCTGTCTGTCTCTATCTGTCTGTCTTTCAGTTAATGTGGTGCTACAGTGTTTTTCAGTATAAAACGGTGCTGTGCGTGTGCGCACGCGCTGCAGTGGTGCTTTTATAAATCAGATTGCAGTTTTGCATGTATGTGAGAGTTTATAGCATATGCTGTCCAATCAGAGACATCTCGGCAACTACAGGCCCCGCCCCTTGTGTGTACACTGGAGTCTGCTGGAGGGGAAGTAAAAAAAAATTTTAATTTTTTTTTTTTTTAATTATCTCCTTTTCCTGATTGTGTGTGCGGTTCAGTCAGTCTGTAAGTGTTTATAACGTATCAAAACTCTGATGGTGAGTCGAGTCCTGCTTGAGTGCCGTCTTGATGTTAAACTGTGTGTAAATAAACGCTGTAAAGTGACCACACGACTGACACCGTCATGTAAACGACGACACAACCCGTCTTTTTAAGGGTCTGATATTTTGGACGGATTTGATACAGTATTATAATCGATCATTTCATAAAATGGCTGAATGTGTAAATAGTGTTTTAAAGAAAAAGAACTAAAACACAGTGTGAGGTTTTGGGGTTTTTTTTTTTTTTTGTAACGTCCAGTTTCGGAGGTTTTTGTTTCGTGGGTGTGGTTTTACAGAGAACACTAAATTCAGCATTTTTAAAAACAGACATTTTTATGCTTTGTGTAAACTGTCGGTGAGTCGTGTAAAGAAAAAAGGTGCGTTTCTGTAAACTTGTACAAAGTTTGTGTTTGGGGATTTTGTTTTTTAGATGGATTTTGTGGGGTGAAGTTGGAAAAACTGAATAAAATGTGATGCATTTGAGTGGATCCGGAGTGAGCGCTTTATTCCCCACAATTAGTGCATCAGTTTAAAAACTAACTTTCAGCTGTTTTTAGTTGCGTTTAATGTTTTAGTTCTTGCTTTCACTTCTGTTACAGCAGCGCTAAAGAGAGAACAGTTTGTTCTCCACCTGTCTAGGCCACGCCCCTCTGCTGTTATTTCCTTCGGTGTTCCTGAACCTGCCACTCAAGCAGGAGTGAAATGGTTAAATTTGTGCGAAACGACCAGCTCAGTGCTGGTGATGAGATGAAACTGATCCCCTTCCTGTGGGAGTTATGACCCTCCCTAATGCCCCCTGAGAATTGGGTGGAAATCAGATCTTCACTCAAAAGTACAGGAAGAGCTTTGTGGTGGATTTTAGGAGCAAAAACTGACATCCTTTTGATTTTTCAACAAATTCTCACTGTGTGTTCAGGAGATCACGACGAATGCAGTAAGGGAATCTGTTTCATCCTGTCGCGCTCCACAGCCGAGAGCTGAGGGACTGGGCTAGAGCTCAGACCTACAGCATGAAACCAATCACACCCCCGTTGGTCAGTCTTAACCTCTAATGTGTCTTCTTTTTCCATACACGTTCCTTTCGGGTGTTCAATGCATCTTTCTCTTTCAAAATTCTCCCAAAACCTTCCGTATTTAACGAAGCAACCCTGGCAGCCATGTTTGGCTCGCTAGCGCAGAAGTTTTACGTCTCCGATGTGTGACGTCATGTTGTCTTAACAACCGTGCAATATCATAAACCATATTCAACGCTCATTCTCTATTGGGTAGAGTGATGTAATACACGTAGGATAAGCGAACAATATTGCATGCTATCGAACCAAATGAATGAAACCCGCTAGAAGGGAACAGAACACGTTTTCATTCCATTGAAAACGTGTCCTGGATGTATAATAATATACTATAACGCACGAACAATCAGCTCAGCATTGGTCATCATCTCCCGAACCTCTCTGAATGTGATTAAACTGGATGGGACGTTCTGATTTTCACTAAATTCACTCTGAGCTCGATACTAACACAAGAGTGTGATGTGTGTGTTGATGGGACAAAACTAACCACACATGGTTGCTAAGCAACAAGTCAAAGCTTTTAAAAATTAAAAAATTACAGCTCTGAAACAGCGTGAGCATAAAACAAACCCCTCAGCTTCACTCACACATTCGATGGAGTTTGTTTCAGAAAACTGGTCCCTGATGTCGTTGACTCCAAACTCCGCCTCTCAAATCGACTCCAGAACATTTCAGCTGAAACTCAAACCAACACGTCACTGAAGGGTTTCTCCACCTGATCACGTTAGAATATGAACACGAAGGCTGTGAAACACGAGTCCTGAACAACAGACTCTTAAAACCCTACCTCAGTCCTGTATCTCCGTCTCCCGCTGTCCACTCGCTCAGGATTCAGAACTCTCAAAATATTCAGGAGCCTTTACTGAGGGAGTTCTGAGCTGAGGAGGAAGGCGAGGTTCCAGAAGGTCCACCAACGTTCCAGCTTTCTGTTCACCTCTGAGCTCCACTTTTTAACGTTTCGAATCGAGACTCTCTGCCTGCCAGTTTCAGTGAAACTGGAGAGTAATTAATGAGGTTGAAATCCATCAACAAATTGGACGCATCATATTCGATCTAATGCACAGCTACAGAACCAGGACATTTTTTTTTTTTAAATTAGATTTCTCAGCATGCTACCCAAAATAACATCTCACAAGGAAAAAGTCTCAGGGGATTTTGCTACACACTGCAAATAAATACTGTATATTAATAAATAATTTTCTCTAGAAATAGACTTTTTACCAAAACTCACAGCAGACACGAGCTCAGCCAATCAGATTCAAGTCTTCCTTTTAAGCTTAAAATTATTAAGATGTTATTTGTAATGATATTTTTTAGGTTATTGGGAAATATTTGGTGGTTTAATTTATTTACAGCTTTATTAAGTGATTTGGGAAACGCTGCAAAGGCCGAGGTTTACTCAGTGTTTGGTGAACTTTAATGAAACTCGTTCAGAAACGAATACGGGCTGTACAAACATCACCACGCAGAAACAAAAAGAAAAATGTGATTTGTGCGCTACAAGGGTATTCATAACATTTTTTGTTAAACAAAAAGGATTTCATTTTAATTTATTTACTTACGAGTTTGTGTGTTTATTTGTAAATTTTGCATGAAGTTGATTTATTTGCACTTTAACCCACAAGGAATTAAAAAAAAACAAAAAAAATACAAAAGACCCCTAATTTTCAGGCTCTTTGTGATTTCAGTGTAGTTTGTTGATGGATTAATGCTGGGATTTAATCTGAATTTAACACAAGATTAAATCACACTTCACTGATCCCATGATGACGGTCACATCTTTTTGATTTTTCCAAATGTAAATAAAAGTCCTGAACTTGACAGAAGGGTGTGAGATTAAAGGGACACGCTGGACATTTCAGTCCTGACTCGAGTGTTGGTCGAGTTTGAAGGAATCCAGTGACGCCAACACGCTGCCATTAAATCATTTATTTTAAAATAATCCACACATCAAACATTAAACCTTCAATCAGCACTGGATCAGAAATGAAAGGCAACACAGTCACACGATGATGACGATGACTTCATGAAGTGTTATGAGGTTTAGACCAATCACAGAGCTTCAACAACCAGACAGACAGCTGATTGGACGTTTAAATTCCTCATCTTTCCTCCTGTTTAAACTTTAAAATCATTCGAATGTGTGTTTTTCAGTGATCTGAACCCACATCCGTCACATTCAGATACATCTCAATAAATTAACACAGCAGGAATAATAACAAAAATAAAAAAAGAGCTAACGGTTACAGAAGAGTCCTGTGGATTTACACATCGTTATAGAACATGTAGTGATTTCATCAACAATAAATTACAGGGGGAAAAAAAAAAAAAAGTGTCTAAGTGCTCAATGATCTGAAACACACACAAAAAAAAAAAATCATTCCAGCATTTTGCTTCAAACATTAAATCAAACTTGGTGATTATTTTGGCTTCTTTTGCGCAGCAGATTGTCTCCGCGGGTTTAAATCGATATCAGAATGAACCTCAGGGTAAATTCACCCTGACGCACAAAAACCCCATGAAACAGAGACGGCGGTCACTAGGGGGCGCTGCTGTCCCAGGCCTCGTGTTAACGCTCACCCTGACTGCACACCTCGCTTCATGGTAGTCGGCGGTTCACGTTTCTGGGAGTCATGTGTACATCAATACATTTACGTTTATTAACGTTGTAATAAATACAGCAGCGGAAATCGCCTCAGTGTCACATGACAGACGTTTTTAACCGTATCATGATCAGAATTCAAATCATAAACATTTAGTGCTAATCAGGATGAAACCTGATTGTGTGTAGCCTGCTATCTAACGTCCCGAGTGCTCGATCGTATTGATCTGTGAAACGGCAGCATGTCGAGAGTCTACACCGCCTAAACTATTTTATACACGTGTTCAATCACAGTACGAGTTTCAGAAGAGGAGCATTTCTTTAAAACAAGCTTTATAAAATTTTATTCAGGACTGCAGCGTCTCTATAAATCACCACCGTGCTATAATATACCGCAGCGGGAGGGGCGTGGTTATGATGTAATGTACTGTGGCTTGGACAGACGCCGTCTCTCGATGAGAATAGTCCCGATCCAGAATCAGACATCACCACCAGGTGTAAACGAGTTGAAAAGGTCCACCACAGTCACAGGACGTCATCATTCCTGCAGTCATTCAAACATCTGCAAGCTTCAGAAATAAATCTCCTGCAGGACTGAAATCAGCAAGCAACCAGCTGCAGTTCCATTACAGAGCCACTGGGGGCAGTGCTGGGCTCTATTAAAACTTCATTAACAGCCAAACTGCCAGCGCAATTCTCAGAGCCACCAGCAGGAGGCAGACGTGCTCCAATCAGTTCTGTTCTCAGATCGTGTCGTAATTAGTGCAGATGTGGAGTTTCACGTTTTAGTCGTTCTTCTCTCGATCGAGGACAACTTTGCGTCTTGGCGAATCACTCAGCGTGGGGGCGGAGCTCCAAGAAGCTGCCACGGGACTGGAGGTAACCGACGAGGAGTGAACAGATGAAGCCAACTGGCCGCTGAGCGACGCATCAGGTGGCGACGAGCTCGTTTTACTGGGCGAGTTTGTCAGGCTGGCGTCGTCCATCTCAATAACTTCAAAATCCGCGTCGTTCCACTGGTCAATTTCGGACTCGTTGTCCTCAGGCCCCGCCTCCTCTTCAGCATCGTCAGCAATGGAATCGAGCAGCGCCTGGCGATCCTCGCCATCATCAAGCTCGCCGTGTGCTCGGATTCGTTGTTTGCGGTCCGTGGCGCCCCCTGTAGACGAGGCGAGTTTATACATCACAGGGAAGAGGATGGAGGTGACGGCAGCTGTGCAGAGAGCCAGGTACATGAGCAGCGGCTGATGCGGGATGCGACCCAACAGGAAGCCCAGCAACGCAGGAAGTACCATTTCCCCGAGCGCTGCGCCCATGACGAATGCCGCCGCGGATTTGCCGCTCACAGTGGTGTACTGCTCCACCCACGAGATCCCACTGGGAAACGTGGCAGCCATGGATGCACCATAAACGGCTGTGAAAATCCACAGCATCACGTGGTGCTGGTTAAACAGCACCAAAGACAGCGAGGCAACGACAGAACCCACGAGGCTAAGGAGGATCAGGGTGCCCGGGTAGACGCAGGCCGCGAAGATGATGGCCGCCCCCCTGCAGGTGGCGAAGGAGCCCCAGAAGAGCGAGTTGAGCTCAGCAGCCTGTGGCTCCTCTAAGCCAGCGTATTCTTTAGCGTAGGTGAAAATGAAAGAACCGTACGCCACCTCAGCACCCACGTAAAAGAAGAAGAAGAGCGCCAGAAGCAGAATGAGTGCCGTGTGATGTTTGGCGAAGAACGGAGGTTTCCCCGGAGCTGACGACGCCCTGCTCGAGGAGGTGGAACTTCGCGAGTACAGGATGAAGAAGAGGAGTGAAACAAACAGGACGAAGGCACCGATGACCACATACGCCCACATGGACGTCAGGGAGGAGCTTTTCCCATGGAACAAGGGCGGAGGTGTGGAAGTGACGTTAGATGCTGCGGTCTGTGACGCGCTCCGATCCAAGACGCTGGATTTGTGCCCGAACAGTAGCTTGGCAATGATGGGAGACACAAAGGCTCCGAGGGCGAAGGAGAAGTGGAGAGCCTGCATGTGGGGCCCGGCCCGATCACCCCACGTGTTCAGAATTAACACGTTCCCACCTGAAACCACACAGAACGCCGTCATCAAACGTAACTTACACACCGGCCGTACCGATAATCAGTGATACGATAAAACTGCAATGTTTCATCAGAAGTAATACTGTTATTGTGGACAATTTCCCCGAGGGAACCCTCCCAAAGCGATCAATCAAGTTTTATCTAATCTAATCTATTTAGGATGGGATTTTAGTCATTTTGGCGACTCTCTGCCTCGACGTTTACCTTCACAGGGAGACAGAAAAACAAAAACGATGACTCATTGTGCGAGTTCATGACTCTTACACGCCAGTAAAGCGTGGCAGAGGAGAACTTTACAAACTAAACACATCAATAGAGTGCTGGAGAACTCTGCACTTCCACTCATGACCTATTTCCTTATCAGGTCACACCTCAGAGCATGCCCTGGTTAACATGACAATGGGCATCCCCCCCCTCTTTAAAAATAAATAAATAAAGAGAGAGAGAGAGAGAGAGAGAGAGAGAGAGAGAGAGAGAGTCACTTCACCTCACACATAAAGAAAAA
>JAODOF010000012.1:427616-438091 GCA_027576175.1 Sciades proops | reverse complement strand
AAGAGTCATTTCATTCAGCCTTCAACTTGCAAGGCGACATTAACACTAACAAAAAATAAAATAAAGATCACTCCTGAAAGAATCTTAAATTTGGCATCACAATCAAACTCATAAGAAAGTGCACGCTCAAGAGACTGCTTTAGTTAAACGTAGCCTCCAGAAAACCCTTCCAGCACAGAGGAGCCGAACCCTCCAGAGATGCCTTGGTGAAGGAGTCAGATTTTTCACACTTAAAAAACACAAACAAAGGATCAGGTGAAACTCTGAAGCAGGTCCTGCAGCACAGCTCAGAAACACCTCCTGAGGACAATCTGGGGTCCAAACTCTTCATACTCGTCCCGGCTGATCCAGGCAGAGGAGAAGGACTGCATGCTGGCGAGGATGGCTCCTCCTCTCCACGCAGACAAGTCTCGATCTCTTGGACTCGTGACCTTTACCCTCTCGCCCAGACCCACAGGAGCCAAACGCCCGAGCTCATGCTGCAGACGCTCAGGAAGTCCAGGCAGCAGGGTGTTTCCACCTTCAGAGACACAGAGACCACACTCAGACAACATCTCCAGCCGAGGGACAATTTCACATTTAATAAGATTATCGTGATCATAGTTTAATTTCAGAACATTAACTCATCACTTCTAATTCAAACATTTATTACTTTCCCCCATAAACACTAGAGTGTGCTGTGTTCATACCCGAGAGGACAACATGTCCCAGCAAGTCCCTGCGCAGGTCAATGTCTGACCGAAGAACTGATCTGAAAATGCTCTCGTGCATCCCATAATAATCCTGACCAATCAGCTCCGGCCTGAACAGAATCTCCGGTGCCCTGAAGATTTAAATAAATAAATAGAACAAAACCCCGCACCTGCAGCACAAGATCACCACTTCAAATCTCTCTCGTGTGCACACACATTACCTGAATCTTTCGGTCGTCAAGGAGACGACATGTCCATCAGGTAGTGTGTAATGCACCGGTGTACTGGCCCCGCCTCCTCCATTAAGCTCCATCTCATAGTTTAGAGCAACACAGCAGCATCTTTCCTTAATCTCACGTACAATCTCCATCTCGGCCGACGTCCGCATGCACACACCCTGCTCCATCAACAGCTAACACACACACACACACCCACACACACACACACACACACACACACACACACCCACACACACGTTCTCAAGTGAGTCTTCTGAAAGAATCAGAGGGTTCTAATCTACCCAAGTGTCCACAGGACATGCTGTAGTGCTGCTAGAGTGCCGAAAGCTTCAGTAACGGAAAGGATGCATAGCGACAGTTGCTAAGCAGCAATAAGGAGAGGACGGCATGTACCTGTTTGAGGTGCAGCGTGACGTCAGCTCCGGCCAGATTAAAGCACTGAACAGCGTGAGGTAGACAGTAGCCTTCAAACACAGGGACACTGTGACTCGCACCGTCTCCAGAGTCAAACACCAAACCTACACACACACACACACACCAAGTTTCTAAATAGTGCCAACACTGGAGAGAGAGAGAGAGAGAGAGAGAGCGCGAGCGTACCAGTAGTCTGGCCAGTTGTGTACAGTGCCAGTACAGGCTGCATCGCCGTGTACGCAAGTGGAACATTTAAGGACTCGAACATGAGCTGGATGGAACGTTGGCGGGTCTCGTGTGCGCTCACTGCTCCCTCCGTCAGCAACACGGGGTGATCCTCACAACACACACGCAGCTGCTCAAAGGCATGACTCCATATCTAACACACACACAAAATTCACAGCACCCTTTCAAGGCAGAAAGAGAAAAAAAAAAAAAAAGTCAGAAAGCTGGAGGTCCAGCAGCAGTCTGCATCTCATCACTCACCATCTCCATGTGATCCCAGTTGGACACAATGCCGTTCTTCATTGGGTGATGAAGCGTTAACACGCCCCTCATGTGCTGGGCATCGTGTCCCACATACACACCACGCTCCACACTGCCACTCATCACCTCCTGCACAAACAAACATCAGAAACTATACACTCCAGATTTGTTAGATCAATATTCCTTCTAGGAGAATCTCACTAGCAAGTAATGAATACTCATCAGCTCTAGTTTAGCAAACATCTCCAAATAAGACAAGCAGATTCCTCCACCCCGCCGAGCAGCTTTAGAAAAACAGTACCTCATACTTGGGCAGGCCAATGGCGGTGGGGAAGATGGTGGTGGGTAGGTCCTGGTCAGCAAATCCGGCTTTCACCAAACTGGAACCAGTGTCCAACACCACAGGGGTCGAAAAATCACCCATCTACGGTCATGTACACACAATGAACAGTTACACACCTGAATCAAAACCCAACCAAGTTACTTCTCAAACCTTCATGATCCATCCTCATGCCTCTGTGTGTGGTACAGAACCCTGTCATTTTTCCCCAATTAACATTAAAAAGACAAGCCTGTGGTCCCCACCCACGTGTGCAAGAGGTCCCCCATGCTTTGGCAAATGCAATCACAGATCAGGAGGGTTTCAGCAAACAAATGAAGGGTCCAAGCATTCAAGGGAGCACAAGATGATGGTTTTAAGAAAGTACCCCTTGACAAATGGACATCAAAAGACATCTCTCCCTCACACACAATCAAAATCTCAAACTGCATCAAGAGGATCACTTTTATATTTAAAAAAAAAAAAAAAAAAAAAAAAAAAAAACACCCACCCCAACCCCACTGCAGCATAATTCCATTTACAAAAATTAGCAATACTACATCTCATTAGCATGTTCCCTGGTGTTGGCCTACCAACAATTTGGGGGGGGACCAACCCAAAGTGTGCATGGAACATGACCCACTGGCCCCAATAAAAGGTTTTGGATTTACTGAGTTCTGCCCTGACCCTAACCCTCCAGAACCATCAATACTGAACTAAAATCACAAAAGCAGATCAGATACTGGACCCAAACCTCTCGAGTGCAGATCTGAAGCTGTTGCAGGACCGGTGATCTGCAGATGCGCCTCATTAACAAGCCATCATGATGAACTTGAATTTCTTCCTCCTTGTTCTCCACTGTGCCATAAGGATCAGATGTTTCAAGCAGAGGGGATGGCGATCTGGAGATCTGACCATCGCACCACAACTCTGGTTTTTGATCTTCAGCTCTGTCGATACATTCAGAACTTCTAGGTCCTTCAGGCACGCTCTCCAAACCAACACCGAGATCCACAGTGTGAAGGTTGTTATTGTTGGTGTTCTGGTGTTGGAGATCTATTGGTGATGTTCTACATGGAGGATTCTTGTGTTCTTCTGGTTTTGGACCAACAGATGCACATTCTCCAGAATCTGTGCTTCTCTGTTCATCCAGTCTAGATTTTTGAGGAAGAGATGATGTAGGACCACCAGGATCAAATGTAGGAGTCAATACTTCCTCTGAAGCTTCCTCCTTGGGGTCTTCATTACACTGTTCAGTTGCGTTTAAGGTTTCTGAAGGATCCAACTGCATCCACTTCTCATCACTCATATCAAGAGAATCAGATAGAGGTTTTGGTTCTCCAATAGCCAGACCTTGAGCGTTAGAAAGATTTGTGACTGAAGATACCAGATTTAACATTTTCGTTTCAAAGTCACACACACCAACACCATCGTCCATGACGGTCGCTGTGTCCGATATGGATGATGCAGTCAAGTCAATATTCTGCTGATCTTGAGAATTTAAACATTCGTTTGTCAAAGAATCTGTAGTTACATTAGAACATTTGAAGTCAATTGATGCTTCTGGATCTGAACATTTGAGGTAAACAGGATTGTCTGCAGCATCCATGTCTGAAGGTTGCCGACTGGTGGGTTCCTCGAAACATGGCTGTCCACCACTGAGGACTTGTGCATCACGTGCTGATGATCTGCAGTTCATCAGGAGAGCTTCATCATCCATCAACACAGACTCTTTCCCCATAATAGAACACGTCACAATTTTACAACTCCTGCTCGGACACTTTAGCTGGCTTTTCTTCATCTCCCTGCTCAGATTCCTCTCCATCTCCTCCACTTCCTTCTTCTCTTGCTCCAGTTTCTCACGGAACCTCTTTCGGTCCGCACGGAGGCTCTGAGGGGACATTCTTTCCTCAGATTCACAGTGATGCAGCTCATTCATTTTCAAGTTCTCCTCAACAATCTTCTCTTCCAAGACCTTCAAACCTTCTAGTGGCTTCAAAAGCTCCAACCTATCAGGACCTGTTTCAAGATGGAGTGGGTCAGAACCTGGCTGTGATACTCCATCACTACTACTCATAACTCTTGGACTTCCCTGAGATAAATCATCAGAACCAAAGTCATCCTCCAATCCAATCACACCTGCTTCAGCCAAGTCACTGGAGGTCAAAGTAAACAGGCAATCTGTAGTCCATGAAGGCCACAATCTGTCTGTATTATCTGCTTCCAGCAGGCCATCAACAATCTCCTCCTGAGCAAGAACATTCTCCTCCTCTTGAAGGATTTCAGCTGCTCGGCTCAGCGTTTCCTCCACGGCTCGGAGCTCTTGCTGCTCTTTTATCTCCCATTCACATGCCGGCTCACTGATCAACGTGCCATCCGAGTCAGGCAGGAGGTCATGAAGATCATATGAGTCCCAGAGGAGAGTGGGCATATTCTCTGCTGATGTTTCAGCTTCATGTCCTCCATCTGCAACAGTGCTCGAGAGAATATTGTGGATGGAGCTCCACTCATTACTCTGGTCCTCAAACTCACACACACTTGCATCACTGGTCTGCGTTAACTGATCACAGCTCCTAATTTCTTTTTGCTGGCTGGGGGAGATGATCACAGTGTAGCAATTCTCCAGATCATCTAAAGGAAGACTCAGCCAGGGGTTTTTGGGTAGTGTGGCTGAGCGTTTCACCATGATCTTGACATTTGAGTCACCGGTTGCATCTGGAATGATGCTGATACTCTGTTCCCCGAGAGGTTTCTCCTCAGCAAGGTCCTCTGTTTCTAGCATATCTGTCTCCTCACTGGCATGCAGATGTGGAGATTTTAGTCTGGATGACTCATCTTGGCACACCTTCCCACCTCCTGTTTCAAAATTACCACTTCCTGCTCCATCAAACCCAGAATCAAAGGAGCTGAGAGACAGCAGCTTTGCTCCAGACTGAAGTAGTAGAGGATCGTTTGCACCACGTCTCGGCAAACCATTTCCACTTACAGAGCATGAACAGAAGTCTGACTCTCTAAGGACACTTTGAGCACACGCATTTCCCTGAGGATGAAGGTCAGAGGTTAAACCAGCAGTTTCATTTCTGCCCTTTAGACATTCGTACTGCCACTGCAGAGCCTGCTGGAGGTCACAGAACGCCACTGAACCAGGAGATACCAGCAACTTGCGTAAACTCTTACACCTGAAAATAAATGACAGAATACAAACTGGTTTTAAACAGAATACATGACGGCTTTCCACTTCCTACTTGCTCAAAATAGTCACCTCTGTGCAAGCTGCTTTCCTGCATTCTCCAGGTGTGCATCATGTATGGTATTAGCCAGGTGTGCCAACTGCATCAGCTCCTCCACTTCAGGAGGAGGGTGCAGCCTGAGAAACTCCTCAATCACAGAGAAGACTCCACTCTGCTCATGCAGAAGGGATTCCTTGTGGTCAGGTTTGTTTGAGCAAGTTCTCCATAAAAGATCCTGCAGGAAGCTCTCACACACTGCCACACGGTACCACCTCTGGATCTGAGTAGAAATGCAGCCATTAATGCAAAACCTGATAGATCATTACTGATAAAGTAATTCAGGCCGTTTTGACACCCAGCCATTTCTCCGTTCCATCCACCATCTACACTTGCGCATCTAGAAGTTTAGATGAAGACCCTCTGTATACTGTACATCCACTCATGCCCTCTTCCATCACTCCAGTCTCCCTCCATCCCCACTCCCTCCACACCTGTCTCACCATCCCTCCTACCACCCACTTTCCCCTCCATTCCCAATCCCTACCTCCCCTCCCATTCCCTGCCAACCCTCCCCCTCCAAAATCCCTGACTCCCATCTACCACCATACCTTTGACTCTAATCTGCCATCCTTCTTTCTCCAGTCACTGCTTCCCACCAACCCTACTTTAGTTCCAGACCTTCCACTAACCCTCTGCCCTTGACTCCCATTTCTAACCATCCCACCTCCTGTCATCACTCCTGCAATCTGCCCTCCTTACTCCAAACTTCCTCCCACCATCTCATTAATAATTCTCATCCTCCCACAATTCCACCACCCTCTTCCTTCTCCAGTCCCTGATCATCACTCACCTACCTTCTCTGAGGACTTCTCTAGACTTTCCTCAGGAGATGCAACTTTTTTTTCCTTTTTGCGACAGGTTGATAAATTTAACAGAGGCCTAGCAAACTGATTACCTCACTTTGGGATTTTACAGTGGAGAAGCTGCGATAAGACGTACTTTATGGTGGCACTGATGGAAGGTGCAGATAGTGTTCAGGTTCCTCTTCTGAAACTCCACAGCTGCTCTGAGCTGGTCTTTGAGTCTCTCCAGTTCAGTTATCCACTCATGTCCTTCCTGGCGCTGTGTGAAAGCCACCGTCTCTGATACAGCGTTTAACAGACCCTCAGCATGATGCACCAGCATCTAACACACACACACACCACACTTCAACCATAAGATTCTTCATTCATTCTTGCCTCCCCCTTTCCACCACCCCCATTCCCCACACTCAGTTTTGCGCTTCATTTCACCACAGCATGTTGAAGGTCTCCTCTTGTTTACCGTGGCATGTGTGTAAACAGACGTGTCGAACTCCAGCCGCAGTGTTTCAGCTCTGTTGGAGTCTCGAAGTGTCCCAGGTGTGTACGTCTGCATCTTCTGCATAACGTGCTCCATCTCACACACAACCTGAGACAGCCAGACAAACCATAAACATCCATTTTACACAAAAACAGATGAAACTGACTTATTGTACCACTTATAATTCTAGATAGTTAACACACAATCCTAATAATCCATCCTTCTTCTGGACAAATCCAAACCTCTCTGACAGGGACACACTGCTCGTTTTATTTGTAAAAAAAAAAAAAAAAAGGATTGATTGTTGGAGTTGATTGTCACACACAACTACAATAAGAAGTATGCGACCTGTTGTGCGTCTCTCTGAAGCTGGAGGGCCCGCAGCTGGAGATGCGCTTTGGAGAAGACACGTCTCCATAGCATCTCCACTTTCTTCACGGCTGCCTGGATTCTAGACACACAGACTCCGAGTTAAATGCTGCACATTCAACAAATGACACACACACACCTGTGTGATTCATCTGAATACTGCACAGCTTTCAATAGTGTAATTAGCAAATCAATACACTGTGTGGACAGGAAATGAGCGCATGCTCTCTCTCACACTTCAGTCAGGGACGAAGCACAAACTCGAACATTTAGTGAAAAGCAGTCGGAGGGAGTGGTCTGTCTGCACAGAGCCGTAAACAAAAGGCCTCAGATGGAGGATTTAATGCTCACTTTTCTTAAAAAAATTGGTGTTTGAGTGAAATAACTTCCACTCCCCCCCCTCCAGTCTTTACCCTGATAACTCATTTCATGACACCTTTTATGGTGTCTTTGTGGGCGTCACTAAACGCAAATGAGCTGTTATGAGAATGAGCTTCGCATTTTGTAGCAGATCTATATATACACGCTCTACCTGTCATAGTTCTGCAGCATCTCCAGAGCGGTGTGTGTGAAGAGTACAGTTCCCACCATGGCCTGGTAACACTGATCCCTCTCAGGATAACGAAACTTCTCCAACACACACTCACACCTTCTCAACAAGGCATCCAGACCCAGATCTCTACACACACACACACACACACAGTTCAGATCTGTAATTCATAGTAGTAATTTTTCAAATTCTTTCAGTGTTCTCCAAATCCTCCCACATGGTACACAGCAGTGTGATCATGTGACCCCATTCCTCTGTTCTGGTCCATCAGGTTTATTTAGAAAGGAACCGGTTCCACAGAATCATAAGTCCATTCCAAACCCTCACCTTACAGACAGGCATGTAACACTTACAAACAAAACAATGTGACTTTCTTCTAAAGAGAACATGGAATAGACCAGAGAGAAAGCTTTTGAATAAGTGTGATGTTACCGGCGGAGATGCTCGAGCCGCGTCTGATTGGTCCAGCAGAAAACAGCAAGAGCGCTGTACTCTGTAGGAACGGAGAGTTTAGAAAAATCCTGCAGAGCACCGATACACACCGGCAACTTCCTCACCACAGCCACAAACTCCTGCACAAAACTCCCCATCTCCTACACACACACACACACACACACACACACACACACACACACACACACACAGAGCTTAAAAGAACTACAAATAAATCTCAGATCACTTTAATTGGTAAGGATCTTGAACTTGTCAACAAAATCTGAGGTCAATCCCATCACACTGTCCAAAGGGGTGTGGCCTAGTATGCTAATTAGCATAATGATTGACAGGAACCTGTTTGAAACTCCCAGTCTGGGACTGAACACAACAAACACCACATTACAAACCTGTGAGAAACTAACAGCATCTGAACACGACAGTGTGTGCAAGAGACATTTTTAAAAGTACAAAGTTGTGTGCATCTGTGCTGAATGATCAGAGGATTGTGCAAAACAGACACAGATCCGGAACAATAGGTAGAGAGGAGCGACATCACACTCATTAGCAACTGAAAAGACACACTCACACACAAGCTTCTCTATGGTAATAAACCATGAGGCTGTATTAATCTCGTTCATCACACTGGAGGGGAAGCGAGATGAAAGTTCAGGATGACGCACAAACATCATGCCCCCCCTCTCTCCATGCGCGTGCACTCACTCACCCACCCACTCACTCACTCTCCTTTGAGCATGAAACGTCACATCACTCAACCAATCCAGAGCATGGTCTTCAGTTTGAGCGCAGTATTTATTCAGGTCATGCTCGGATTTGGAGAAGTTCCTCCTCCTCCCTCTCCATGACCATCAAAATTCACCAACCAATCAAACGCAAGGTCTGATGTTCCATTAAATGTCACCGCCTCCTTGGGCATGCTCACTGTACTGACCAGCAGAGTACTGTTCAACATCAACACAAGCCTGTTTACTTTAGAAAATTAATCAACACCCTTCTGACCAATCAGAATGCAGGATCACACTGATCCTGACACATCGTATGCGAGCGTGGGCGAGCTGCTCACTCTGATGAAGGAGACCCAGCTCTCATGGCTGTAGATGAAATATCCTCCCAGATCTGGGGTCAGCTGACTGCGATCCACATAGTTGCACAGCTCAAACACTTCTCTGAGAAACACACACTGAAAGAGAACACATGAACACACGTAAAGCTAATGCTAGTTAAGACCAATAAGCAGCTGGCTAATATTAACCCAGTGCTACATTTCTCTAGTTTGGTTAAAGTTGGAGTGGAATTTCACAATTTAAGAAAAGTTCTCAGTCAAGACAAAAGAGAAGAATACTAAGAGGTGAGGTCACATGACAAAACATGGATCTCGCCATGCTCGGAGTTTTATGAAACATTACAGCTTGTACAGTTTGACAGAGAGAAGCTTTAGAACCCAATCAATTGATCTGTTCAGGTTGGGATTAAACACTTGGTGATGGAGAGCCGGTCTTTAATAACCACTTCAGGACGAGCCGCTACGAATAAATAACTAACTGATCACCAGGTGGGAAGATCAGAACAGTGACGCACCTTAACCGGCGTGGGCGTGGCTGAATGTTTGGGCGGAGTCAGGAGTTTCTGCAGCAGCTTCTGGACGTCTCTCTTTTTGGGCTGAAGGGTGTAGAAGGAGCTGACAGTGCGCTGGTGGAGCTGAGAGAGGAGCAGACATGTGAGAGCTCACACTCAAACTGAGTGAGTGACTAACCCTTTAAATTCTTATGGCACAAAAAATAGCTCACGTTTTATCACATCACTTAATGACATGAATTTTTTGATGTAGGTTCCCCCCCTCCTGTTTGTGATTTACACCATCTCTCCATTTTTTTTCCCCCCTGATCACTGCTCCCTTTATCGCCTCCTCCTCAACCCTGCTCCACCTTTACCTGCAGCAGGAGGAGGATTTCAGCAATGCGTCTCGTCACAGCAAGTGAAGCTTCTCTCAGATCAGCGACCACCGACACCAAACACTCCGACCTGCTCGGACTGCAGGGGGGGAATGCATGCGCACGCACACACCGAGAAAGAAACGGATGGAATACAGGGAATGAGAGAAAAAAAAAAAAAAACACAACAGGATCAGCTAAAGAGAACTAATTGATGTGTGAAAAAAGAAAGATGGAAAATAAGCACATGATCAGAGAAGAGACAGACAGAGAGGAGTGTGGTGTAGGAGTTCATACTTGTGCAGGCGCAGACAATAAAACACAAACTCTGCCACTTCCTCTTTAGTGACATCATGCAGCAGTTTATCCTGAAATTCAGCTGGAAATATGACGAGTAGAGATCCGAGCTGATCAAACACACCTGAGAGAGAGAGAGAGAGAGAGAGAGAGA
>JAODOF010000012.1:407384-418710 GCA_027576175.1 Sciades proops | reverse complement strand
TCGCCGGCCACGGGGCTCGAACCCGGACCTTCTTGCTGTGAGGCGACAGCGCTAACCACTACACCACCGTGCCGCTCGCTGAAGAATCTAAAATATCAAACTTTTAGTTAACACTTTTTGTTTCCCACATAATTTCCAGATGTTATTTCAGAGTGTTTGATGTCTTCAGTTTTGTTCTACAGTGTAGAGAATCTTCACAATACAGAAACACCTGTCAATGAGTAGAGTAGGGGTGTACAAACTTTTGACTGGTCCTGTACTTGATGAAAGCTTTAAGTTTCTCTGGTTGTTTACAACGTGCAGTTAAAAAGTATGTCGTGTTTAAAACCACACTGATCACTGCTCTCAGGCGAGGACGGCGTTCAAACGGGTTATTTTACACTTATTTGTGCTCTTAATGACATCATTCTTCCCTTTATTTCAGGAATAAAAATGGAATTTTGTACTTTTAACTAAAATGGTTTAATTAATTACGACTAAAATAACATGAGTTGATCTAATATTTAAACTGAATGTAAACATGAATCATTAGTACTGAATATTAATTTTTAACGCCTGACGGTTCCTCCTGCAGCCATGAACTGGGCATTCCTGGAGAGCGTTCTGAGCGGCGTGAATAAATACTCCACTGTGATTGGTCGGATCTGGCTCTCGGTGCTCTTCATCTTCCGCATCCTGGTGTTCGTGGCTGCTGCTGAAAACGTCTGGAAAGACGAGTCGCAGAATTTCGTGTGTAACACCCAGCAGCCAGGGTGCGTGAACGTCTGCTTCGATAAATTCTTCCCCGTGTCTCAGGAGCGTCTGTGGGCTCTGCAGCTCATCATGGTGTCCACGCCGTCCCTGCTGGTGGCCCTGCACGTGGCCTATCGTGAGCACCGCGAGAAAAAACACGGATGCAAACTTTACGAGGACAGAGGCAGGATCGACGGTGGTCTGCTGTGCACGTATCTCTTCAGCCTGCTCCTGAAGACCACCTTTGAGGTGGGCACGCTGGTCATCTTTAACTTCCTCTATCATGGATTTAAGGTTCCTCGGCTGTACCAGTGTGAGGAGAGTCCCTGTCCCAACATGGTGGACTGCTTCATCGGCAAAGCCACAGAGAAGACCATCTTCCTCCACATCATGGGCTGTACGTCTGCCCTGTGTGTGGTCCTCAACGTAACCGAGATGCTCTACATCCTGTCCAAGCAGTTCTGGAAGTCTTTCAGTAAGAGGTACGTCCCCGTGGAACAGAAGAGGACGTGCAGATGCCAAGCCTGCTCCACGTCTGCACTCGCTCTCGGCTCGGCCGCACCGAAAGCTGCAACGTCCACCGGCAGAGAGGACAGGGTTCAGGTTCAGGCGTCGCAGGCTATGAAGGAAACTCCCACATGATTAACACGCGCCACGTGGGCTTCCTGTTCTCTTCTGTCATTGTTGGGCTGAGAAACAGAACTGTTTTTGAAAACCACAACAATTGTACGGATGTTTTTAAAGACCACAGACGATAAAGACGTGTAATAAACAAACAAGTCCTGGATTGGCAAAATTAACTTTGAGATATTTTGGATTTTCTTTTCCACCAAGCTGAGAAAACGTTTCTTCACCCTTCATTTGACTGTAAATCTTATAGTCCTTTATTTTAGTGGAGATGCAGAGTTTAGGTTAAAAGATATCCTGAGCTATGATTGAAGCACTTAAATTGATGAATTATTAAATATTCAGTATAATTATACTCTACACAATGATTCTAAGATCTTTGACAGAAGCTCCTGGACTCTCATTATGGAGGACCTGGAGTTATCGTGTTTAGTTTTCCTCTTGGTGATATTTATGTTTGGATTTGTTTATACAGTAATTTATTTACACTGATAACGAGTGTGATGTCTTTCAGCTTCTTCTCTTCTCAGTAAGGAAGTTTACACCTGCTCCTTCCTGTTCAATTAAAAAAAAAAAAAAAATTGGTGGTGGAAAAGGATCTAAAACTTTCCACAAATCTCAAGGATCAGTCGGTTTTATATTTCTCTTATAATAAATTATTTACACTCTTTTTTTAATTAATAAATACACCTGTAAGTATGTTTCACACAGACACACACTGGCCAGGCCAAAAAAAATAAAAAAGTTTTGCCTACTAATACTTTGTTGATCCGCCTTCAGCTTTGTTTACAGCATGATATTGGTTCAACACCCTCCTACACCGTCACAACTTTTATTTCTATCCAGAGCTGCATTAATATTTCTCGACTACAGGAGAGTAGAACCTCTGTAAAATCTTCTCCAGCATCCCACAGACTCTCAGTAGGGGTTAAGGTCGTGACTCTGTGGGGGTCAATTCATTTGTAAAATGATTCCTCGTGCTCCCTGAACCACTCTCTGAGCCCTAATTTTATTCCGTCAGGGAATTAAACCCCACTGATGTGAACCTGCTCATTCAGGTCGTCAGCTGATTTCATTTTATTGCCCCGTAACGTTGCTGGGTCTCGACCTGACCAACTGAACCAACCCCGGATCATCACACCGCCTCCAGAGGCTTGGACAGTGGACGCTGTGCATGATGGGGCGGAGCTTCATGAGCTTCCCTTCTTACCCTGACACGCCCATCGCTCAGGAACAGGGTCAGTCTGGACTCGTCAGACCACATGACCTTTCTCCATCGCTCCAGAGTCCGATCTTTATGCTCCTGAGCAAACTGAAGCCTTTTCTCCCCATTAGTCTCACTAACGAGTGGGTTTCTTACAGACACAGTGGTTCACAGTTTTGACTTCATTAAGCATTTCAGTGATCTCTGATCACGCTCAGTCAGGAGTTTTTTCCAAACCACATTCCTTCTATCAAGTCGCTGGTTCATCTTGATCCTGTGTCGGTCAGTTCTTAACCCAATGCCAGTCATTTCAGTAAACTGCCCCGTCTGAAACACAGTAATGTCTTTTCTGAAACCATGGAATACATCTTCTGCCATGTTTGTTAAAGAAGTGCTGCAGCTGAAACTCATTAAATCACTGCAGTAATTAACCACTCAAAGGCTCTTATTGAATTAAATCCAAACAGCAGGCTTTTTGGTTTTTATTTTTTTTTGGCCATGCAGCGTGTGTACATGTACACATACATACAGTACTAGTCAGAAGTTTGGACACACCTACTTATCCATAGTAACAAGGGTCCAAACCTTTGACTGCTACCGTACGTGTAGGGTACACGCAAGGGTCCACTGAATTCTCAAGAAATGGTACTTAAGGATTTTTTTTTGTATGATTTTATAATAAACACAAAACAAACAGTCTATGTATCACTGTGCACCAGTGAAATGCTCCTGTAATACGGCAATAAACCAAAACCCTGAACAAGAGCCTTCTGATCACTCTGTATGAAATACTCTTCTATAAAAATAAAAAGACTAGACGCTTGGTGATTTGTGTGTGAAGTCGTAAGAGAAACCATGACTCGTCCGAGAGGGGAAAAAAAACCCACACACAAGCACACAGAGGTAGAAAATGCAAGCTGTAATAAATTGGTCTCTGTTGTTGAAGGTACAGACTGCTGGTGGCAGTAAATTATCCGGAGAGTCAGTATGTGCACACACAGACACAACGCTATAGACGTTCAAAATTTACAATGCAATATTGAACAAGACTAAAATGGTTACCATCTACAGTTCACCACCGCACTACAGGATCATCAGTCCAACCGCAACAGAAGCTAGGTCATTTTAAAATTCCTACAGGGAGCCGCAACAATTAAAATCTTCCTCTAAGGGTTCGTTTCCAACATCGACCACATGTGCCGGATAACTTTAAGGGCATGCGTAAGAGGTATATCATCATCATCATCATCATTATTATTAACTGTTTAATTAACAACTTAAAGAACAGGTTTAATACACAGTCCTGTCGAGGAATTAGCAGATGTTAACAGGAGCGTTCGGTGTCGAGGGCTTCGAAAACAATCAGTCAATAACCCACTGAAATCATTTAACATCCCAAAAACAGCAACACTGGAGCTATTGATCCATCTCTCCATCCCCCGTCCTGAGAACTACCCTGTAACACTGGACACGCCCTCTTTTTGAATGACCACTGCAGGTCGCATATCATGCAGCTGCTTGAGCAAGAGGTCAAAAACATTCGAGAACCCTCTGTGCACCTCGAACGTCACCTTGCTAAGGGAAGTTAGCTTTTGCGGGTTCTTAAACTCCACCAGTTTCAGTACATCTCGGCAGTGATGTTCAGGATTGATCCTGCTGCACACCACAGAGGCAGTCTTCAGGTGCACGGTAGGGTATTTCTTGTGTGGGTGTACATCCGGTAAAGAAGTCGTCTTCTTTCCCGTGGACTGCCTCGATTCCTCCAGGAACTTGAGGAAGGAAACCTCGAAGCCCAACGGCTTGAAAGAGCTCAGGGTCGCGTTTTGCTCATGTAGCAGCGTGGCGCCGGACGAAGCGGAGTCGGAATTGACGGCTGCACAGGTGACCGCCGAGGGAGTCTGCGCCGCTCTTAACCTCGTCATTCTCTTGCGTGCCAACTGCAAGTGTTTGACACGCTCCCCCTTACGTGGCCGACCTCTCTTTCGCTTCACCACCACAGAGATATCCGAGCTCAGGTCACTGGACAATTTAGTGTCTGAAACTTCAGTGTCCTCAGTGCTCTCCTTCTCAGACGTCAGCTTTGAGAACTCCGACTCGCTGGGCCCGGTGTCCACAGCCTCCTCAGCCTCCTCGTTCCCAGATGCCTCGATGGAGCTTTCATCGGACTTGTCCGTATCATCACTCCTCGACGTGATTCGTTTGTACTTGGAGCGGGACATTTTCTTGCAGAAGATGTAGTTGCTCCTCTGCTCCTCCAGGTATTGTTTAGGCAGACCATGCTGGGCATAATGCTTCATGAGATTTCGCTCCGAGTCATTGACCGTCTCACAGCCTTTAATCATGCAAGGGTACTGGAACTGAGTCCTCTTGGTGCACATGGCAGAGGCCTCCTCCTTCGTTTTCAAAATGGGGTTCCCGTATTTTGTCCAGAGGTTCTTTTGTTTCCTTCTCTTTTTCTCACCCCCCTTCTGAACAGGCTTTTTATTAATTTCTCTATTCTCCTTCTCGACGGAGACTAAACTGTTCTTTGGAGGACGGCCAAGTCTGACACCTCTCGAGTTCAGCAGGCGGAGTTTGTAAAGGTCGTGGTGTTTTTTCATGATGTGCCGCAATAAGTTTGACCTCGTGGTATAAACACAGCTACAACCCTCGACCTCACACTGGAACATTCCGTCAACAGGCTCAGCTCTAGAGAGTTTGACCTTCTTGTGTTCGGTGTCGATGTGGTTAACGTACTTCCAGAATCCAGTGAAGGTAACCACACAATCTGGCTGGTCACACTGAAACCTGCCCAGGTTCATGTTAGACATCATCACACCTGCTTTGTCGAGGCTCAGTTTGTGGAGCTGAAGGTAGTGCTGCAGCAGGTCTGTCACAGCCTGGAATATTCGAGAGCAGTCTTTAACTTGACAACGAAACTCCGTTACCTCACTGACCTCGCCATCAGGCATGTCATTCCCCTCCTCGGTTTCATTATTCTTCTCCTCCTCCTCCATTTGTTCCTCCTCTTCGTTAACTGCAAACGTGGGGAGTTCAGACTGATGTACAGCTTTGTAGTGAAGAATCAAATTGTGCTGAATTGTAAAGGCAGCCACACAGCCCTGATGGACGCAGCGGTAGGGCCGATAGGGGCTAAAAACATCATCCATGTCCGTCTTTTTCTCCTTAGTCTTCTTTGTCACTTCCTTTTGTTTTTGCATTTTGGGTCTTCCCAGTTTGGGCTTCTTATCTGGGGACAGGCAACCAACCTGTGCTGGGACCGAAGGGGTCTGGGCCACGGAGTGCACACTCGAAGGCAACAGATCCCCAGGGGGCATTCTGTGGGTAGGCTGAGACGGTGCAAGCGAACCCTGCATGAACCCATTTGGCCGATTTAACTGCTGCGCCACACTGGAGGAGGTTAGCAAGGAAGGAACAGCTTTGATCACAGATGGGTGCATAGTCGCCTGACGCGGAGTTGCATCTGCTCTCTGTACACTCGCGGGGATACCAGGGTCAACAGGAAGCTGCGGTTTAAAAGGTTGACCACTGAATTCTGGTTTAATGCTAGCAACACCAGGTCTCAAAGCTGGGACAGCGGTACCAGCCTCAGCATGCTGCTGCTGCTGTCCAGGAAAGGGCGCCTTCGGTGCCGGTAGACTGAGCAAATCTGAGCTGCTCGAAGTGGTACCAAGACTCTGATCAGACTCCAAGGATTTTCGACTGTACTGCCGCGTAATCCCCATCTTGACCACCTGCTCGTGTGAATAATTGTGCACGGACTGATAATGTGTTCTGAGGTTGGAGTTTCGTGTGAAGGTCTTGGGACAGAGTTGACAATTAAATGGTGCAAAGTTAAACTGTTCCTTGCGACACTGATTGAGCATGTCCTCGGTGTAGTTATGCTGTTTCATGAGATGCTTGAAGAGGGCATCTTTCGTCATCGCTCTGTAACCACAACCGTCACTGTCGCAGGAATAGCCTCGGACCACAGAAGAAGTAGTAGTGCATGTAGCTTCTGTGGCCTTCGTTACTCCTCCTGTCTCCTGAGGCAGAGTCGGTGTCTGGTCATGGTTTCTTATTTCCCTATCCAGATCCAATCTTTCCAGAGCTTTTAGTATTTCCATGACTTCATCGTCGTCTTGTACTGGTGGTTTATTAAATGCACCATTTGTTCCACTGGGACTCCGTGTCGAGGTCTCGTCAGGTGCAACATTTCCACCCAGGGCGAAACGTTCAAGTTCAGTACCACCTCCAACGACATGCTCGTTACCTTGAAGAGCCTTTTGAATTACATGCGTCGTGTGGTGAGGAACGTCAATCATCGGACTTTGTACATTCGAGTTGTCAACACCTTGACCTTGGCACGAACTACTTCTTTTCTGGAAGTCTCCAGCCAATATCTGTTCACGAAGCCTTTCCTTGACACTCTTTTCCGACACCAGGTTTTGAGCAAGACTAGCCATGGCAGCGAGAAGCCCGTCGTTGGATAATTCACTGGCGTTTGTTATGGTAGACTTTTCTTTAATCTCCTTAATCTTGTTTAGTGTTTCGGCTTGAAGGATTCTGTCAATGTGATTAGTGGGACTGCTGAAGCTGGAGTCAGAAGTTTGGTTTTCACTTAACAAGCGAGACAAAAGTTGATCTGAGGAACCAGTTTCACTTGGTAAGGAGTTACACGACTGGGGATAACTCATTTGATGCTGACTGCGCTTATCTTTGATATTTCCGGTATGCTGAATCACACTGTTTTGGTTGTCTTGAGGGTAGGAGACAGAGGATTCGGCAAAAGCCTGTTGACGTGCACCAACTGACTCACCCAGACTCGGTGAATCCTGTTGTACGGTTTCACTGCTTGGGTTACCGTCACTGTTGTACACAGAACCTTTAGTGTTCAGAAAAGTGACATTGGGAAACAATTTTGGGTCGAGGGGCCCTTTAGTGAGAGACTGCCAAGCCTGAGTGGAACCGACCTGTGCAGAAGGTGAGGACTGCGGAGTGTCTGATGGGTGAGGGGAGTTCAGAAGTTCAAGAAACGAACTTGGAAGATCTGCAGACAGAACCGCTTCATCGTAAGGTTTGCAGACAGCACGTTTAGATAAATGTCCTCCAAGAGATTTAGGACTGTGAAACCCTCTAAAGCACCTACAGCAAATGAACTTGCCATCTTTGATGATAGCAGGCCACTTTGTTCTGCTGCTTCGCTTTCTCTTTTTGATGTCACCATCGTGTGCAGAATTGCTGGTGTCATCTTGAGAAGTTTGAGAGTTCATGGCTGCAGGAGGGTTGCTTTGCTGTGACGTGTTTGGAGGAGATGGAACCAAATCGAGGTTTCTCTCCAGTTTAACGACACAGTCCGTACGTTTGACTACAGGTATGGAGTTGGTCTTTGGTTGCTGAATGTAGGAAGGTGGGGAAGAGTTACTGGGATGGCCCATTTTGGCTGGATTGTTCATTGCCTGGGTAACGTCCGGGTGGGTCTGTATGAAGCGACACGAGGGACTGTTTTGATGCTGCAAAGGAGGATAGGTCATGTCTCCGTTATAGGTATTTGGCACTTGGGTTTGAGACGCAGTGTCCATCTGTGAGGAGAAGTGACCACTTGAAGAGGTCATTGCTTGCGAATGGTAATTCTGCTGCTGAAGCGAACTGTTCATCGGGACGGAATAACAGGAAGCATGAGGAGCTACAGGAGGCGGATTTGCAGCATTTCCTAACTGTGAGAGCACAATGGGATCCAATATGCTGTCCATTTGGTTTGGGAAAGTCTGACCAGTAGGACCGGTTAAATGGGAAGAACCCGAGGGGTAAGTGGAGTTTAGACAGCTTGCTGGGTAGTGCTGCTGGGCAGGCAGTTTCTGCATCGGTGTCAGAGGAGCAGGAGTCCTCTGACCCAGCTGGTTCTGTAAGGGTTCTGAAGAAGCACGTTTCCCGCTCATGGACGCAGCTCTGTTTGTGGTCGGTGGTACTTTGTTCCTCCTAGCCAGTTTCCATTGTGCATAAAACTCACAGTGAGCCGCTTTCATGTGCTTGGTCAGACTTCTGTAAGAGCTATAGTCTCGAGAACACGTCTCGTACGCACATTTGTACCGGTCCTTTTCCTCGGCTGCAGAACAGAGCGTGTTGGCCTGCAGTGGCTGTACCGGTCTGTTGGTGGGAAAAGGGGCGACTTGTGGAGGAAGCCTCTGAGACACAGGCATCGCTGGTGGACCGTTATGAGCAGTCTGCTGTAAGGGTACCATGCTGTTCCCATACTGAACTGGGTACGGTGTGTGAATCGGGGCGACAGAACTGGGATCATACGGCCCATATTCAGTGTTTTCGTTACTGTACAGGGGCTGGGTGTGACTCTGTGAAACAGCAGACTCCATTTGAGCTTGCAAAACGTCTCCTGACGGAGCCTGCTGGAAGTCCTCGAGGAGGCTCTGATATGAAGAGGCTGGTGGAAGTGGGCACGATGGATCATTCATTAGCACATCTAACAAGGACTCTTCAGACCTGGATTCACTCAAGTGAGGCATGGGAGGGGTGACTGGAGGTTGGGTCTGCTGGGTCTCCATGTGTGGGATCTGTGGCTGCTGCAGAAGGTTTGGATCAGCTGGCTCAGTTTTGCACATTACAAGGCCGAACGCCTGCGTGGGATCTTGAGCAGCAGGATTGAGCATGTTCTCAATGGAGTGCTTCACTTTCACCAGACTTGTTGGGTGATCTGCAGGGCTCATCATGCAGCTGGAGTTCACTGGCGGCCCTGGAAGGTGTGGCTGAGGAGGCTCTACAGGACAAGCGCCGTCGCTCTCAGCAGTCTGCGCCTCCTCTTTCTTCACATTATGGCTCTCCTCGTGCAACTCCAACTGGGACTGAGTGTGAAACACTTTACCACAGCCAGGCACTTTGCAGGTAAAGGTTTTGTAGTGCTGCGCCTCGTGGTCGTAGAGTTTATAAGCTTCACTGAAAATCTTCCCACAGCCAGGAAACATGCACTTGGCCTTGAAGACTGGATGTCCTTTGCTGTGCACAAGGAGCTCGGCGTTGGTGTCGAAGCTAGCTTTGCAGTTCAACTGAATACAAGTATAAGGCTTAGCACCACAATGAACCTGAAGATGGTCGTTCAGGTGATTGACACTAATAAAGTGACGGCGACAATACTGACAAACTATCTTCGTGGTATGCAATTCAAGGAAGCGCTTTGCGTCCTCGACCTCCCCGTGATCTTTCACATGGGTGAGGAGATTGCGAAAGAACTTGAAGCCTTTTCTGCAGTTGACGACAGGACAAACATTTCGCTCTCTCCCGTTGACCCTGACTCCGGGACCCTCGCTCTGAGAGCCCGCCGCATCGCCGTTGTACAGCTGGCCCGAATCTCCATTGCAGGTTTTAGCCTTTGCTTTTCGGGCCTGATTTTCTCCACCCTTGTTTTTCAGAGCTGCGATATCAGGAACAGAGATTTTTGCATCAGTCAGTTTCTTAGTGGTTTTCATCGCAGCTAAGCGCTCTTTGCAGGACAGTTTGACGTGTGACCCAACATGTGGGTCTAGAGTTTCTCTCGTTTCAAAAGTCTCTGTGCAAATCGGACAGCTATAATACCCATCTCTGAAGTGCGTCTGCGCGTGTCGCACTATTCTATGACCAAGAAACTCTTTATCGCACAACACGCAGTATTGCATGTACGCTTGCCAGTTTCTGAACCTCGCCGACACGAATCCTTTCTCTCTCAACTTTTTGACTTCTCTGTTTTTTTGTCGCTGGTCTGCGATCTCCTTCAGTTCATTTGTCGTGTCCAAAAAGCATTCGAAAACGTCCTTGTACTCCTCAGATGCCAACTCCAAGTCCTCTCGCTCCGCTTCGACAAAGCGATCATCGTTTAGCTCGTCGATGGAGGACACGATAGACGCCTCCTCGCCCATAAGACCTAAACAATGACGCTTGAGGGTTTTCCAATCCCAGAACTCTGGATCAAAAGGCCACTGAGTTTTGAAGACTAGGAAAAGGTCGCAGCGTAGAGAGTTGGGTATCGGAAGGTTTTCCTCCTCCAGCTTCTGGTCCGGCTCGTTGTACAGCGTCTCCACGGCGTAATAAGAGTCAACCGTCGGCTCCAGGAGGAACTCCGTTAACTGGCAGGCCCGCTTCACTTCCAGGTCAGAGGGCAGGAGGCATGAGATGGTTTTGCAGATGGTGGCCTTGTTGGCTCCCTCGCAGGACTCCATGCGCAGGGCACGGATACACATCTCAATGCAGGCTGGCAATCCAATCTTGTCCAACTGCAGATTAGAAAACAAAACCAGCGCTAAGTTTTGATCACATTTCACCATGGTAAACCAAGCGCTAGAACAGCGCCATCATGAGTTTGTGCATTAGCCTGCAGCCAGAAGAGGCCAGGACGACTGAACAAAGAACTCACCTCAGACTGGATCACTTTAATAAAGAATAGCAGGTGGAACACTGTTTTGGCGAGGAGAGACATCTTCTGGCACTTTTCCAGGAAGCTCTGCTCTGAAGGTTCCAATCGCTTCAGGAGTTTACTCCAGAAAAGGGTCAGTTCCCTGGGGGAGAGATTAACCACCACATTACCACTTCACGCTGCTCCTATGGCCATAAACAACAAACTAACTGAACCACGATCTGACCCTGCGTCCACATTTAAACTTGAGGACTTTAACCAGAGGAGCTTCATCAATACTGAACTTATTAATCAGTCGCCCCAGGATTCCGCGGGCCTTTTTTGTGATTGTTGCGGGCTAAAATGTCTGATGTTGCGGGGGTTTTCCAAAAAATTGCGATGAAAGT
>JAODOF010000012.1:344922-357789 GCA_027576175.1 Sciades proops | reverse complement strand
AACCGGAGCACCCGGAGGAAACCCACGCGGACACGGGGAGAACATGCAAACTCCGCACAGAAAGGCCCTCGTCAGCCACGGGGATCGAACCCGGACCTTCTTGCTGTGAGGCCACAGCGCTAACCACTACACCACCGTGCTACCCATTACTAGAAAACCCACTTTCCCTTTCTCAGTCTTTTTCTTTACTTGTTCTTGTCTTTTGCGATATTAACAAAAGTTCACTGTTGCTAATTCACTGAATACATAAAATATTTATCATCCTTTATTCTATTCTTTAGAACTACCTTCAGTTTCTGACCATAACTATTAAATTGTTTAGGATTATAAATAAACTTCATCCCTTCAAGCTGGACCTTCTGTCCCTGATTTCCTCCCATTTCAACCCTGTCATGGGCAGCAGGTTTCACAACTAATTCTATTCATCACTCCTGCTATAAAACCTTCCTTATACACTGTCTCGCTCCTCGTCTTTGTCCCTTCCTGTCTTTTCTTGTCCTGTACAGACGTTTTACTGCTTCTGCATGATGTCCTTTCCTTTGTTCTTATCTGCTGAAGTTTCACTTCACCTTGCGTTACTACACACCGTCAGTAAGCCACACTCTGCTCACCACCACGATGACAACATTCTGGTGAAACTCCACACCCAGCACAGTCTTTAGCTATGTGACCACATTTAAAACATCTCACAGGTTGTGGAATGAATTCTCTTTCTGAGTATGTTACAAAACCAAAGTACAACTCTTTGGACATTTCCTTGGTCTGAAACTCCAGAAGAACGGATTTCTTTTTTCTCCCCTCCTCGAGTCATTCTCTTTACCCTCTTAACCGTGTTGTTATGGACTTTTAAACGTTCCCATAGATCCCTCACACTTATGTTAATGGGAGCCCCGGTTATCACTCCCAAACCTCCATGAGATTTCTGCTCCCCAAATCTGAGTGTTTTTGAGACTTTTCCTATATTCTGTAACTTTCCTCCCTCGTTTCTCTGAGTTGCATCCTCCTCCGTAAGGTCCCGTCACTGAGCACTCTCATGTCCTTAACCTCTCCGACTTCAGCCCTCATTATTTTGGTAAGTTTTTTGGGGCCTATGTCTCTCTCTCTTAGGGGTTCTGGAAACCTCCTCCTGTTTTAAACTCACTTTCTTTCTCTTCCTAACATTAGTTCTCTGATATTGACGACCTATCTCTAATTGCTCCTGTTTTCTGTCCCATCTTCCAGATATACCCCCCCAACGCACACACACTCATCTCTGTGCTAGTTTCATAAACTTCAGTCCCAGCCACGGTGTGGGTTTATTGGGAAGATCGAGTAACCTCTACACAGGCCGACACTCCGTCCCCTCCCTCACCATCAGCCACGCCATGGCAGGTTTAACTCCCACTCGCTCCACTCGTCTGGAGCGCGCCACTCTGACAGACACATCACCACGATACCAGCCTCCTTGTGAGATTCAACCTGATCACTTCCCGAATTAACGTCATACAGGTGCGAGCAGCGAACCCTCAGGATTACTGAGTGGGCAACAAGCTATGAGAGTAAAACTAATGATTTTCAGCAATAATTATTGCATTTTATAAACACTGACGATATTTACTTCAGTATTTCTTTTGAATGTTAGCGCCCATGCCCGGTACTGTTTGCCTAACTGTAAATAAATATAGTTTCAGCAAAGTTAGACATTTTCAACAGTGTACTTTTACAACAAATGCACAGTCAATAAATTCAGAAATGCCAAAACAATTCTGCAAAATAAAAACTCGTGGTATCAGGAGTAAAAAGCACTGGCCCCAAAGGCCCCGATACAGACACATCACACTCCTAATTCACTCCCAATTACAGTTAAGCTTCTAAAAGTCATTACATCACTTCCTGGAATTTTATAAACTGATCAAAGAGATGATAAATTCGGCTTTTGTAGCTACGACCTACTGGAATTCTGATATGGTGCACTAAAGCTGAAATAAATCTGTCTGTAATAAATCTTTTAAAATGACCTCTGATATGAGCAAAGTAGACAAACTACTTAAAAAAAAAAAACAGGAAATGTGTGGAGTTTCAGGGAAAATTTCAGTTTGAATCTCTTTAGCCTGGGGGTGTGTAAACTTTTGGCCTCAGCTGTAATCTCTGGAATAAAAGTCAGCCTCACTGCACTTCATACAGAAAGTCTACAGTTTGTCATGAGTTTTTATGATGTTACTGTTTTCATAAAGTTTTATTTTCTCCCGAAAGTATTTTATGGAAAGTGAGACTGCGGAGGATTTTAGATTTCATCGCTAAAGTTTGAGCTGAGGCGAGAAAACTCAAATCCACATAAAACACTTTTAACTGCTGAAATCCAGTCCAGTGGACACACGATAGACATTAAAAGACGCGTTTCATCATTATTTTAGAGAATTATTTAGTGAATGTGGTGCCGCGACAGACTCGCAGCTAGCAACGATCGCGATCGGTTTTAGTCGTATGGACGGTTTAATCAGGAATTTACCCACACGTTTGAGTGAAATGTTCATGTTTCTGACAGTTTTCTCATATTTCCTCTCTCGCTGTCTGGATAAAACTCGTCCAGTGATGTGTTAGCTCAGTAAACCGTTAGCCTCAGTCATTAGCCAGGCATTCAGTTACCTAGCAACAGTACTCTCACGAGCAGGAGCGCGAACAGTCAGCGTAGCGCGTTAGCATCTCGAAAATTCATCTCAAAACACGCCCTGACCCGCACGCTGTAAATACTAACGGGACTGTCTGATCACCGCGTTTCATCTCTTATCATAAACTGAGTGTTTATCGTTCCGTCATCATGGAAAATATTTTACAATAAAAACCAGGATTAAAAGGGAACGCAGTCATGATGATCTGAGGATCGTTCATCACATCCGGGCCATTTTATAGTTTTACATTCAGAATATTTAAAATATACTAAATATTGAGTTTACGTTAGCTACACAAACCAACAGGTAAACGTTCTTTAGCTGCATGTCAAATATTAAAGTGTGATTTCAGGGACGTCTGACCTGAGATTTTAGATTATTTCGACTTGTTGACTCAATCCTACTGCACACACAGCCCAACTTACAAATGGAAGAAAAGCGTACTGTCGAATGTACGTAGCGTGTAATTAACTCACTTTGCTAATCAAAGGCAGCACACGGAAATCACACCGTTAGCAATTTGTTTAAAGAGAGCTTTAGGAGTTACACACAGCTACCGCTGTTTCTCATCACACCGAAAGAACGTTTGGAAAGGCCACGCCCACACGGCAGGTACAGGCAAAGTGAAGGCACCGTGTGTCGTTGAACAGAGTGGGCGGGGTTAGATGTGGGAAGGGAAAGCACCTCATTGGCCGTTGCATCAGGTTTTCCTTGTTTGCGTCACGGTTTATCAGATCAGAAACTCCGCCTCGTCCGTTAGCATTCGGGTGTTTCATTCGGGCACAAACTGCTAGCATCAGATAAACAAATAAACAAACCACTTTTCCAGTATAAAACATTTTATTTGCAAAAATGTGTTTTAAAAAATTAAAAGAAAAAGCACCAAGAGTCAACAGTTCATTTTAAATTTGTGACATCTTTAAAAAAAAAAAAAGGACATTAAAATAAAGGCAGTCTGACAGGAAGTCGTCATATTTTCCTGTTTCACCCTGTTAAACCTGGAACACATGAGCGTGTGTGCTAACAGTACGACACTAACACACCCCAGGAGTCACATGGCTGTAGGTTTATTCAACACCGGGGGGCGGGGGGAACCGTCAGTAAATCCAGCATAATGACATCACACACGCAGTGAACTTCCAGGTCACAGACATCATTTCCTGTCTGCTGCTGACGTGTGTAAGTGGTGGAAGGATTAGTAACCAGGCTAGTGTTAATGATGGTGAAGGTGTTGGGGGAGGTGAGCTCTCTACTGCCCCCTAGTGTCACCAGGTGATCACTCTGTGTGTGTCCTGATGCTGAACTTACCCTTTAACATGGTGTCAGTTGTGCATGTCTAATTAAGCACCCTGCTTAACAAACAAAAACAGGACGTGTTTAAAAAAAAAAAAAGTTACTACTCAGTTTATGACAAACCAGACACTAAAGCTTTATCCAAAAATATGACTATAATACAAAACGACACGCTCCGAGAGGAGACCAAGGCCAGGCGTGTTTAGACTCGACATCCGAGTTTCTCTCTCTCTCTCACACACACACACACACAGGCAGGGGACGATGGCGTACTAACAGAACTATAATACAGCAGACAGATGGCAGGCCATCGTCCCTGTGCATAAATAACGTTTATAAAACGGTAGAAAAGCCCGTATGCTCAGTAAAGTGTCTGTACATGACCCCACACTGAGGTAGATAAACTCACACAATTCATCAGAAACATAAACATCATCAGGTTCTCAACGGAACCACGTTACACCGCTTAGGCCACCTAAGACATTCAACAATATTAGAACATTAAAACAAACTAAACTCAACATGATGCCTTTAAAAGAGAACAGATCTCCAACATCAGAGTCTCTCTCTCTCTCTCTCACCTCTTCATCACTTCTAAAGTGATCTGGGCACGTTTTTATTTTAATGCTCTGATAAATTATAGTGCACACTTTCTATCTACAGCACTAACATGGAGATCTGCAGTAAAAACACGCATTTTTTTTTTTTTTATATATATATAAAAGAAAAAACCCCCATACATAGTGCAAAAGATTTATGTACAGAATGAGAGAAACTCCTCAGCTCAGCTCTTTGGGGGAATTGAACAACCAACATGTCCAAAACAGCACCCTGCTCACTACGTAGTGCACTACGCTGCCACAAAACATTACAACTGAGGGTTCACACACACACACTGTATAGAAAATACCCATAATGCACTGTGGCTGAGTAGGGCAGCAGATAGTTTGGGCCACGCCCCCGGGGGACCAACAGTGGCCTATATAGTGTATAGTTTGCAGGGTGTAGTGTTCAGGGCACTGTTCAGACACAGGAAGCGTTAAAGTGAACTCATGGCTCATGGTGTGTGTAGGTGGCAGTTTTTTTGTCTCCTGTAAGGCAGGAAGTAGGACTTGGACGGCAGGAAGTGCATCTTACCGCCGTGTCCTCCGGCATCGTCTGAGAGGAAGCTGCGCTTTAACGAGCCGCTCTTCACTCAGAGGGGTTTGTCAGCGCCGCTCTCGAGGCCTTTCCCTGCTAGTCAGGTGACAAGAGGAAGAACGATTAGATCCACGTTCATGAAAACACACACACACACACACACACACACACACACACACACACACACACACCCTCGACATGAAGACAGGAAACACACTAGACTAATAATAAGAGCAGTGAGTGAGTGTGAAACCTGCTGTAATGAGCATGCACAGCTCACAGTGCTCTCTGCCCCCTGCTGGACACCAGCAGCACTGCACCCCACCCCCACTCAGCAGCAGGGAAATGGAGAAAGGAGGAGGAGAGAGGAGGAGGAGGAGATTGGGGTGGGGGAGGGTCATGCAGAACAGGGATTACTCCTGTAGGTCAACAGTGAGGAGAATTTGGGGCAGAACGTGCATTTTAGCCATTATGGAGAGGGAAGTGTGTAACTCAACACCCTCCATACAGCACCACAATCACACACAGGGCCCGTGGCATGAGGACACGTGCGAGTGGAAACACGTACAGAACTCAGACATGCAGAGAGAGTGAGACAGACAGACAGACAAATGTAGGCAAACCTGACGTCCTTTTCATCCACAAGGCGCTTTGGTCAAAATTTGCAAAGAAATTTGAGGAGAGAGGGTTTTATCCTGGTTTTTTTTTTTTTGCCGAAACATGAATTTGAAACACAATCCGTTTTGGTTGAGTTTTGTACACGGTTATGCGTGTATGTTTTTATTTAGAGCAGCAGACAGACAGCAAAAGGATTACAAGCCAAAATGTAAAGAAAACAAGACACGCTAATTTTACTAGCATTAACATACAAAGAGCAAATTTGTTTTCTTTCGGTTTGCATCTTTTGTTTTTTTTTCTTTTTCCGTTTGTGTTCCTACTTAAAACATGAAGACCAAAAACCTGCTATAGAAACATACATGAAATAGCCAATAGACAAGATTCAGCACATTGTATAGGTTTATCTTTTTTTTCCCTCCAAATTTGATTAAAAGGTAGGACTCAATTGTAAAACAGATTACAAAATAAAACATAACCCAGTGTGTGGAAGGAGTGTGACAGGAAGTCCAAGTAGAGCTCTAAAAAAACCAACCAAACAAACAAAAGGAACAAAAAAAGAAAGAACATTATATATGTACAAGAAGCATGTTTTGAAAGCTTGACATGTTTTATATGGAGCCCAATCAAAAAAAAAAGGAACAAATAAAACCAAAAGCAAAGCCCTACATTTTGTCTACTTCCACTGCTGGCCGAATGAATCCTGATAAAACTCCTGGTCAGATTTGTAGCCGTAATTATCGGCACCGTGCAGCGGCTGCTGCGCGATCGGCTGCGAGCCCCAGTTCTGATTACTGTTATAATTATGATTATTAATCTGCCGGCGTTTGGAATCGGGCTGGCTGTAGCCATCAGCTTTGCGTTTGCCTCCTACATTCCCACCGCGGCCACGTACCCCTCGAACCCCGCCTCCTCTCCTCCTCGCTCCGCCTCCTCCGGCCGCTCCCGCGCCACCACGCTGAGGAAACCCAGCCCTGCCCCGTGGAGGTCCCGACCCACGTCCCCCTCTGGGTCCGCCCCTCGGTCCACGCTGGCTCCGCCCCTGGAACTCATCGTAGCCGTAGTAGGGCTCCTCGTAGCCGCCACGGTAACCATGGTAGTCGTAGCCATAGTAGTCGTAGTAATCTTCATAACCGTAATAATCAGGAGGGTACGAGTAGCCGCCTCTGACTCCGCCTCGACCACGCCCTCTCGGAGGTGGAGGAGGCACGTGAGGGGGGCCGTAGTAGTAATACTCATCATACCTGCAAAGGGGAGGAACAAAGTCATACAATAAACACAGGTGGAAAGAGCGAGGAGGACTCTACACTGTGTAAACATACACACAGCTTACATCTGTGTTTTGGCTGCTTGCCTCTGTGCTTTGCGTTCCTTCCTCTTCTGATCAGGAGGCTTCGCAAACACGATCTCTACAGTTTCACCCTCCAGCTCCTTCCCGTTCATCTCCTCCAGAGCCTGCGCGCGCGCACACACACACACACACGCTTTCAATAACCTTAGCTAAATTAAACAGCAGCACCATCTCCATCCATCACTCAGGTAATCGACTCCACCCACACCAGCCCAACCTAAAGATCCACAATCAGCACTGACTCCGCCCACCAACCCTGTGGGTCCACACTCTCCTCTTTAAATGAGCGTTACCTTCACGGCACCGTCCCGATCTTCAAAGTGAACGAAGGCGTAGTCCTTCAGCTTCTTGACCCGCTGCAGCTTCCCAAACTGACTGAAGGTTTTCTCCAGGATGTCCTCAGTCACGCTGTTCGCCAGGTTCCTCACAAACAGCACCTTCACCTGAGAGAGAAACGTCAACACATCAGACAACATATTTAAGGAATGAGGAGGTTTGGATGTTCAGTCACCATGACAGAATCCTGTCTATTTTTTTTTTTTTTTAAATCCCTCACCTTGGCCATAATCTCAGGGTCGGGGTCCTCGATGGGGTCGGCCCACTCCACCGTCACCAGCGTACCCCACACCTTCACCTTCCCGCTCATCAGCCTCCGGCGAGCCTGAGCTGCCGATTTATGGTCCTCATACTCCAAGAAACAGAACCCGCGGTTCTTCTTCTTGTCGTCCGGCTGGGTGTACAGGATCACGTCGTTCAGACCCTCTGATTGGGGAGAAGGTGGAACGGCGTTAATCATGTGACGTGAACACCAGCACGTTCTCAGAGAAGTGAAGAGGACAGAATGACACTCAGCTCACCGGTGACTTTGGCAAATTCCTCAAGGATCTGTTCTTTTGTCTTGCTCTTGGGGATGGAACCCACAAACAGGCGGTTGTTGGCCACTGATATACACACCCCAATGTGTTTCCCTGGGCGGATCTCTCGATTGTTATACTGATCACACAAACACATTAAGATCATGAGCTTAAAAGTGTAAACACAGGTGACAAAAACTAATGACTGTTAAACTGGTACAGTATAAGAAGAATAAAAGTTTAGGAAAATAATCAGCATTAGGATGGTAACAGCCCAAAGAACTGATTACTGTGTGTCCAAGGTGACTCACCAGCTTAACAGCCTCCTGTGCAGCCTCTTTAGTGCAGAAGGTGATGAAGGCGTATCCTCGGTTCAGACCGCTCAGAGGATCCATCATCAGCCGCAGGTCCCAAATCTGCCCCGCCTTCTCAAACAGAGGCACCAGCTCATCCTCAAACAGGTCCCTCGGGATCTTCCCCACAAAGATCTACACACACACACACACACACACACACACACACACTTCAGCTACTTTCCTGATGAAAATCCCACAGAGGCCACAAACTACACCCCGAACCTCATGGAAAGCTAAAGGTGTGTGGAATTTAAATGTGATGTTAGAACCAAGCTAAAGGTACTGTACTTATCCATAACCTTAGTCACCTCAGCCGACAGAACACACACACACACACACGGGTTCAAACAGAGGCCATCCAAATCAGATCTTAGCGGTTGAGCTGTCACTGTAACTCATGTTACTCCAGGACAGAACACACGTCATCACGTGGAAAGCCTTAGTGTACACCTCACTGTTTACGTTCATATAAAAACAGCGCAGCTCCCATCACTTCCTACATTAACCCAAACCCTGCAAAGCTAAAGAACACTGTGTGTGCGCGCACGCGTGTTACCTCTGTACCGATGGAGGGCTGAGGACCTGTGAACACACACTCTGGTGGCGGTCCTCCGTACTTCCTCTGTCCTGTTGTGACATCGAGTGTGTAGCCGGTTCTCTCGAGCAGAGCCTGAAGAGAACCACAGAATTCCTCCATAACTCCAGTCACTTTTTATCCACTTATGGTTACATTTAACCTTAGTCAAGTTAGCTGCAGTGATCAGCTATCAACATCTCCTTCAGCTAAGAAAACTCCACACTGATGATCTTTATTTAATTCAATTTTTAACAGCGTCCACTGTCACACAGCAGCTTTACAGAAATATATCAATTGTGGATATAAATCAGACAGATAATTAACAGTTATTCCCTGAAATGTAGCTGTACATGAGCTGATAGTTGACGAGGCGCATAGCACCGAGTTGTCTATAATCCGAGTATGACGAGCTTGAGTGGAATAACTGTTTTATTCCATCCACAGTCACTGGATTTTGAGAAACACAGCATTTTTTTTTTTTTGCAAGTTCAATAAAAACTTTATACCAAACATCCAACAAAATCACTTCAGCTTCGAATGTAAACAAACCGGTGAAATGACAGGAGCAATTTATGAAAAAAATGCAATAATAATCCTTGAAAAATAAATGAATAAAGATACATTCTTACAGTGAAATACTTTCATTCCATATTTGTATTTTGTTTTCAAGGAGAGTTTTTATTTTGCCCTCGGTTGATTCAGCAACACGCTCCACCATTTTCTTCTTCTTTAGGGTTTTTTGGTGGTCGGTAAACCAACTTAAAGGTGCGTTGTTATCACCACCGACTGGGCTGGAGTGGGGATCAGGAGATACCATGGAGGAGGAGATACTATATTCTTTTAGCCATTTCAGTATTTTTTAAATGTTTAATATATCTAACTTGACGCGCTCTGCCATTTTGTTTTTCTCTACTCACGGTATATGAGCTGATATCCTAGTCATAGAGTAGCCAATCAGAGCGCACGATTGCTCATATCCAGTGAATGGGAGGAGAATAAATGAATTTGTAAACGTATCTGTAGTGAGAAAGCCTGAATCAGTGATGTGTTGGTCAGTGGAACGTCCGCTGTACGAGGCCCCGTGAATGAGCTGTTACTATAGAAACGATAACGTATGAGAACGAGCACGTTAATATATAGAAATTTATAGAAAATTAAAATCAACACTATTGACCAATGAGAATGCAGAACTGCGATGTAAAGCAGGTTATAACAGGTGGTGAGCGCAGGACGAGACATCAGCCTGTTTTACTGAAACATCACAACGAGTGTGTGTGTAATAAAGTCCGGCCGTGTTGAACATGTGATTCTCTGTGCTAGCGCGTGTACGCGGCAGGGACAGGTCCGTACTTTGATTTTGGTTTCATCCGGTCCTTTGTTGGACTCGGTAACTTTGGTCCCCTGTTTCTCTCTCTGCCTGTACGTCTTCATCACGCCACACAGGAAGGCACTTTTATTCTGAAACACAAAACACATACAGCATCTCAACATGCTCTCAATCAACCCAGACAGAGTCTCGAGTGTGTGTTAGGTCAGTGGTTTTTCTCTCTCTCTCTCTCTCACACACACACACACTTACTTGGACATGAGACAGGTCACTCTCTTTAAACTGCTGTAGAACCTGGAGCGCTCCGTCTTCATTAAATTCTTTCAGAGCTTCGATAGCTCTCTCATCCAGGTCACTGTGTGCTACCAGGCCTACACACACACACACACACACACACACACGTGAGACAGAGAAGAAAGCAAAGAGCAGGCGATAATCTCAGAGGCTAACCCCTTGGTCCCGTCAGATGTTAAACAGCACACAGCAGTGTAACCGCAGTCACTCAGAGAGAGAGTTCACACAGATATCATCACTCTGACCAAGGGGCGCACACACACACACCTCATACAGGTCTCAGAGGATGGATTCCCAAACCTCATGATGAGAGGTGTGTGATACACACCGATTTCTGTCACTGTACAGGGCGTGACTTGTGATGATCAGTAGGTCACGTGACCTGCAGCATGCCTGTGGGAACTCTGTAACTTACCCAGAACCCTCAGACGCATCAACTACATTTTACTGTCTGGAGTTCTAAACTTTTGGCTATGACAGGAAAGCACGAATGCTTCCTGGAGTGTCTGTGTGTATGATCACAGCCCTCACTACATGAACATGTTATAGATGTGTAATAATTGCGTATGGGGTTAAGAGTCCAGTTGGCCTCATCATCACACACGAACCCGTCCATTACTCCACAGCCGCACACAGGAAACCACTCAAAGCTGTGTGTAACAATAACAACCCCTCCGCTCAACTTCACAGCAATTATCATTATAATTAGCCCACACTGACGGTGTTCTCACCTGCGATGTAGATTTCATCAAGTTTCTCTGCGACTTTCTGCGGCAAGCCGGCCTGTAGTAAAGCCTGGAAGTTCTCCGAGCGCGCAGATGTGGAGGACGTGTCCATGGGCTCCTCTGTGCCGTTCCCGTTCACGTGATCCGATGCCATGACTGAGATCACAAACCTGTGCACAAGAAACAGAGTGTAGAGAGGATCAACATCACTAAACTCTCTCTCTGCACACTACAAACCATCCGCAGGCTGTGCTCTAATCCAGCATCACGCCAGCCTGGTGAGCTCTGCAGCCGGATGGGCTGTGTTCCAAATCTACAAGCGTCAGAACAGAAGTGCGCACTATAAAGTGCAGCGCGCGCCCCGAGCCTGAGGCAGGGCTGTGTCCCAAACCGGGCTGTGTGAGGACTGGACCCTACACTACACTATATTATATTATATAGCATTATATTATTTTATATTATATTATAGCCCGCGGTAAATATAATCAGCTGCCTGTTAGAGGGAACCGGCGTGTATGGAGCACTGAGGCGCGCTCCGAATGCTAGCTAGCAGAACTAGCCGAGCTGTGTTAGCCGAGTTAGCTTCGCTCCGTGAGCGCGGCTGGTGAGGGACTAAAGCGCAGCGCCGTGCTCGGCACCGCACAGGAGAAGCGCTGAGCGCGCCGGACCTCATCGCGGAATGCTAGCGGGCCCGCACGGACTGAGCTCCGAGCTGTGCTGTAAGCTAGTCAGTGCTAATGCTAGCCCCGGTGTCCATTTTGCAGAAGCCGGCTCACTTTGTCTCCACACAGCGGAACCGAACAAAGCGGCGGCGGCGCGGGCGCACTTACCCTGTGGCGATGGCCGACACGCTGAGAGGAGTGGAAGCGAGAGGGAGAAACGGAGTTAAATATTAAAAAAGAAAAGCGAGAGAGAGAGAGTCTGAAGACTCCGCAGCGCCGCGGCTCTGTTCATCAGACACCAAAATGGCGGCTGCGTTCACGCGCGGCTTCACCACACACCACCGCGGGGTTTCCCACTCACACCTACAGGGGCCGCGCGCGCGCCCCTTCACTGCCGGAAACCGCCGCCGAGCACCATGACGTCATCACCATCCCTCAGAGTTCTGCGATGGTTTAGAGACCTGCTGAGGAGAGAACACTCACTGTACTGCCAAAAGTATTCGCTCACCTGCCTTGACCCCCGTACGAGCTGAAGTGGCATCCCGTTCCTAACCCATAGGGCTCAGTATGAGGTCTTTGCAGCTAGAACAGCTCCAGCTCTTCTGGGAAGGCTGTCCACAAGGTGGGTTTATGGGAACTTTTGGCCATTCTTCCAGAAGCGCACTGGTGAGGTCAGACACTGCTGTTGGACGAGAAGGCCTGGCTCTCAGTCTCCGCTCTAATTCACCCCGAAGGTGTTGAGGTCAGGACTCTGTCATCCATGTCTTTATGGACCTTGCTTTGTGCTCCCATGGAATTGTCTTGGTATGCTGAAGCGTTCAGAGTTCCTTTCACTTTTCCCACCCCCTCCACCAAACTTTACACTTGGCACAATGCAGCCAGACCCAGACTCGTCCATCAGATTCACTGCATCCGACACTTTGCATTGCACTTGGTGATGTATGGCTGGGATGCAGCTGCTCGACCATGGAAACCCATTCCATGAAGCTCTCTGCGCACTGTTCTTGAGCTAATCTGAAGGCCAC
>JAODOF010000011.1:40201976-40212968 GCA_027576175.1 Sciades proops | reverse complement strand
TCGTACGCTCAGCTAGCTCAGCTGGGAAACACTTGCCAGTCATAACCAGATGGTCGTAAAGTCGATCGGTCGTAAGTCGCACAGGTCGTAAGTCGATGACTACCTGTACATATATAGTAAACCAGCCCTCAGGCTTACAAAGTTAAGTGTCAACCCTAGACAGGGCATCCGCAATGACATTATCTTTTCCACGAATGTGTTAAATTTGGAGATTGAATGGTTGTAACAGTGAACTCCAGTGCATCAGTCTTTGGTTCGAATTGTACATTCGACCAAGGAATTTCAAGGGATCGTGGTCTGTGTACACCTTAATTGGATAAGGCATAGATCCCAAATAAACTTCGAAATGTTGCATTGCTAGTATCAATGCTAAAGTTTCTTTTTCGATAGTCAAATATTTTTGTTGTGTTAAACTTCCTGGAGAAGTAACATACTGGATGCTCTGTATCTCCATCTCGGCATTGCAACAAGACTGCTCCTGCACCCACGTCACTGGCATCTACAGCCAGGTGAAATGGCTTTTCAAAATCTGGGGCAGTTAACACTGGAGCAGTCTGTAAAATAGCCTTAATATTTTCAAAGGCCCTGGTGCAAGTTTCTGTCCACTTAAAATCTTACTTTGGACTTAATAAATCAGTAAGGGGGCTGACCACTGACGAAAAATTCTTACAAAAGCTACGGTAGTAGCCAACCATCCCCAAGAACCTACATAGGGCATGTCGATCACGAGGCAGAGGATACTCCAGGATCGCACTTACTTTGGCAGTGACGGGCAAGACTTGTCCTCTGCCCACCACTCACCCCAAGTAAGTGACTGTGGCTTTGCCAAACTCACGCTTTGCCAGATTAACTGTGAGGTTTGCGTCGGATAGCCTGTGAAAAACACCTCTAAGCTGGTCTAAATGTTCAGACCATTGCTTAGATCACTTAGATCATTTAGATCACTACGTCATCTAAATATGCCTCGCATCTGGACTTGCCTGCAAGGACTATATTAATGAGATGCTGGAATGTAGCTGGCACATTCCGCATCCTGAATGCCATCATGTTGTAATTCATAAAAGCATCAGGAGTGACAAAGGCAGAAATTTGCTTGGCTCTAGCTGTCAGGGGAACTTGCCAGTAACTCTTTAACAAGGGACCAAATAGACAAATAACAAATAGACATTTTACTAATAAAAGTCGCAGAGCCTACACGGTCGATGCAGTCATTCATCCGCAGCAAAGGATAACAATCAGGCACTGTGATTGAATTAACTTTTCTGTAGTCTGTGCAGAACTTACGTGTTCCGTCAGGCTTGTTGACTAAGAGGCAAGGAGAGCTCCATGGGCTCGAACTTGGTTCGGCTATACCATTAGCAACCATGTATGCCACCTTGCGTTGCAAGATAGCGCGCTTCACAGGGTTAACCCTATACGGATGCTGTTTAAGTGGTCCCTTGTTACCAACATCAATGTCGTGCTCTAAAACCGTGGTTTTCGTCGTAACATCTCTGAACAGCTGGGGAGTTTGCTAGCATGCACAAGATGTCAGCTTTTTCAGACTGTGATAGATGGTCTGCCATTACCGACAGCATTGCGGAGTTGTTAAGTCGGGCCTCAAAAGCTCAGCGCAATGGAGAGATGTCTGAGTCATCAGTCTGGAACAACGAAGACAACACAGCGGAGTCAGTACTGTCTGGTAAGTCAGATTTACACGTCTGTGTGTCAACACTACCCCTAGTGTAATATGGCTTTAACATGTTGATATGACACACACGGGAACGCTGGCGTTTGTTAGGAGTTGCGATTACGTAGTCTAGATCTGATATTTTCTTTTCCACGACATACGGGCCATTAAATCGAGCCTGGAATGCTGAGCCTCGCACAGGTAACAGAACCAGTACCTGGTCTCCAGGTTTGAACCTGTGAGCCCTTGCTTTTCTAGCCCTGACATACATTTTCTAGTTGCGACTCAGAGAGAATAGAATTAAAACACGGTTCAAGAGTTGGATCACACTTCTGAGATTTAATAAGCTGTTCCCGAGACAATAAAATCTCAGAACCCGTTTCTATTTCCCTCTCCACAGACATGGACCTGCTGTGTTTCCTGGTTGAAGTGGGCTGGAAGAGTCTCACACTCCTCTGGACAAGCTATAAAGCTACCACTCAGGTCCACATCGTTGAGAGGAGTCTCCTCCCTTAACCTTTTGGTGTGTGACCTAGTTACAACACTAGCAGGAAACACATCCAGAAACCTTTGTGCACACTCGTCTAGTCCCTCTGAAATAAGCGGCTAAGACATTACTTCTGGCACAGGAGGAGTATCAGCACGACTCCATACACTTCCACCAGCCAGATCGTTTCCAAGTATAAACGTGACACCAGGGACTGGCAAGGAAGGCTGTACACCCACGACCACGTCACCAGAAACTAAATCGCTCTCAAGATGGACTCGGTGCAGAGGTACCTCCACAAACCCCATCTTGATGCCCCTGACCAGGACACTACTTCCAGTCGCAGTTTTCTCAGACAAGGGTAGCAAACCACGAAGGAGGAGTGACTGTGCTGCACCTGTGTCACGCAGGACGTGCACAGACACTCCTTCCTCGCTAGGCACAGAAACAGTCCCCCTCATTAGAAAAGGTTCATAAACTGACTGTCACTTTGGCCTTACTCTGAAAATGAAGTGCAGGTGATATGGCACTGGAAGTGAAATTAACAAGCCCAATCGGCTTCGCAGACTGCTTTTTCTTTAAAACTAGACACTCCGCTATTATATGACCAGGTTTTTTACAATAAAAACAGTGCACATCTTCCTTCTTAATATGCGCTTTTTGTCTTTGTTCCGGTCTTTTATTCAACAATGATTTCTCTCTTAAACAAAACCTGTCTCTACCAACCCGATGTGTCAGAACATACTCGTCCGCCAGTACAGCAGCCTGTGCTACTGTAACTGCTTTCTGTTCAGTCACATATGCGGCAACAGCCTCTGGAAGACAGTTCTTAAATTCTTCTAGAAGAACGAGATCTCTTAGCTGCTCTTTAGTAGCAACATTCTGTGATGGGCACCAGTGGTCAAATAGAGCCTCTTTTTCCCCTGCCGAATTCCACAAAGGTCTGAGACTCAGATTTTCTAAGGTTGCGGAATTTTTGTCTGTAGGCTTCAGGCACGAGCTGATAACCCTGTAATACTGATGCCTTAACAACATCATAGTTACCACCTTGCTCCAAGGTTAGGGAAGAATAGATATCTTGTGCTTTCCCTACCAATACACATTGCAGCAAGAAAGCCCATGATGTCTTTGGCCAATTCAGATGCGTGGCGACACGTTCAAAAATACAAAAAATATTTTTCCACGTCCTTTTCAACAAAAGGAGGCACCAATCTAATGTTATGAGCAACATCGAACATATTTAAATCTTCAGTAGAAGCCTCACTCTCTTGCTTAGCTTCTATTTCAAGTTTCCCCAATTGCAATTTAACCTCCAGCTCTTGCTCTCGGGCTCTAAATTGCAATTGCTCACATTCAAGGTCCAGTTGTTTTTCCTTTAAGGCCAATTTGCCTTGTAATTCTAACTCTCCAGTCACTTTAGATGTACGTTCTTCCTGCGCAGGTAATAATCCTTTGCCAATTAAAGTGCTCTGTAAGGCTGCTTTGATGGATTCTTTGGTGCGCCTCTCCGCAGACACAAGCTCAAGTTCGTACGTTACGGACAGATTTAATAGTTGATCTTTCGTTAGTTGCGAAAATAGCTCCACAGATGACTCTTTGACAAATGCTTCTTCTGTCGACATTTTGTACGCATTTTAAAAGATGAACACAACAACTTACAAATAGGCTAATAAGGCACGTCTGCCCAAAAACCCCCGAAAAAAAAAAGACAATCATTAAAGCAGCACAACTACAACGAAACTACAGATGTAGCTAAACACTAAAGTGATCACTACACAATTGACCACAAATTTCAAAATCCACCCACAAATTCTCAAATCTGCTGGTTCAGATACAAATACCAGCAGCTCAGCACAGGCATAAGCCGGCACATTCCAATTTTTCACTATAATCTACGGCTTAATTAAAAACAAACGAGAAAGTATCTGATGAGCAAATTATTGCCGAATTTATTCAACCCAGTCACCAAAAAAAGAAAAAGATAAAAAAAAAAAAAAAACTACCTTCCTATCTCTTCAGCGGCTTACTCAGCTCGAGGCCTCTTTAAACGTTTAACTCGAGAGGACAGAAAAGGCAAATTACGCAGCCCAGACTGTCACTCCGAAACGTACCCCCTCCTGAGTTGTCTACCAAAAACAAACAATAAAATAACAAAAGACAAGCGCCAGACCAACACTAATCTAACTAAGCAGGGTTTCCGAAAGACAAACAACTGCCCATCAGAGTACTTACAGGCCGTGGCATTCCTCAAAAGTACCGCTGTCAACAAAACTCAAGTCCGACTTCTTAAGTTGATCCCGGATGAGCCCCCAATTATGTTACAGCCCGTCGACACGGACTGTAACATAGAAGGGAGGTACACGTAAAAACAGCTCAAACAATAGGAGTAAATTTATTAAACGTAAACAAGGGATCAAAAACGGGGAAGGAAAAACAAACACAGGAGAAACGCAAAGTGGGCACGACAACGACTCGAATGGGGTGGTACGGGTGTTCCCAAAGGTGGCTGCATCACTGTGAGAATACCACCCTCACTGTGAAGCCTGGTGGCCATGACATTATGGGGCACAGGTTCTCCTTCCAGCAGGACAATGACTTTAAAACACACTGCTAAACTACACTCAGGTGTTTTGAAACCAAGAAGATGAATGTCCTACAACGGCCTAAAGCTCAGAACCCAATCCACCTGAGAACCTGTGGCCATGATAAATCTGACAGAGTCAAGAAGGTTGTCCAAAAACTGCAGGATGATCCTGGTGATAGTGGCAGTAAAACCGGATTCTATGCCAGGAACCCTGGGCATGAGTTGGTAACAGCCTGAATAGGATGCCAGTCCATGGTAGGACACCACACACACACACACACACACACCTCGGGGCATATTTTTGGGAGGTGGGAGATAACTGAAGAACTCAGAGGAAACCCACATGGAAGAACATGTAAAACTCCACATAAACTGTAATGCAAGATCAGGATCAAACCAGGAACCCTTGAGCTGTGATGAGATGATGCTGCACCACCATGCCATCTGTTTACATACAATTAACTGTAGTTTCACTTAATCTGTATTTTATCAGTTTTATTACATCATGTAACACCTTCTGAATTAATCCTGATTCAGTCTCTTGTGCATCAGCACCGAACATTTAAATGAAGTTTTAAATCGATTAATTGTTTAATATCAGAATCAGAGATGCACTTGTTTAAATGTTTCAATGAGAAATGTTTATTTTTCTCTCAGTTCTTTTTAATTATGTTTCTCACCCTCTCTGATAGCAGTGAATGGGGTTCCCTCCTCCTCCTGCAGCCGAATCACCTTTAGAGCCACCAGCTTCCCATTCACCCTGTACACACACACACACACACACACACACACACACACAGGATACAGTTTGAGAAGCTGTGGACAGTCAGTACGGTGTTTGAGTGATCAGCCCAAATGTGGGAGTCAAGTCTTTACAAATCACACAGAAAATAATTCAAATTAAAATCCACATAAAGTCATTCTAAAAGTATAAAAATGCATAAAACACACACACACACACAGAGAGAGAAAACTCACTTGCTCTTCCCCTTGTAGACAGTGGCATATGAACCCTCTCCAAGTTTCTCCAGTTTCTCATAGGAATCAACTTTCCCGAACTTCGGACTGGTTGGCTGCACAGCAATATGGAAAAACACAAACAGATTCTTCAAAATCCTCATACATCATCACACATACTTATGCATCCTCAGATAACCGTACAGAACCTCAAACATAGAAATTGCATAACTTCACACATATTCAAACATCATACAACCTCACACATTCTCATCCATACTCACACAACCTCACACATCCTCATCCTTCCTCACATAACCTCACACATCTTCAGTCACCCTCATACAGCCTCGTGGCAGTGGGGGCGTGGTCAAACTTCAGCTGTGGACAGAGAGGAGGCCGGTCGAACCAGCAGGTAATGTGTGATGATTCTCACCTGTGTCTAATTAGAGTCAATTTATTTGTGTGTTTTGTTTGTGTTTTCAGGACACAGCAACACAGAGTTGTTTGTGTGTGTGTGTGAGAAAGAGTATAGTTAAATCACTAAAAAGTGAAAGTGAACACACCTTTGAGTTGTCGCAAGCCTGTCTCCTGTCTTCTCATTTCCTCTGAACCATTAAAATGTTGCACTGGTGCTAAAACATGGGACTTGAGGAAGAAACACCGTTATAGAATCTTTGCCCATCAATAAGATTGTCCAGACCCTCACCAGTTTCCACCAAATCCAACATAAGGCCATTGTTGTGCTGCATACAGAGCAGGGGAAGTATTTCAAGGCTCTTCTCCAGGCCCAAGCTGAGGACTGGCAGGTGTTTGGGAGCCTGGTCCAGTAGCAGCCCCAGTCACACGTTCCACGATGGGTCCACAGAATGACCCCAAAGCGTGCCTCAGAAGTGTGCAGTTGGTCAATCTCTCAGGGGGCAGTCCGCTTACTGTCACTACTGTCAAGGGGAAGCCCACCTCAGGGCCCAACAGCACCCTGCTGCTAACCTGCTGGAGTACCCAGACCTAAAGCAGGCTATTTTAAAATGAATCAATCGCACCCCTGAACAACACCGTCAGTGCTTCTGCTTTGACCTCCCATGTGCCTTTGCCCATCGGCTCTGAGGCGCCTGACAAAGAACGAAGAGTATGATGCCACCGACGGGGATGGCAGAGTTGGACAGTGTCACCATCTGGCATTGCTGGAAGAAGCAATTTGAAGGCCATGTGATGGAGTTTCTCTTATCCCTGCCCCCCTCATTCTCATCCTCCACTTTCTTCTCTCTGCTCTCCCCCGTCCCTGCACCATGGAAACGGGCCAATTCCCTCAAAATCAGTTCCCTGAACCAGGGGTCCTCCCCATTTTGCCTCAGCCCCTCTCATTCCACTCTGATGTCTCCACTAACCCCCTTTGTTTCTGTAAAGGTAGAACCACCTGTGCCCACCAGGACCAAGGCAAAGCCCAGGTAGATCCACAGATGTGGCGGGAAAGCCGGATCGTTCTAGGATCTGTGTTCCCTCCTGGAAGCAGGAATACTCATCTCGATTCCTGACATGCCTCAGCCCTCTCTCAATTGAGGAGGAACTTAGTGCCTGCCAGAGAGTATACAAGGGAGTACGCATCAAACCTTGGTATACCTGGGGTGTAACCAAACCACAGTCCATCAAAGTCTGATTCTGTGAGGAGCACTGGGAAATACATAATTGGTGAAAGTGAGCTGTGTGCACAGGGACATTCACAAGCATCTGCTGATGCTGGTCATTATTAAATTCTGGGGGAAAAAGCATTGAATAGAGGTGGCAGTTAGTTCTCCCCTCACCCATCCACTAACTCTGGGGATGACTTGGCCAGGGTTTCAGGCATTATTGGAGAGCATGCCTGTGAATGGGTCCTGCAGTCGTGAGGCACAGGGGGAACCTGGTGCAGCATCGGCAGGGGAGACGGTGCCAGGGCCATCGACCTCAGTTCTGCGTCAGGGGACACAGAGGGTGGGGACGTGTCTCTAGAGCAGTCATGAGATGAGAATTTGAAACACGTTTCTGATTAAACGACAGTAATCAATGGTCAAAAGATCCTCACACATCATTCATCCGCTCACACCCTTACAAGCCCTCACACACACACACACACACACACCATCATACATCCTCACACAAACTCACAAATCATCACACAATTTCACATATTCTCATCCATCCTCACACCGCTTCAGACACCACACAATCTTGCATATTCTCATCTGTCCTTACAGACACACACACACTCACGGAGCTGGGGCTGGAGTGACGGCGGAGTTTGGGTGACTCTGAATGTGTGCTGCTCCCCGAGGCGTTAATGCAAGCGTTGTTCTCTGAATGCACTCTCTTCACCTGGCTAGTGTGTTTATCAAAGGGCTCAAAGCCGCTCTGAGTGCGTTGGACTCGTGCCCGGCGTTCTTCAGGGATTGAATCCAGGGGCCTGAAGAGAGAGTCTGAACCCTGGCACCCTCGAGTGGACATCTTGGACACGCATATCTGAGGGGAAAGTAATTTAATTATTGGACATGAAATAAGTTTTGTGATCTTAAATTAATTTAGTAACATTAATTACATTTTCATTGTAGCAAAAAAACAAAAAACAAAATGAGTGTCTTTAGCACAGTGTCACTGCAGAGGGAACTGTTAACACATACATACACTGCATTTCTGCACTTAACTGGCATCAATGAAAATAACACATTTAATATAAAAAAATCTAGCTTACACACAACGATCCATCTGAAGTGTCTGTGAAGCATATGTGGAGTAGGGAGTGTGTGTGAAGAGTGGGGAGTGTGTGTGGAATGTGCAGTATACAGTGTGGAGTGTGTGTGAACTGTGTCTGTGGAGTGTGCAGTGTGTCAAGTTTATTTTTTTGTGTGCAGTGTGTGTGCGTCTGTGAAGTGTCTGGAGTGTGGCGTGGAGTGTGTGTAGTGTGTGAACTGTGCAGTGTAGCATGGAGTGCGCGCAGCGCGGAGAGCGCGGAGTGCAGCGTGGAGTGCGCGCGCGCAGCGCAGAGAGCGTGCAGCGCGGAGTGCGCGCGCGCAGCGCGTGTGTGCAGCGCGGAGTGTGCGTAGCGTGGAGTGTGTGTAGCGTGTGCACGCAGTGTGGAGTGTGTGAATTGTGCAGTGTGCGTGGTGTGGAGTGTCGTGTGCTTGCAGTGTGTCGTTTGTGTGTAGTGTCTGTGTGCAGTGTGTAGTCTGTGTGCAGTGTGTCTGTGTGCAGTGTGTCTGTGTGCAGTGTGTAGTCTGTGTGCAGTGTGAGTGCAGTGTGCAGTGTGTGCGTGCGTGTGTGTGTGTAGTCCGTGTGCAGTGTGTGAGTGCAGTATGTAGTGTGTGTGGCGTGTAGTGTGTGTGTAGTGTGTTGAACAGTACAGACGGAGACATGTCACATCAACATTCCAATTAAATATTTATTGGCATTATAGAAACGCTGCTCTAATTAACACAACGCACAGCGAGCTCACAGCAGGTTGAGTTACACACACACACCAAAAAAAAAAACCATACAAGTTATTAGCTGCATGAGTGTGTCTGAATCATGGTGTGTGGGTGAGTGGTTGCCCTTTTCACCACTGGACCCTTGAGGAGATAATTCAACTGTTGCTTTGGCTCAATTTTAATACTTTGTGTGTGTGTGTGTGTGTGTGTGTGTGTGTGTGTGTGTGTGTAAAATCACCCTATTAACTGTCATTCACAGCTCTCAGACAGCCACTTCACCCTGAAGTGCAGAGGTTTCTCTTCACCACACACTCTCATTTATAAAGCATTAGGCTTTCTTTAATCAGGCTGTGTCCTAATCCACACTCCCTCCCTCATTTGCTATCCTCTCAGCCCATCTGTCTGTTTCCGGTCTGTTTGCTGTCAGCTCTGTTACCCTCCCAGGCCGGGGTGTGTTAGTAAATTACAGCATTATCGTGATCCAGAAGAAGAAAAATATCTGGACAATTTTTCCTAACAGACTGAGATTCAGTTTTAAGGGACATGTTATAAAAACTCACATTTTTGGTGCTTGTACACTGAATCTGGTATCTGGATCCTTCAAACCCACACACTCTGAAAAAAGACGACCCAGTCAGATTCTTTTGGGCTGCCTCGGTCAGAACACGCGAGTCAGCAAGCTGTTCAGATTTAACTCTCCTTACGTAAAGAGAGGAGCTCATCAGAATCAAAGAGTTTGGTTCCAAAATGCGATAAGTGCCATTTGCAAAAAACAAAAATCAAGTTCCCGCCAAAAGAAGTTTGACATTTGATCACGCTTCAAAGTTCCAAAATCAATTTTATGCAAAGCATGATATCCGCCACATTTCTCTGCACTGTGTATCCCCTTTCCTTCCAAAACACAACCAATGCCACAACTGATTTTCCACAGAACACGATTCCTTCGTTCAACCAATCACAGCACACCATTCAAATATGTAGACAGTAATAGCCCCTCCCACTGACTGTCCACATCACGGAGTATCCCTGTCTTTTCGTGAGATTTTGAATGAAATAAATGAATAACTTTAATGGACTCAAACATTTCTTATCTTTATGTTTTATATTATTATTCCAGGAAAAAATAAAAAGATAGATAAAACCCATCTATCTTATGGAAATAAAAATGTAAATTTCGTTGTCTGATGGTTAAGTGTTAATGAGATACACTGCCTCACACTTACACTAGGGTTTCCTGTGGTGGTATACAGACATTCGTACGTACAGACATCATACAGTTGCAAAAGCCTTAAAAAAAAAAATGCGGTCAGTGCTTTACCATGTTCTCTTTAGTCTGGAGCTCCATTTCGTGCTTCACTCCGTGATGAATGTCAGCGTATACGGTTTTCAAACTTCTAAATTTATTGCTCAGAATAAAAAGTTTGTCCTTTAAAAAAAAAAAGTTTCCATGTAAACATCTGACTGAGTTTATTAACATTCCTCAGAGCTTTGTGTGTAAAACAGATCGGGGCTTTTAGACAAGATGAGCATAATTTGGAAAAATCTCTGGTCCAATATAAGAGACAGTCCGAGTTCAGAGGCCATTATCTGCATAGATCAACTTTACTTCTTATTTCTAGTTAAATTTCACACACACACACGTGCACACATGCACAAAAAATCAATTTACTGATGGAATGGACATCACATTTTGGAAATAAATAGTCAGCTTTTTAAAATACAATTTAAAAAAAATCGAGATTTGCATTTTTAATGTTATTACAGCGGGCGGCACAGTGGTGTAGTGGTTAGCGCTGTCGCCTCACAGCAAGAAGGTCCGGGTTCGAGCCCCGTGGCCAGTGAGGGCCTTTCTGTG
>JAODOF010000011.1:39816134-39827380 GCA_027576175.1 Sciades proops | reverse complement strand
CTGAGAAGCGCAGCGCGGGGCTCACAGCGAGGGGGGGGGGGGGTGATGAGAGTGGGCTGTGTGTAATTAATTGTTATAAGATTGTACCCGTTAGTAAGGGTTAGTGATCTTTGTCCCGATGTCTTTTGTGCAGGACGAGGAACCCAAGCAGGAACAGCATGATGGCGCTGGGCGTGTCCACAGTCCTGTTCATGTTGCCATGGCAATTTGGCCAGTTCGTCTTACTCACACAGGTCAGAGGAGCTCATACACACCAACCATCTCACACACACAGAGACACAGATCACACTCAGTACAGAACGTCTCATGTACACAGTGAGTTTATTTATACGATGTGACAGTGTGGTTGACTTTTTTTTTTTCCCCTTCTCAGGTGGCGTCTCTGTTTGCATCCTACATCCTGGGTTACCTGAGTCCAGCTAAGATGCAGGCCCTACTGCTCACACACATGGTGAGGGCATCGTGCGTGTGTGTGCGTGCGTGTGTGTGTGAGGTATAACACTGCAGTGTTTCTCTTGCAGGTGTCTCTGGGTGTGTGCTTCATCTTCATGTTTGGGAACTCCATGTTACTGACGTCCTTCTACGCTTCCTCCCTCATCTCCATCTGGGTGAGTGACGCACACACACGCACGCACACGCGCACTCTGAACTCTGATGGAGTGTTAGATGTGCAGGACTCTGACTTGCCATCATGAGGTGCGGGAGTTCGTAAACATGCAGTATAACCATGGCAACCATGAAGGATCATGTCCTTAAGGGTTTTGCAGCTCTATCTGTCTGTCCATTTATGTCTCTCTCTCTCTCTCTGTCTCTCTCTCTATCTGTCTCTCTCTCTTTCTATCTGTCTCTCTCTCCTGCAGACTGTAGTTGCTTTGAGGAATCAGTTTGCGCAGATGTTTACAGCTGGACTCCTCAAATGGGTAAGAAAGCGGATGATGGTGTGTGTGTGTGTGTGTGTGTTAATGTAAATGACTGTAATGTATATATGAGTATGATGAAGATGGTGATGATGATACACCTGTCTGTCCAGGTGATGCAGTGCATGGCGTGGGGCGGGACTACAGTCATCCTCAAGTTCCTGTTGGCGCTCGTATTCGGGGCATCGGATGATGTAAGCGTCTCAGTGAGGGACCCACGGTCCTGTTGATGATTAGCTCGTGTACATGCTAACCTTTAACCCGTCAGAGACTCTGCTGTAGTGGGCGAGACGGGAAATGCCCCCTTTACCCCCCTGTACCCAGGCAGACTGCGCCATGCTAAACTGGTGGCTGTAGGATTCAGTTATACGTTTAGCTACGTTAGCCTTGTTGCTAGCACGGTGCAAAACTCGAGAAGCACACTTCACACAGCAGTCCCTGTGTTTATCTGTTTCAGGCTCACATCAGCAGTCTGATCAAGTCCAAGTTCACCAGCTACAAGGACTTTGACACGATGATGTACACCTGTGCAGCTGAGTTCGACTTCTTGGAGGTGGAGGTGAGTCAGACGCACACCAGACGCTTCTCTCAGCTCCTCCTTATCTTCATCCTGAGGCTGGAGTCGCAGTTCTGTCATTAAAATGTGGATGCTGATTGGCCACGCCGTCTGTGATGCGTATTCACCCTGGTGATGATGATGATGATGATGGAATCTTATAAATCCAGGTTTACCTGTGAAGTCTGACACTGTTATCACAGCGGAGAGTAAATTGTGTTCTGTGATTGAGTTTGTGTGGTCATTTTTTAAAACTCCAAATAGAACCTGATCATATTGAGGTCACAGAATGGCCGCTCTCTTCCTAGTGTAATGCGCATTTGATCATATTACTAAATGTTAAAATGCGCGATATAAGTAATAAACATTATTACGTTATTATTATTCCTCTCTCTCTTTGGTGTGTGTGGTGACGTCAGACGGTTCTGCGCTACATTCGAACCCTGCTGCTGCCCGTGAACCTGCTGGTGGTTGGTGTTATTGCTGTGAAGGTGAAGACTCGCTGTTTACATTAACACACGTCCATCACGCTGCTGTTCCTGAGTTAAAGACACACACACACACACAGACTTCTCGAGTTCTTCTGTGTTTCTTTCTGCAGGTGATGAAGGATGTGATCGCGTTCCTCAGACATCAGGACGGTGCTGAGGCCGAGGACGATCCGTGAGTCACTTCTGCTTCACGATGATGCTTTATTCATCTGCAGTTAAATCACAGGAGCGCTCTTATTTACTTATAAAACTACAATTCTCAAACGTTTTCCAAAAGTAGCCTGAGTCCCGCCCACCCGGACAGGAAGAGGACGTGTGACTGAGAGTGGCACTGAGCGTTTAAACAAACACCAGGTTATCGCCAAATAAAAAATATTCACTGCACCTTTTAACAACTCTTCTAAATATTCAGGGCCATTCTGAAAAGGGTGACTGGTGTGTTGTGTTTGTCGTGTACACACACAAGTCCTGAGAGCCAATCAGATCGGAGAAGATCCTGAGTTTTGTTCCCAGAAAAGAAATCCGATGCTAATTAGTTAGGCTTTTTTAAAGTCACCAGACCAATCAGATCTCAGCTCAGGGAGGAGGTGGAGCCTTATGACCTGCCTGATCGGTTCTAAATCAGGGGTACTCCGGGGTAACAGTGTCGCTATGGTAACGGAGCTGAGCTGATGATGAGAAGAAAGTAGAACATCACCTGTGTGTCATCACCACCACTGAGCTCAGATCCACATACGGGGCAAATCGGGCCATTTATTATACGTGTAGGATTCGATTATTTGAATTTGCGTGCTATTTTGAGACGTTCTGTTCCACATTTTATTTAAAAAAATAAAAGAATGTGTTGCAGGTTTGAACCTGTGTGTGTTAGAAGTTGATGGAGTTTAGTTTTATCCCTGATACGGAGTCGTCTCTGTCCCTCTCTTACAGGACGGAGACGTTGGCGAAGGCAGTGGTGAGGGTCGAGTTATTTATGGGTTCTAAAAACTCCTCAGTCCAGCTGTGTTCACGTTATCTCCTGTAATTAATTGTGTGTGTGTGTGTGTGTGTTAGTTGGTGTATCACACTCTGCAGTTGGTAGCCTTTGCTGTTCTGGCTGTTCTCATCATGAGGCTGAAACTGTTCCTCACCCCACACATGTGCCTGATGACGTCGCTGCTCTGCTCCAGACAGGTGACTAAAAGTATTTACACCCCCAGGATTCACCCCAGATTTCTCATTTAACAACTCTTCTCACTCTGTGTGTGTGTGTGTGTGTGTGTGTGTGTGTGTGTTTAGCTGTTTAGCTGGGTGGGTGAGAAAATGAAGCAACATGCTGCTGTGTTTATCATCATCTCCATGATGGCAGTTCAGGGCGTGGCCAACCTGCAGCAGCAATGGAGCATCATGGGAGAATTCAGCAACCTGCCACAGGAAGACCTGCTGGAGTGGATCAAAGAGAACACACCATCAAGTGAGTACACGTGTGTGTACACACACACACACACTCACTCACTCACTCACTGATCGTGTGTGTGTGTGTGTGTAGATGCAGTGTTTGCTGGTGCAATGCCCACCATGGCGAGTGTGAAGCTGTCAGCAGGCAGAGCCATTGTTAATCACCCGCACTACGAAGACGCAGGACTCCGGTAACAATGTCCCCTAACCCCTACCTCCCTAAGGAGTGCACTAGATTAGTCAACGCTCGCTTGTGCCGAGCTCCTCCCTCGGTCTCTAGTTTGTCTCTTGATGAGGTGACAGCCAACATTTTTTTTAGTTCTGATGAAAAGACGCTCGACACAAATGTGTATTTCCACACTGATTGGTGTGTCGTGTAGTTTAAATGAATTACTCTTAACCTCATCCCGTTGAAAGGTGAAGCTCCGCCCATAAGTCTCTCAGACTGTGACAGGTTTTCTTCTAGGATTGTCCTGGATTTGGCTCCATCAGTCTCACCCTCAGTTTTGTCCCAGTTTCCCAGCTGATGTAAAACATCTGCATAACATGATGCTACCACCACCGTGCTTCACACACACTGACACCTGCTACACATGTATGTAGGAAATTGTGAAGCTCGGATCTCCACTGTGGAGTGTGACGAGGATGTCAGACCTGTGCAGCTGGGTTCGTTCATTCTGACTCCTTAACACAGTGTGGATTTGGAGAAAATCTGAGGTGGTTGAATTTTTAACTAATTTTGGGCTAAGAATCCGACTTTCTCTGATCATCTCCATGTTTGTACTGCGCGGTAAGGAGGGCGGGACAAACACGACATCCCCGTCATCCTCCAGGAGATCCGAGCTTCATAATTTCCTACATACATGTATAACAGGTGTCAGTGTGTGTGAAGCACGGTGGTGGTAGCATCATGTTATGCAGATGTTTTACATCAACTGGGAAACTGGGACAGAACTGGGGGTGAGACTGATGGAGCCAAATATGGAGCACTCATGAGGCAGGAATACGTGTGTGTGTGTGTACAGAGAGCGGACAAAGCTGGTATATTCCATGTACAGCCGTAAATCAGCTGAGCAGGTGAAGAGGAACCTGATGAGTCTGCAGGTGGATTATTTCATCCTTGAGGACTCGTGGTGCACCAGACGTACCAGGTACACACACACACACGCGCGCACACACCCCATATATGAACACACAGTATCTGTCAGTGTTTTGAGTCTAGTGTGTTGTCTTGATTATAATTTTTTCCATTTTGTTAGTAATTTTATTCTCCTCCCTGTGTGTTTTAGGCCTGGCTGCAGCATGCCAGAGATCTGGGACGTAGAGGATCCGGTAAACGCGGGTAAAATTCCGGTGTGTACACTGCTGAGTCGAGACACGCGTCCTCACTTCACCACCGTCTTCCAAAACAACATCTACAAAGTGCTCAAAGTCCCCAAAGCAGCCAAACACACCAGATAACCACACGTGTGTGTGTGTGCACGCGCTGACACATTTAAACGTAGCTGGGGTTTATCTAAAATCCACTCATGGCCAAGACCCGTGTGTGTGTGTGAGAGGAGAGGGACGTTTCGGCTGCGAGTATTTATTCATACGGGACGTTGTTGCTGCTGTTCATCAGCTCCGTATCTTCAGGAGGAAATGATTTAAAGAATTTTTTATTCTTTGGAGTGAAACTGTGAGAAATGACGAGTGATTCGTTACACGTTGTGTTTATTTTTACTCTTATTATTGTCTTGAACCTAAAGTTTTTAAATTGTACTTTTGCACAGCCTTTTATTAAAGCTGTCTTTTTTAAAGGAAGTCTGTTTGTTGCTGCTTCCTGTTTCACAACACCTTGGTGTTATTTTTTTCCTCACTTCCTGTCTGTGATGCGTCTCTCTGCGATAAGCGCAGCGTCCCTGTCCTCAGCGCTGTTCCACAGCGGGTTCTCTGGCTGTAGCTGCTCGTTACGATCATATCTGCTCATGAAACTTTTATCCTCACATCTTAAACTGAATTTCCCATAATGCACTGTGATGAGAAGCTGTGTTTGGTTCATCCCGCCTCCTTTAGATCAAATCAGGGGCTGAATTCTTAATCTTCATTTAAGTTTAAAGTTTTTGACTCTAAAGCAGCTCCTAAACCACTTCCCCAGAGTGCTGTCATTTTTACACACAAATGAATAACTTTATTTTATTTTTTTTATGCCTCCGCCACCTTAAGGTGCAGGAGGCATTATGTTTTTGGGTTGTTCATGCATGCGTCCGTCCATCCCGAAACCTTGTGAACGCGATATCTCAAAGGCTAATGAAAGGAATTTCACCAAACATTCACCATTTGTGCGCTTTGGGACAAACATGAACTGATTAGATTTTGAGATCAAAAGGTCTAAGGTCAAGGTCACTGTGAGGTCAAATGTCTGTCCAAAAACCTTGTGAACACAGTGTCGCCAAGGCTGATACAAGTCGTTTCACCAGGTCAAGGTCACTGTGAGGTCAAATGTCCATCCCCAAATCACAACTTCATAAGGCGTGTAGTCTACCAGGCGGAGGCATCCGAGTTCTATCTAGTTTATTCTAATTCAGCTGATAGGACCTACTTTTAGCTTCTGGATTAGCCATGATTTTATTTTTTGTTAAAATTTCCTCGCTGCTGACTTCAGAAGAAACAACAGTGCTGTGATTTTTGCGAACGTCTCTCCATATTTAAATCTTACACACTTTCTCACGATGCGCTGTGGTGAACAATCTGAGCTACCACACGTTTCACCTCCTGGTGTCAGTTTGACCATTTTTACTCTTATCCATGTAGCGATGCTGCTGAAGGACTTTCTTTTGCTTCATTTCATTTATTTGTTTATTCTGACTGTAAATTAATTCCAACTTTCTCTTAACGTGTTCGTGCTCACACTGCATTTGGGAGAAACAGACAAAACATAGAAGCGCAGGTTTGACTTAATCACGTTTCAAATCTGAGATCCGAGCATTACGTTTCCCACACGCGTATATAACGGGTGTCAGTACGTGTGAAACGTGGTGGCGGGAGCATCATGTGAAGCAGGTGCAGAGGAACCTGCAGGTGGATTATTTCTCATGGTGTATCGGACCACCCAGAGTGGAAAATGTCCGGTGTGGTATTTTTCCTGAAGGCCGAGTCTGACTGTATTTTATGAATAAAGTTATTTCTAATTTTGCACAATTTTCTGACGTCTTGTTTATTTACACTGAACACCACAAACATGTTTAAATCTTAATGTGTGAGACTTAATGAAACAAACAACCAATGCCAGATTTTCGGTTTTCTGGAATTATTCAGGACACCATCGATGGTCCAAAAACTAAGAGGAACAACAACTTCAAAACAGAACAAAAATCAAAACACACTTTTCCAACTTTGTGTTTTTATTGAACAAATTTTTAAAGAAGTTTTACAAAAAAAAACCCAAAACAAAAAACCCTTTGAATAATACAGTTTTACTGTACAGTTTTATAAACAGTCTGCTGATGGCTACAAAAAGTCTAAAGGATTAACTGGCGCGTGAAAAGGAGCAGCTTTACAGCGGATCTGTGAGAGAACCTGCAGCACTGTGGAGTAAAAATACTTGTTCTGAATCTTCAGAAGGAAGACATGATGAGCGCTGTCACATCTGAGAAACAAACGGCGAAGAAATATAAAAAAAAAAAACAAGAACGGGGGGGGGGGGGTTAAAAATCAGGAATCACCTCAAATTAAATTTCATTCTAATGTAAAATAATAAAACTTTAAATACTTCATTAATAATGGTTAATAACTTAAGGAACAGTTTCACGCTGAGCAGCCTAAAAAAAGTAGAAAAAAAATCAGAACAGATTACTTTGGGTTTCTTTTTTTATATAAATCCCAGGAACAATGTGTTCCGTCACCGTTATCTTCACTTTAAAAAAAAATAAATAACCAATTACATTCTGGTACAACTGCAGTTACAGGACCGTCCTGGTGGGGTGCTAACGAGTCGATTTAATCTCATGATCAGAAAAGAATGCAACAAGAACCTGGATGTGTAAAATAAGCAGAGCGTGGGAACAGCTGAGTGAGACGTCCTGATAATCAGCCACAGGATGCGTCAACGATATTCTCACATCAGCACTAACACTGGATATTACACACACACACACACAAACGTAAACCTTAAGAATGACAGACAAATCTAGAACACTTCAGGGTTCTTCTCATGTCTCTTTCAGGGACTGTTCTACCACCAGCGGGTTCAGATTTCACTTGTAAAGAGAAGTTCTTCTGGAAGTGAAGAATTGTTAATTATTCAATGAAACCCTTAAAGAACCCTGTGTGTGTGTATTAAGGTGTGTGTGTGTGTGTGTGTGTGTGTGAGAGACCAGAATTACTGCTCCTGACTTTCTCCTTGACATGTAAAACCTGTGAGAAATTTAACATTTAAACTGCTTTGGGGAAGAAAGGGTTCTTTTAAAGGTTCCCTGGATAATTAAGAGTTCCTGAAGGGTTCTATATAGAACCTTTAATAGTTCCCCTACAGGGACAACTGAAGAACATTTAAGGGCTCTAGATCATAAGACATAATATATTGCATGCACACACACACACACGTAATTTCATGTAAACAGGATGTGAAGGATTTTCTGACGATGTTAAACAGAACCATTTACTGTTCTTAAATCTCAATTTTCATTTAGAGTGAAGCGTACACACACACACCTTTAGCTTTACACTATTTAACAGTCTCAAAAACTCAACTTTAAAACAAAAGTAAAACGTAAATGGCCTGAATGTGGGGATCAGCCGAGACGCGCTCGCTGTGTGACGTACTGGAGCTACGAGGCTAAATGTCGAACATGTAATGGACGCCTGCAGCCACCTACACTGTAGTGTGTAGCGTTACATCATCAGCGGGCTGAGAGACTCGCTGCTAAACCCACAGCAGGACGCCTCGCGTTTAAAACACTTCCCTTTAAAATAAATAAGAACAAAAACAATAAAAACAGAAGTGGTGGAGTTTGACTTCATTCTGGCTCTCGGGTGTGTGACGATGTACCTCAGAGAGTGACGCTGTAGCTACACACTGTTTACACTGAATAACGGTACTGTGTGTGTGTGTGTGTGTAAGATGAATAGCGTGAGCATGTTTCCTCTTGAACCCATTTGGCCTTTGCTGTGAGAAACTCTTCTCCCATCTCTCTCTCTCTCTCTCCTGTCAGAAGTCATACTCTCCTCGTCGTCATAGTGACGTCTCTGTGTCCACAAGCGCCCCCCCGTCTGCATCGTCCACGATGATTTGAATGTCAGGACTGTTATGACTGTGGAGAGCGCACACACACACACACACACATTAGACTTCCATGGATAAATGTACAGATGAACAGAAATGAGTCCAGAGAGAGACAGAGTGATGATGAAGTGGTAAGTTGTTCAGTGTGGGGAAACAGAATAAAATGGAAGAAAAACAGAACCTGAACAGAACTGATGAAGTACGGAAGACGAGAAACAAATCAGATTCCACACGGATTATAAAATACCACTGCTGTCCTTTAACAACACTGAATGGTCTCACGCCACAGTACCAGAGTGAACATCTGCTCTTTTATGACCTGCCACGCCTATTTAGATCAAAAGGTGCAGGCTATTTGTTGGTACCTCAAACAGTGAAGGCTACAGCAGGGGGCGGAGCCTTTTCTTACAAAGCCCCACAGTTACAGAACAGGTTATATCTTGTTAAAAGTGCTGCACAAATAAATTGATTAAAAATGAAAGAAGAAGAAGAAGAAACAGGAGGAGGAGTATTAGGATGGAGGGAGTATCTACCTTTCACTGTATTTGTGCCCTTTGGAGGGGTCAGAGTTCACAGCTTTCCACATACTGGTTTTGGCCATTTCATCAGTAATGTTAACCACAGACGGGTCAGTGCTACAGACACACACACACACACACACACACACACGTGCACAGCAGTTCATACACCAGCCTCATGTTCCAGTACTGTACACCACACACCCTCATCCACTTCCCCCAGCCACTCACGAGTGTGCATCAGGAAGCATCGACTTGCATTGAACTAAGGCCGCTAACATGTTAGCTGGTTTGCTAACTAGCCAGCATGCTAACTTGCTAGCATAGTTCCATTAGCAGTAGTGTACACTGAGAGAGTGCAATGCATTCTGGGTAAATAAATGGAACAAGTCCTTTAGAGTGCAATCCTAGGGTACTTTATGAAGGGCTAGTGGACAAGGGCATGTGGAGAACAGGACAGGAAGTGTTTATAAACCAGGAAGTGCATGATGGGACATTACTGGAGCTTTATGAGGCATTATTAGAGTCTGACTCAGCACGGTTACTGAATGGTAAAGCATTATGAGCGGTTACAATGACTGAACGCAGTGTGTGTGTGTGTGTGAGAGAGAAAAGCGGGCGTCAGTGTGAGAGGAAGCGAAGGTTCAGTAGCATGCACTCACACTGCAGCGTTAATCACTGCTCTGATTAACCACCGACAAAATAAACAAAACCACGAACCGCTGAGATCACTTCCTCCTCACACGAGGTGTCAGAGGTCACGCTGTCCGATCTGCTCAAGAGAAACACCTCAGGAGTCAACCAAAATCCAACTCTATGTGTTTATTCTGTTCATCGCCTGACTAATTAGCAAATAAATCCCTCACCTGGAAAAGAACACCGATTTAAAATTATTTTATTTTATGACCATAAAACAAACTAAAGCGCAGTAACACCAGGGACACCTTTACTTCCTGTTTATACTTTTCTGTGGACCAGGAACTGTAAGGGGCGGAGCTTACAGCACTAAACATCTCTGATTGGTCAAACCCTCTCTCTCTTGCTCACTTGCTTTGGTATTTTATCTCCTCTCTAAAATAAAGTTTAATAATAATCCGTTACACTGAGAGGCGTCACTGCAGGATACAACAACCATACACAATGAAATAATGAATAAGTAACTGAACAAACAAACAAACAAACACAAAGTAATAAGGATTTTTGGAGACTCACCTGATTTTGAGGGCTTTGATACTCAGCAGGTTGTCAGAGCTGTACTCCATCACTCTCTCAGCCTCCATCATTCGCTCTGCCTCCTGACACACACACACACACACACACACGCACGCACGCACGCACACGTATAATGAGGAAATCTGAGATAGTTGAAGTTAATTAAATGCTATACACATACAAATTTTTTTATTATTATTATTATTATTATGACCTCTTTGGCGAGCTTCTTGTCGTCCTCCTTCTTCTTCTTGCTCTCTGGCATCAAGTCATCCAGCCAGCTGAGCTCTCGCTTCGTAAAGCAGAAATCAAGAAGCTTCCGGACAAACACCAGGGCCAAGACCTACACACACACACACACACACACACACACACTTAACTCTATTCCATCACTAGTATTTCTCTGAAGCTGTGTGTCCTGAGCATTAGAGACAATAAAAGCCCGCTCCCACAATACCAATAACTAGAACTGCAACTATAACGATATCTATAAATAAATGGGTCCCCTGCAGTTTATGTGGTCGGCGCTCACACCAGACCGGTAGCGATCCCTCTAGCCCAGGCCCGAGTTTATCCGTATCGGTGAGATTGCTTCTGGAGCGATGTTTCCAGGCCCGGATCTGATCCCATAAAACATCTGACCAATCAGGTCATTGTTTACATGTGATGTTGTCGGAGCGTGTGATATTTTTCCCCGGGCGTCTTTCTACATCCTTCTTGCATCGTGAAGTCATGGAATACAGATTCACAGAAAATAAAAAAATAAAAAAACACAAAGCACAGATCTTTTATTCACGGATGTGATTTTCAGTGAAATATCAACAGTAAATTAATAAAGTAAACATATAAATG